>OY734949.1:18309968-18908847 GCA_963457585.1 Spergularia bocconei
AGGTACTGCTGGTCGGGTTAACTACCGACTCTCTATTAGTCTTCCTCCTAGATGGACAACTCGTCCTACCGGCTGTCTAGCGAGGGGTGTGCACACTAGGGATTAATAGGGGTGTTTACTACGACTCTAGCTCGAACATAGTTCGTTAAGTGGGGCTATGGGGTAGGACCCTAGCTTAAATAAAATAACTAATTCTGTTGTATGAGCGGCGATGCTCTTTTGACATTACTATCTATTGTTAACGATATTCTTGCGGTATAACATCAATTCGTTCTTGTTAGCTACGCGCCTCAAGGCGCGTATCTTATCTTGTTTATTTATGCTTATTGCTTCTTACTCAGCCTGTGCTGACGTTCTGTTTCTGGTTTGTCCCTACCTTATTCTGGGGCCTATGTCAATCTTCGATGGCATAGTTGACAGGTCTTGAAGTGTGGCTGCATGTTAGGGAAGCTGGTGCATGAGTGGGAATTATTTCATAAGACATATTTCAATAAAGACTTTATTTCATTTCAGTTGTAATTCGATATTTCGTTTGAGAACTGTAGGTTCGACATTTTAAGTCTTCCGCTGTATTTGTTTTTTTTATTGGTATTGTAATTGAATTTCTAGCCTAGCAGTTGACTCGATAGTCAATTGTGGCGTGACAATTCTAAATTATTTCTATTTATAGTTGGTCAAAATTTAGGGTTGTTACAACCCCAGAATGAATGGAGGTGATCTCTCATCATACACTAAACTCTCTTGTTTACTCTTTCAGTATACACTTGTAACACCCCGTATTTTTGGGAGTTCTAATTAAGGAAGTTTTATGAAAGATAATCATTTTGAGAATTTCTAATTCTATTTTGGGTAATTGGAGTCTACTTTCCTTATTTGGCCGACTTCCTAATTGGGTAGTCCAATTACTAATTACCGTAAACCGTCTTACCAAAACCCGTCTTTTAAAGCCTCACCATAAACTATAAATACAAAACAAACCCGAACCCTTGTGTTCATTATACCCGTCGCCCAAAGAGAAAGAGAAGGAGAAGGAGAAGAAGAGAGAAGCCGAGAAAGAGAGAAGAGAAGAGGAGAAAGCGCGCGGCTTCCCCGACCGCCGCCGACCGCCGCCTGCACCGCCGCACACCACCGCCGCCCTTTTGCCCTTTCTTTTGATTATTACCTTGAGAATAGTATGTTTCTTACTTAGTTCTAATTAGGGCTTTTGATTATATTCATGTTAATTGAAGTTAAGCATGAATTTGATGATAATTAATTATGTTTGGGTTTGTAATAATAATTGTTGATGATTTGAAGCATGAAATTATTAAGGTTTTTAATTAGGGTTCTTGAGATTGAATTTGTGGTGAATTGATGATGATTTCATGGTTAGAATTGTGTAGTAATTGAAAGGATTGATAGTTATGATTTGTTAAGCATGTTATTGTGATTTGGGGAGGTTCTAAGATGATTTAAAGGTGAATAATGTATTCCGTCCAGATCTGATTTTACCCTAAATTGAGTATAATTATGAGTGTTTTGATGATTTGGTGATGGAATTGTGTTGTTGGTATGATTGGTTAAGTGTTGTGCGAATTTGGTGAAATTTGGAGATCGTTTGGATGTTCTATTGATATCTTTTGTGTTGTTGGAAGTATTGATTAGTAATTGAGTGTTGTTAATGGTTTTTAGGTTGTGTGTTCAAGGAGATACCGTTCTAAGCTTGTGATTTTATTGGAAAGGGTAAGAACGTTGGTTATGAATCCCAACCACAATGTCTAAACTCTAAAGACTATCTCTTTTGATACTAACCTTGTTTTCCATTGATCATGATTCATACTATACCTATCATTGTTCTACTATTTTCGTATCAATACCTTTTGAAATAACCATGCAGCTTTCCCGCCAAACGGCTCAAAGAACCGGCCCTTCGGCCTCCATTGTTTCCGCCGGTTCGGCCCTCTCGGCCGGCTCGGTTCTCGGCCGCTCGGCCATTCGGCCGAGTGTGCGCCGTGTTGATGTTGCTTTGTTGATATGTTGTGTTTCGTATAGTTTATGTTGCATTAACGTTTGTATATTATGTATTGTTTGCGCGCGTATGATTGTGTACACTAATGTTTATGATAATGATGTTGTTGATGATGTTTACCACCTAGAGTAAGGTGACGCGGCCCGGATCGGTCACCTCTAACCTCTGATCAAGGTTGTTTAGGTCGGAGTAGCTACCGACTTCCTAATCGGCTTACCTCCTAGAGGCTTCGCATCCTACCTGGCCCTCTAGTGTGGAGTGTGCACACTTCAAGACGTTAGGATCTGTTTTCTAATACTCTAGCTCGCGTTGGTTCGAGATTGTGGTGGCTGTGGGGTAGGAGCCCAGCCGTTGACGTGATGTTTTGACAAGACTTTTGGCTCTTGTAGCGATATGGCGAATGTCGCACCCTTTTGAATTGTTATTGTATCGATTGCTTATTATTTGCTAGCTACGCGCCTCAAGGCGCGTATCTTTTGTTTCCTGAATTGTTTTGTGGTTCTTACTCAGCCTGTATGCTGACGTTCTTTCTTCTGGTTTGTTCCCTACCATGTTCTGGGCCTATGTCATTCTTTGATGGCATAGTTTGACAGGTCTTGTTGATGTGGATGCTTGCTAAAGGAGTCAAGTGCATGCTGGGGATTTTTATAAACTATCATTAGTCATTTATTATAGTTTGAGTTATGTAATTTGAGATTGGTTTTGAGAACTTTAGATCGACATTGTTTAAGACTTCCGCTGTTACGATTCTAATTAATGTTGTAATCAAATAAATAGTCTTGCATAACAATTCTAAGTTTATTTCCGTTTATAGTTCGGTCAAAATTTAGGGTTGTTACAACACTAACCTCTTTAAGTATTTCTCAAATGATGGACTCTCTATTTGCTCTTCGATAAATATCTTGTATATTCTTTCACTATACACTAAACTCTTTGGACTCTCTCCCCATTTCTATTATTTTGGACTCTATCTAAACTCTTCAAAAAAAAACTTTAGACTCTCTCTAAACTTTTTAAAAAGACCAAATCTCTACTAAATGTATACGGAGTAACTGAATTGTTCTGCATATCGGAAAAATATGTAAATGGGTCTCAAATTGAGATGCATATAAAAAAGAATCTAATAATATATGTTTTGAAATTTTCTGATACATGTAATCAATGTTATGAGTGATTATATCGTAAATCTATTCGATACATTTATGAAAGAGTCTCACGAAAATAAAGATTCTATATGTGGATTATTAATAATTGTCCGTGTGAATTGTTAATAATAAAATGTGGGTATTTCCCATTTTAAAACCAGATAGTCTAAATAGAACAACAAAAAAGTCTAAATACAACAATAAAAAAACATCACAAAGATTACAATGCCCTTTTCACCTTTATTATTACAATTTTCTTCTTCCAATCTATTCCCCTGATATTCATATCTCTCTAATACCACCTCCATATATAGTTGATAGTCCATATATAGTTGATAGTCCATATCAATCGCCCTTGACTCCTACCTCACAAAGTAGTGAAGTAACTTAAATGGATTCAACAAGCAAAAGTAAAAGAGAGAGCTTGAAGCGACCATGGCGTTTCAATGACTGAATGCTTTGAACACTAGGATAGTTCATCCATGCTTTGAACACTAGGATAGTCAATTGGCTTGTTTGACGGATTGGTGGAATGGTGAGGGGGGTCGCTTTTCCGGGTCAATGGGGTGAGCCGGGGGGGTCGCTTTTCTGGGTTGGCGGGGTGAGTTTGGGGCGGTCAACATTCAAACTTGACCGGGTGGGTGGGGGGTCGGTTTTCAAAACCGGCGGGGTCGGTGAGGGGGTCGGTTTTCGAAACCGACGGGGTAGGTAGGGGGGTCGGTTTTCAGAACCGACGGGGGTAGGTAGGCGGGCCATGAAGCTATTGAAGACCACATTTTCAAAATCAATTTGTTTTTTTTTGTTTTTTTTGTTACCGTAAGGGTATTATGGGAAGAAAAATCATTTAATTGGTTGAGCAATGATTACATATGTAAAACATATTGGGAGGTTATTCCTCGTCCAAATTCAAAGGGCTTCTTTTCACCTGCCTACTGGGCACTGACCAATCCAAGCTCCCTGACTACTGAATTCTAACAGTCGTTATACTGTACACCAAGGTGTACAATGCTCATGGTGCACCATGCCACGTGTCATGCTTCGATTGGTGCGCAGAATGAAAAAAAAAAACTTTTCTATATTCCTCCCCTCCCAACCCAACCCGACCCACATCCCCCAAATCCATCTCAACCACAATCACCGGCGACTACCACCACAACCACTCCGGCCACCACCACCCTCGCGTCTCCCTCCCCACAATTTCCTCTCTCCTCATCCACCCCACATGACCACCATGACAACCCAGAGGACAACCCACATACAAAATTAAAAAAAAAAAAAAATACAAACTCCCCACTCCCCTCAAAACTCCCCTCACCACTCCACCACGACTCAATCCACAACCATACCATCTCCTCAGCGCCGCCACCGCCCCTCCCTAGCCAGTCGAACTACCATCTTTTTAAAGTATCATAACAAAAAAAATCAAAGAAATAAAAACACAAAAATCCATGGATATTACAAGGTAAATCCATGGATCATAGAATAATTGACCAAAAAAAAAAATTTAAATGGGAAATAAAAACAAAATTTAAAGTAATCAAAATTTAATTTCTCAATTCAATCACCTTGAATGCAAACAATTAGTCATGAATTTGTAAGCATGGAATTAAGATCCATGACACTTACCATCAAGATCCATGATACGAAGGAATAAAATCCATGACTTATACCATAGGAGGTCGACAAAGGAGATGGATGCAGGCGGAGACGGGCGGCGTTGGAGGTGCGTTTAGGGTCCGGAGACAGTGAGTTGTCGGGTTGGTGAGTGGGGACAGGGACGGAGGAGAGAGAGTAGACTGAAAAATGAAGAAGTGGGGTGATGTTCTTTGAATATCAAGAAAAACAAGAAAGAGAATAAAAAAAAAAAAAAAAAAAAAAACACCGAAAATTACGAAACTACCCCTCGGAGCACGGTACTGTGTGTGCTCCGCGGTGCACATTATAATTTACGGAATTCTAGCAGCAGCCCACTAGCTTAGTGACATACTAAGGCCCCGTTTGATAGGATTGCACTTTTCTGAACTGATCCAATCTGATCTGAATGATTCTGATCTGAACTGATCTGACCTGAATGATTCTGATCTGAACTGATCTGATCTGAATGTGTTGAAATTTTGATTGAATTTCAACGAATTAGTATCAGTTATGGACCAAATACATTGATAAAAATTTGAACATTTCTGATCTGATCTGAAGGACTCTGATCTGATCTGATCTGATCTGAATGATTCTGAACTGATCTGAATACTACTGCAAATAAGTCCTATCAAACAGGGCCTAACTCCGTCTTTTCCATTTGTTAACTTATTATTTGAACTAGATGGAAAGCCCGTGCTTCGCACGAGGCACTTTTTCATATTTTTTTATATTAAATACGGAGTAGTTAATTTCAAAATAAATAAATTAATTATGATAACTGATTAAATGTTAGTTTGTTAACATGTCTTCTAATCTTACTAATCACTTACGCAAGTATTACTTTATCTTTAAATAACAGTTTTTTTTAACATTTTTTCAATGTACATGTAAATTGATGTCTTAAACTTTTCGACATATGTCAACCAGCATCATACTTAACTTTTCAAAAGTATTTGTAAATGGATCTTATATTGACATACATTTTGACACGAACTTAATTATGATACATGTATCATAATAATCTGATATACGTAGCCCAAGTTACAACATTTTATATCATGTTTCATGTTGATAAGTTGATAACTTTATCGCATAAGAATTTTACAAATATTGGACGGTGTGTGTGCATTTTTTTAATGTTTTATGTGTATTACTTTAATACTTTAGATGAGAGTTTAACATATCTTGGACTCACTCTCTGCATTTCTTGACCTCTCGACACCCTCCACGCGCCTTAAATTATTACCCTGTGCGTTGCACGGTTAATATGTTATATCGTACTTAATAATCATTTCCTTCTTTTTGAATAACGGTCTAATGATTAGGGTAATAGAACAAATGTGTACACTCTCTATGCTCCCTATAATCCTTCTGTCTATTAATTAGTTCATCTCAAAATAAAGAATTGTGATAATTATTGATCGAATATATTTACTTATGATGTCTCCTTATCTCCCCACATCACTTATATATGTTTAGATAATTCTCCATTTTTAGTCCGCGGATCGATATATCTCAATCAAATTCATATGTAGTTTTTCAAAAGTATGTGTAAATGGGTCTCATATTGACATACATTTCGACACGAACTTAATGATACATGTATCGTAATATTCTGATATACGTAACCCGAGTTATAACAGTTTATATCATATTTCATCTTGTTAACTTTACTACATAAGAGTTTTACAAATATTGGACTCTGTGTATGCATTTTTTAATGTTTTATGTGGTTTATCTTTTATACTCAAAGTGAGAGTTTAACAAATGTTAGACTCTCTCTATGCATTTTTAAATGTCTTAAACTTGTCGGAATATCTCAACCAAAATCATACTTAACTTTTCAAACGTATGTGTAAATGGATCTTATATTGAAGTATGTTTCGGCACGAACTTAATATTCTGATATACGTAGCCCAAATTATAACAGTTTATATTATGTTTCATGTTGATAACTTTATTAAAGAAGAGGTTTACAAATATTGGACTCTCTCTATGCATTTTTTAATGTTTAATGTGGAGATAGTTACAAATATTGGACTTTCTCTGTGCATTTTTTAATACTTAATGTGAATTATTTTAATACATAATGTTACAGTTTAACATATCGTGGACTCTCTCCCTGCATTTCTTGGCCTCTAGATACCCTCAATGCGCTCCAAATTGTAAGCTTTTATATATATATATTAGATGTAAGCCCGTGCGTTGCACGGGTCTCTTAATAATGATACCCAATTATGATGATAAAGTTGAACCGATGAATATTTGACCCTTATTATCATATAGAAACTATAGTTTATATTTTATTCTCATTTTACAAATTTGAGAACGTATGTATCCTATAATATTAGGAAAATGCATCTCTTTTCACCTATTTATTCACTTTTCTAATAAATATTCTAATGTACGATTTTTAGTAGAGATATTATATATTCTAATAAATATTAAGAACATATAATATTAGGAAAATAATGTACTAATGACTACTCTAATAAATAAACTAATGTACAAATTTTTAGTAGAGGAATTATATATTCAACTCCGTCATGTTTCAATAATGTGGGATAAATTTTTAGTACTTTTTTTTTTTGCCAATATTAGAGATTGTCCCACATCGTCCAAGAAGTAATATTATAGTATTTTGGCACAATATAGTTAGGTTCTTTTAATTTTGTCCCACATCAATATGACGCATGTAAAAGTATCATTATGACTATTATAATGGTATTACATGCCTAATTGACCGATTAGCTAATCACCATTCAGAATAGTGGCGTATTATGCCTGATCAATATATACCACTTTACTCCTTATTTGTCATACACATCATCAAGTGGATTGATAAAACATATTAATTCTAAAAGACGTTTTTTTAAAGTAAAATATAATAATGTGTGATAATTAAAAAAAACGTCTTGTCAAGATATATTTGTTTTACAAAAATTTATTATGTTTAATTTGCATCCAAATTTCTAACAAAATATAGGACAATGTTTAAACTTGCCAATCAATACCTTGGCAGCTTATTATAGGCAGCCGAGTATGTATGATTAGGCATTATGGTTGTGAATGTTGATCTAGGACTTCAACTATTTATAGCTAACTGATTGTTTAACTTCGTTTAGGATTAGGAATATGATAGATCGGGATTTAGAAAATATACCAAAAACTTTGCCCGATAAATCCCTCTTTATTAATTGATATGGAGTTTCTAGAATGTTCCATTCTTATTAATTATTTTTTACTTACCATATCATGTACAATCATAATAAATTGAGTTTCTAGAATGTTCCATTCTTATTTAATTATTTTTACTTACCATATCAGGTACAATTTATATTAAATTATTTGGTTACTTACCATACATAGATTTAAATACAATTTTTTTAATACAGTTTATGGAAAATGAGACATTCTAGAATGTTCCAATCGTTGTGGGAGCACAAAAAAAGCCTCTTTTAATAATATATATACTACTTGAATGCCCGTGCGTTGCACGGACTCTTCACTTAAACTCATTTACAATTAATTTATATTAAACTCGTATTATTATTCATTAGTTAGCCAATATTGACAAAAAAGAACTGTTCCATATTAAAATTATATTAAATTTAAATGGATAGTATTTAAATAGAGAGTACACTTTTGAAGGATTGTATTGTATATTTTCAAAAGTTCAATGTGACCTTAACCCAGCTCGTGTCTAAATAGTTGATGAATTATAATTTTCGTAATAAATATAGGATTATCATTTAACTAATCACATTATTAACTTCTTAAAAGTCATGGACATCTTGTACATCTTCTTGATGTCCTACTTTTGTAGTTTTAGTAGGATTAAAATGGAAAAATAGACTCACTCTGTTTGAGTAAGATCAGATTAAAATATATAGAAACTGAAGTTTAATTTGATTTCTTTTGTAGTAGGATTAAAATAGATAATGAACTATCTTTTGAATAAGATTTGAATAGATAATGAACTATTTTTTCTGGATAGAATTGGACTTTAGAATAGATAACGAATTATTTTTTAACAAAATAGACATTCGATAGATGAATAACTTTACATTTTGCTTTCGATATTTGTGCATTTGAAGTGACATTGTCGAGCCTATTTGGATATATGATATTGTTTAGCTATTTTCAATTGGATAAGTATACATAAGGGACTCTTATTCTCATTGCATTGAGATCCAATTGTTTAAGTTCATAATATTCTCCATAATTAGAGGTGAGACTGTCTAACAATAACTTATTAATAGACCATTCTATTTGTTCATAGAGTGATCATTTTTTACATTGATAGTGTCATTACACTTCTTTTAGGTATTCATGTTAATTTATGATGATAACCTCAAACTTAGGATTAGTATGTGACCTTTTCATAAACTCTAAACAATTGATCCTCATATCGAAACAGTTGAATCATTCTTGTTTTGTTATCTTAGTTTCTTACTAAATGTGTATCTTAATAATTACCGTAGCTCGTGGTTTATCGTCCTAAATTGATTAAGATTAGATAGATAATTTATACTATTTAAAATTTTTAAATATATATATTTGTTAAATTAGTCACTAGTAAGAGCGAGTATAAGACGTTAAACGGAACTTTTAAAATTAAATCGAAGACGACGTAGGACGACTATGCTCTCTATTGATGTAGCTTATTCTTTGTCTTAATATTAGTTTTATTAGGAGTAATATTATATTCATCATTAAATTTTAGTCAAATTACAATAGATTTTCTCTAATGTCCTAAGTTCTTCTTGTAATAATCTTCATGGGTTGCTCAGACTATCAAATTATACATACTGCAACAAAATGTGATTGGTAGTGATCTCTAAGCTTAGGCACAAACATGCATACTTGCTTGAATGCTTGACCATGATGATACTAAATACAGGACATTGTACAATTGTTAGTTTGATTAGCCACAAAAAAATTGAACAAATCAATTTTAGCAATATGTACTCATCTTTGTTTATGATAATCTTGCCAAAGCCCACTACGATGGAGATTTGCGCCGTAATTAGTCCTTATCTTTTTAGATGGACTTATTGTAGATTTGTAGGATTAGCAAGCAAGTACATCTACTAATCATTAGCTTGATCAAACAATTGGTTGTATGTAGTAGTAGAATCACTTCTCTACTGATACTTGGCTAACTAATCTCATTGTAAGGAAAAAGTGGCTTGATCTTAGCTTCTTACAAATTAAGAAAATTGATTAATAGAATGGATTAGCACATAAGAATGAAACTAAAATTACCTTGTCAGAGAGTGAGTAGGGTCACAATATCATTGTTCACTTAATTAGCCCATAAGATAAGACTGAAATTAAGAGACCGATTAAGCCCATAAGAGTTAAGCCGTTCAAATGTCAAAATTTGGCCATTGAACTCCTGCTATAAGTTAAATCGAATACCGATGTTGATCGAGAATCAAAAGAATAAGATAGTGCAATGTTTTGTTAAGTGAATAGTTTGTTGGAGCCATCAAACATAATAGTGCGACCAAAAGACAAAGACTTTACTCTCTTTTGCAAGAGAAGATCTTAAATAATCATATCGCACACTCTCTTGATACTAAAATAAAGCAATCTCTTTGTAAAAACAGTCTTTAAAATTTTGCTGCTTTGTACCAAATTAATCTCCAGTACACAAACAAAATTTAGAGTGGGCTCCAAATTAAATTAAAAACCAGTTTAAATGAGATATAAAATTAACTGAAAGTGGTAACATATTATCTAATCCATCAAACTATGCACAAACCACGAAATCTAAACAGTCAACTCACTACAAACCCTCAATTTATATTTTAATGTAATTCATTCACACTTGTGGGTACACATTAGATACAAACTAATACAAAATAAAAATTGCTAAACTGCGTAGAACAATATTGTAAGCTAATACAAATATACATTCACTTTACTTTTCATATTCTTCATCATCATTATCACCTAAGCTTGTAGATGAATAATACGGAGTATAACACAATCAACTTGATATGAAAGTACTCGTAAGGAATAAATAAAATTCATCTGGTCTAACCAATTAATCCGATCTTGTGTCACTTTCTACCTTGAATTAAATTTGGTACCTGAAAATTTAAAAACAAAAAGGTGAGATTACTATGATAATTAGCACAACAATTCGATAAAGAAAACTATCAATCAAGCAAACCATGAAGATTGCACACAAATATAAGATGACTAACAAAAGCACACAAAAATAGTAGGCGTGATATTCAACCCTAATTGATCTATTCACCTTTTTTTTTATATATATAATATGCATGCTCTCAAATTACTATCTCGACTAAGAAAAAGGAAAGAGACTATGTCTATTCTCTTTATTATGGAAAAGTTTCCATCTAATTTCACAAATTCCTAATCTTATACAATTTTTCAATTTCAAATCTCCTACTCTTCTACAATTTTCCAAATAGAACATCTACCGAGCTTCCACAACTTTCCAAAAGTTAAGACTCTCCCACGTTGCAAGAAAATTAAATAGAATTTTCTGGTTGCTCCGCGAAAATTAACTTTAAACGTAGGCTCTCGAAAAAAGCCTCCTTTATTAATATGTATTGATTATTATTTGGTTACTTACCATACATAGGATTTAAATACAATTTTTTTAATACAGTTTATGGAAAATGAGACATTCTAGAATGTTCCAATCGTTGTGGGAGCACAAAAAAAGCCTCTTTTAATAATATACTAGATGTAAGCTCGTGCGTTGCACGGGTCTCTTAATGATGATATCCAATTATGATGGTAAAGTTAAACCGATAAATATTTTTATATATGAACTATTACGTGCATTTTATTTAACCCATGTAGACAATTATTTTCACCATATGAATCTCATTTTAATGGGAACTAATAATTGTACTTTCAAATAAACAATTTTAATGTCACTGCAACTATACTTTTCGATCTTCAAAAGCATTACCTTAAATATTGTTACTAAACCTTTTACAAAAAGTTATTATCTAAAACATTCACATGGTACCGTTTTGTTTCTATTTTAGCTGATTTTCACATTTTCAATTTTCGTATAATATGCACCATAATTTTTACCCCTCGGACACATAAACAGAAAAAAAACCAGACAATATAATCTATAACGGGTCTCTTAATGATGATATCCATTTATGATGGTAAAGTTAAATCGATAAATATTTTTATATATGAACTATTACGTGCATTTTATTTAACCCATGTAGACAATTATTTTCACCATATGAATCTCATTTACAAACTTGGGAACTAATTATACTTTCAAATAAACAATTTTAATGTCACTGCAACTATACTTTTCGATCTTCAAAAGCATTACCTTAAATATTGTTACTAAACCTTTTACAAAAAGTTATTATCTAAAACATTCACATGGTACCGTTTTGTTTCTATTTTAGCTAGACCTGTAAAACGGGTCGGGCGGGCGGGTTTCGGGTTCGGGTAGACTCGGGTTCGGGTAGATTCGGGTTCGGGTGTATTTCGGGTTAGGGTCAAAACGGGTCGGGTCAAAACAGGTTCGGGTCGGGTTACGGGTTGACCAGCGGGTCGAAAATACATATTCGCGCCTTTTTTATCGGTAAATTTTAATAGGTAAAATATTATTTTTTTTCTTATTTTCCAAAAATTTTATATATAATATTATATAATAATAATGATTGCATGATAGGTATGCTTGATATGTATTATAAGTAAATTTTAATTAAAATTTTATTAATATTAATTGTTTTATATATTTTTTTTATTATTATAATATTTTTTAACTAAATATGTTTGACCCAACGGGTTGACCCACTCGGGTCGGGTCTTGACCCTGACATTTCGGGTCATTTCGGGTTTCGGGTGCTTTTCGGGTTCGGGTTGAAAAAGTTCGGGTTTTTCGGGTTATTTTCGGGTCGGGTCTCGGGCGGTTTTTCGGGTCGGGTCAGAAACTTACAGGTCTAATTTTAGCTGATTTTCACATTTTCAATTTTCGTATAATATGCACCATAATTTTTACCCCTCGGACACATAAACAGAAAAAAAAACCAGACAATATAATCTAAAATAAAATATTCGTTCGTCTTTAATTGTACAATATAAATTAGCACCCTCTAATAGATTAGAACTAAATTAAAGTTTTGTTCAAAAACACTATCTTAAATTAATACTTAGGAACATTCACACGGTACCCTTGTTGTTTTATTTTTCTCATGCTTTATAATTTGATTTTTAATGCTAACATTTCTTATAAGAATATAGCAAATGGGTATAATGTTTACAAAAATGAAACAATATGGGTACCATTTACTCAAAACATACATGTGAATGCAACACCTTTTAAAAGGGAGCAAAGAGATAGTAAATTTCATTTTTAACAAATTTGCTTATAATGTACTACCTTTATATGTTTAACATACGCTCCCACAAAAATGCCACATGATGTATCTTAAATTTTTTACTCGTACATCTTATCACGTTAGATAACATCTGAATGCTAATTAAGGCCTTGTGTGATTCAACTTATTCAACATTGTATTCTAATCAGATCAGATTAATTCCAATCCAATCAAATCAAATTAGATCAGTTTTATTCAAATCAAATCAAAAAGCTAGATATGGATAAGGGGGGCATCGAATACATATGGTGAGCTACAACAATGGTTACTCCAAATAACCATCAATGAATCTAGTCTATTATTAGTTATTAATTCGTCTAATTGCAGTTAATTTATCGATTAATTCAGTTCAGATCAAATCAAATCAAGTTTATTCCAATCAAATCAAAGCAAATCAGTTCAATTCAAATCAAATCAGATAAAAAAAAATGCAGTCTAATCGCACAGGGTGTAAGTCTAGTAGATTCTGAATGACCATATAGTATATAACTACACTATCATTTAAATTAATCAAAATATAAATTTGACTACTATACGATGAAAATAAAAACACACATGAATGATGGCATTGGCTCATATGTATCCGTGTTGTTTTATATCTCCTAATCTATTTGTACAACTCTTATCCATAGTATCATATATATAAAACAAACATGTGCTTAGTGGATCGTTAGAATTGATTACCTTCATACATAGTATGTTTATATTATTTTAGTTTAGTTATGAATCCTTGACAAATTATTAGGTTGACAAATTATTTTCACTCCTTTCACCTATATATCCACTTCTCTAATAAATTTTCTAATGTACGATTTTTAGTAGAGATATTATATATTCCAATTGGCCTTGTTTCATTAATGTGGGACAATTTTTTAGTAATATCCTTTTTTTCGCCAAGATTAGAGATTGTCCCACATCGTCCAAGAAGTAAAATTACATTATTTACGCACACTATAGGTTAGGTTGTTTTTGTCCCACATCGTTGCATCAGAAGATAATAGTTTTATTCTTGTAATCCTAACTGGATTAGTTCTTGTATTCTTTACAAAAAAAGTTTATTAGTCAATATATATATTTCACTTGGTCATGGTTCAACTATGTGGGATAACGTTTTAGTAGATAAATTATATAATCCACTGATCATGATTCATTAATGTGGGACGATTTTTCAGTATTCTTCTTTTTTTTTTTTGCCAAGATTAGAGATTCTCTCACATCGTCCAAGAAGTTTGATTACAATATTTTGCCACACTATATGTTAGGTTATTTTACTTTTGTCCCACATTGTTGCATAAGAAGAAGATAGATTAATTCTACTCGGTATTGTAATCCTAACGGGATTAGTTCTTGTGTTCTTAGAAAAAAGTTTATTAGTCCATACATATATTTCATTTGCTCATGTTCACAACGTGGGATAATTTTTTAGTAGAGAAATTAATACACGCGGCTAAGACTTAGTGGCGTGGAGCAGTCCAAATGAGCTTTGGCAATATCATGGCCAGAAATTTTATATTTTTTTGTATGGTCATGATTTGACAATGTGAGATGTCTTTTTACTACTTTTCTTATTTACCAATATTGGAGATTGTCCCACATCGTCTAATAAGTAAGATTACAGTATTTTGACACACCATACGCAGCTAGGTTATTTTTGTCCCACATCGTTGAATCATATGATAAGTATATATAATTATACTAATTAATGGTTAGTATTTCTTTTAAAAGGAAAAAAAAACTCTTTCATTGCGATAAACCTGTTGTTAAAAAAATTGTAGGTGAAACAAACTAAACATACTATATAGAGCACTATATAGGTCTATATGATACTCCTATACTTATACTAAAATATAATAATGTGTATTTAAAAAACACATCTTATTAAAAACTTTTTTTTACACTAAAACTATGAGGTTACCAAAAAAAATTATTAGTATGTTGAATATGCATACAAAGGACAATGTTTAAACTTGCCAATCAATACTTTAGCAGCTTATTACAGCCAGCCGAGTATGTATGATCAGGCATTATGATTGTGAATGTTGATCTAGGATTTCAACTATTTATAGCGAGCTGATTGTTTAACTTCGATTAGAATTAGGAATATGATACATTAGGATTAGGAAAATATACCAAAATCCTTGCCCGATAAATCCCTTCTTTATCGATTGATATGGAGTTTCTAGAATGTTCCATTCTTATTTAATTATTTTTTAATTATTCTAGAATGCATGTGCGTTGCACGGACTCTTGAATTAAAATCGAGTATAATGTTTTGATTTAATCTTTTATTTTTATTTTATAATTGATTTGAGTGAAAAAAATAAAATAATGGTACATTAAACCATATTTTATTAAAACATAATTTTGTAGCTAGTATTTGCTTGTGACTAATAGCAAATGAATTTTATTTTAAATACATCATCTTATAAGATCAATATATTATCATGCAAGTATGTTAATTTTTTAATGTACAATTTCAATAGATTATGGAAAATCTGATACTTCCATTATTTATTTTGTTTGTTAACTTTACAAAACTTGTGGAAACATCGCGTATCTTTTGAGTTATCCTACTTTTAATGGGATTGGTATATAATGAACTCTTATTCGGCTTATTTAGGGTCTACTTGTTTAAGTTTATCTTATTCCCCATTTTAAGCCTCAATTGACCAAAAAAAAAAAAAAAAAAATCTACTCATAAAAGAATTTCATTTGACATTTTCATAAACTTTAGACAATTGAGACTCATATGTAAAGAGTTAAATCGTTCTTGTTTATTATCATATGATCTTACTAAATGTGTATCTTATGGTTATAGCTCGTGGTTTACACTACATTGAGTAAGATGTGAACATATAATTTATACTACTTTGAGTATATGTTAAATTAGTCACTAAGAATTATTTATCGTTTTTCCTTAAGAAATACGCAAAATAGAGTGAGACTTTTAGTACAGGAGGAGTACATACATACACTACTCTTGGATGCATGGGTTTTACTTTATAATTGTGAAAACGGTCAACTAAATATGTATCGTCTATCCTTTGGATTAGCCTATTTTAATGGGATTACTACATATAATGCAATGGATGCGCAATAGGGAATGAGATGTTAAAATAGGAGTATAGGACCTTAGGAGTACATATACTTATGGAAGGAGTTTAACTGTACTTTATATAGTAGTTGTGAAAACGGACTACTATCGTGTAACTTTTGGATTAGCCTATTTTCATTGGGATTAGTATATATAGTGCACTCTTATGAGACCCATTAAGCGTCTACTTTTTTAAGTTTATATTAGTCTGCATTATTTAACTGCAATTGACAAAACAAAAGTGGGATAAACTGTAATTGATCTACTCTTATTAAAAGAATAATATGTGACCTTTTCATAAACTCGAAAACAGTTGATCATCATATTAAAATAGTTGAATCATGCTTGTTTTGTTATCTTAGTTTCTTACTAAATGTGTGTCTTATTAATTGCCGTAGCTCGTGGTGTATCCTAAATTGAGTAAAATTAGATCGATAGTTTATACTATTTTAACTTTTAAATATATTTGTTAAATGGGTCACTAAGAATTATCATCATTTTACCTTGAGAGATGCGCAAAAGCGCGCGAGAAGTTTAAATAAGATCGGAGGAGTACTTACACTTCTAGATAGGGTTTAAATTTATAAAAATTGTGAAAACGGTCAACCACATATTGTGTAACTTTTGGATTAGCCTATTTTCAATGGGATTAGTATATAAGGGACTCTTATTCGGCTCATTTAGGGTCTACCTGTTTAAGTTTTTACTATTCTTCCTTATTTAGGCCCAATTGATAAAAAAAGTTTGAAAAATTGTAATTGATCTACTCATAAAAGAATTACATGTGACATTTCCCTAAACTTTATATTATTGAGACTCATATCGAAACATATGAATCATTTTTGCTTTGTTATTTCATTATCTTACTAAATGTGTATCTTAAAGAAAGCTTGATGCTAGCTAAATGTTTAGGCCTAAAGGATCTATAGTGAGAGTCACTAATCTTCACATAAAAATGAAAGTACCAATAATAGGACCTGAATGGTCACATCGAAAATGTTTCAACTTATATTTCCTTACACTCTAATTTATCCCTGTGAGTAATAATGTGGATTATTTATTAGAACTGGAGTATACATCGCCAACTCGATTTACACTTTTATAAGACGTCACATGGTAATAAATTAAACGATGTGGGATAAGTTTTGAACACTCATATTTATTGCAAAGATCAAAGATATATTGTCCCACATCGCCAAAGAAGTAAGATTATTAGAGTATTGTTAGCGCTATAAGGAAAGTAGTTTTTGTCCCACATCGTTGTATCATAAGCTAAGGTTGTAGATTAAGTCTATGAGAATTTTGATTCTGACGTGATTATAATTTGTTCTTATTCCTAACAAAAGAAGAAATGTTTTTGTCTAATCTTTATGAAAACTTAGGATCAGTAGATTATAGATCTATGTATATTACGTGGTGTAAAATCTTTTCATTGAGACACATAAAATTACTTACTCAATAAGTAGTACACACGAAGCATTCATATAAATTAAAGTTTCTTTCCATTATGAAACTATGCGTCTATGTTGCTAACTTCCTAATTCCTATACAAATAAAAAAATAGTTAATTATATACTCTCAACGGAAAGGTAATTAAAACATGTTTTCTTACAATGTAGAGTTCTCTCTTATATTAAAAAATACATTAAATGTCTATTGAATTGACATAAGAAGAGTTATATTCTACTTGGACATCATGATTTACAGATGACTATATTTCCTTTTTTGGCAAAATTGAAAATATCCCACATCGGTCAAAATCAATCTTGGAGTATTTTTAGCGCTATAAGAAAAGTTGTATTTGTCCCCATCGTTGCAGTAGAATTAAGGACTCTAATTTGAATCCTTATCCTAAAATGAATAGTTATTATTCGTTAAAATAAAAAGCGTGATCCATAAACTTAATAGGATAACGACATAGTGTAAATATACCTATCAAATGATCTATTCCTACTACTCTTATACTGCTCCAATTTTTTATTCCTAATTCATGTAATGTGGTAGTAATCTCACGTTAAAGTGATCATGAACTTAGTGAGATTAATCTTACATCATGCATGGTATTTCATACTCCGTATTATTGATTGAAGATTGAGTTATATCCTTTGTGTTTTCAGTTTAGAGGTAAATTGTTGATGATCGAGAGTTAGGCAATAAGTCAATAACCTAGGTCGAATAGTATAGTTTCCACCCGCGTGTATTTGAAAAAATTATGCGATTTTTTATTTTTATTTTTATTTTTAGGTCATGCGATTTATGTTTTCTAAGTCCTAAAGAATCCTTAAATTTGTACATGATACTTGACATTAATATTGTTGTGTGTGTACTTCATACAACACTAATAAAGTATGAACGAAAAATGAATCCTAGTGTATGGTACTATACTACTATGGTAAGCTACAATCATGAACAAATCCATTACAATCCTACTACTACTACTACTACTAATACTACTCCTATTGTACTCCTACTCCTACTATGTACTCCTGCTCCTCTAGGTATGTACTACAACTCTTAGTACTACTCTTACTACTAATACTCCTGCTATACTCCTACTCCTACTTGTACTACATACTCCTGCCCCTACTACAACTACATACATACTACTACTACTACTACGACGTACGTACTACTACTACTACTTACACATGACCTATGACTTGTACTACTACTCCTCCCCCTCCTCCTACTACTTCTAAAATGGTTAGAAACAATTATGAAGCAATTCAATTAGAATTAACAATATTAAACTTGCCAATCAATACTTTACCAGCTTATTTAGCTGGCTAATTATATATGATCAGGCATTATGATTGTGCATGTTGATCTGAGACTTCAACTATTTATAGCTAACTGGTTGTTTAACTTCTATTAGAATTAGAATTGTATAACTTCTATTAGAATTAGAATTAGAATTAGAATTAGATTTAGATTATGATAGATTATGATTATGAAAATAAACCTTTCTAGTATTCTACAAAACATGGACTCTCTCAGAACGCAAGAAAAATAAACCGAAATTTCTGGTGGCTCGAAAACCTCAACTTTCGACGTAGACCCCTGAAAAAACCCTCCTTAATTATTATTTATTGATTGATTGATTGATATTAGATTTTTCTCATATATTCAAATTAAATATTACTAAATGAAAAGTATAATGAATTAATAATAATAATATTTTCTTTTTTTCTAATTAAGTGTATCTCTAAAGTGAGATTACTGAGAGCCAAGCTTGATTGGCATGCCTCTAGTAGTTGATACTATTTACTCCGTACGCCGTATACTATACATATGGATCTTGCGCTTCTTGTACAAATTGATTATAACGGAGTAATCAGTTAATTTGTGAAAGGGTGTGGTGTGATACGTGCCAAGCAAATTACGAAATCCATAATATCGATCTCCCCTAATTTGGCTTTCTAGCTACGTACGTATCTCATTTTGTATATCATTTTGCCCGTTTATTAGCAACACAAATAGAGGAAGAATGTGGATTCATTGCTTTCACTTAGCTTGTATCTGTACCAATTTGTCCAGAATTGCATGGACTTTAATCACAGTGCTTATACCATGCTCCCGGGAGCACAAGGAGCATGGTGGTCCTCCTCACAATAGATGAGTGGGGACCACATATTAAAAAATGAAAAATCATTTTAAGTGTGGTCCCCACTTCTTTATTGTGAGGAGGACCACCATGCTCCTTGTGCTCCCGGGAGCATGGTATAATTTGCGCTTTAATCATTTAAGGGTGCAAAATTAGGCCCTGCCACCGAGGGGTGGCAACGTCGGGGTGTTTTCTTCATTTGAAGACGAAAAATCAAGTCCCTCCAAAGTTGTAATGCCTCGAAGGAAAGATTTTACAAACATGACAAATGTTATATTCACAAAACGATTTAATTGTAAAGTCAGTAACCGCATTCTCACCGTAGGAACAAAAGAAAAATAAACCTGATTTTAAGACTTATAATAAATTGACCAACATCAACTCGGACTAGGAGTAAACCAATTGGAGGAAGGAGACGAGAGAGCTCTTTTTTTCTAATTTTCCAGTCGTAGTCCTACATCAGCTGAGTGAGACACTTGTTCTTGACATCTGGTTTACCTTTCACACTAATAAAGTGCTTCTTTAACATATTCAACGTACAGAAAATCAAAACATTAAAGTATGATTAAGATCTTTAAAACATCCTTGTATTATGTCATTAAAAGTCCCACAGTTGTAATTGCGTGGAAGTTTCTTTCATTTGCTGAAATATGCTTCTTGGTGAGGATTTGCCGTTCAATAATTTTACATGGGACGGTGACCAGTCTGGCCACGGTGTAATCGACAAAACTCGGGTATAACGTTGTACTCGTATCAAGAACAACATATGACAATGGACAGTCGTAACAAAACACAATATGCGGAACTGAACGAAGTATCTCGAAGTCTTAAAGATGCTATAATGTGGATTGAAGTTTCGTAGGATTATGTTAATCTTTTATTTTTGAGAATTTGATGTCTATTGTAAATGTCGTATTACCGACTACTCTGTATTTTGAATTATTTTCTGCTTGTTCAAAAAAATAAAGGTAAAGAAGTCAACTCTTCTTTGCTTGTTTGGTTGTTGCAAACTTGCAATCAAACACCATATAAGTCAAATTAAACAACTTAATGACCTAATCTAATACTCGGAGTACTTGGAATTTTCAACTTCATTACAAAAATAATTCATAGTTAGATTATACCACTGTGATAGTCTTAGAAACAATAGCATTGCCATAAAATGCTGATGAATGTCATATAAAAATTACCATCCCAGCTTATGCTTGAAGTTACAACACTACAAAATTTCAAGAAAGTAGGAAATATGTCTGCTGCTAATACCATGAGCTTAAAACTGGGCTTTGTACTACTTATAAGCTGTACTCCCTTCCTGTATCTTTGCAAAGCATACACTGCCGGAGAAACAGAGGCCGAAGCCCTGCTCCGATGGAAACCAAGCTTCCGAAACCAATCACTCTTCACGTCTTGGATTTCATCACCAAATGCAAGTGCTTCCTCCGGCATAAGCCCTTGTGACTGGCTAGGAATCGCATGCGACAATCAAGGAAGAGTGACAAACATAACCTTATCCTACTTGAATTTGCAAGGTACACTCGAAACCTTGAATTTGTCTTCATTTCCTTACTTGATTGGCCTTGACCTCAAATACAACCGCTTCACCGGTGTGATCCCACTGAACATAGGCATCCTTTCGACTTTACACTACCTTGATCTCTCAACAAATGAACTTAACGGTACCATTCCTCTTTCCCTTTCCAATCTAACACGAGTCATAGAGCTTGACCTGTCTCGAAACAACCTCACTGGTGAAATACCTCCAAGTTTGTTCCCTGATGGAACTGGACAAGGCAAAACCGGTCTGATCAGTGTACAGAGATTTCTCCTACAAGATACATATCTGCAGGGTCCTATACCCTCTACCATTGGAAACTGCAAAAACCTTTCTCTTATTGCTTTTGATAGAAGCCAGTTTTCAGGTCAAATACCTGCTTCTATGGCCAACCTGAGCGAGTTAACCATCCTACGCTTGAACGAGAATCATTTCACTGGACCAATCCCGGCCTTTATTGGTAGACTCAGCAAATTAACTGACCTGCGCCTGTTTGTAAATGGATTTTCTGGTCATGTACCTGAAGAGATTGGTAATCTTACATCCATGACAGTTCTTCACTTTGCACAAAACAACTTCACAGGGTCATTACCGCCACAAGTCTGCAAGGCCGGAAAGCTTGTCAACTTCAGTGCAGCATATAACAGTTTCACAGGTCCAATACCAATTAGCCTGAAGAATTGTCCTGCTTTGTACCGAGTCCGCCTAGAGTACAACCAGCTCTCTGATGACATTGACCAGGCTTTTGGAGTATATCCCAACTTGGATTATATTGACTTTAGCTACAACAAACTAGGAGGTAAACTATCAGCAAACTGGGGTAGATCCCAAAACTTGTCTGTATTACGAATGGCTGGAAACTTGGTTGGTGGTACAATACCAGAATTCATTTTTCAGTTGCCAAAATTAGTTGTGCTAGATCTGTCTTCAAACAAGCTACAAGGAAATGTATCCCCAGAAGTCGGACAAAGCTCAAAACTGCTGGAACTACATTTGCAGAACAACATGCTTTCATCAGAAATACCTGCACAAGTCGGAAACCTGGACGAGCTGCAGCTTTTGGATCTCTCTAACAACAACTTCACTGGGAAAATTCCACATGAGATTGGCCAGTGTTCCAGTCTGCTAAGCCTGAACTTGAGCAGCAACCAGTTGACAGGTCCAATTCCAGATGAGATCGGACAGTTAACTCGCCTACAGCTTTTTCTGGACTTGAGCTATAATTTTATCAACGGAGAAATACCATCGCAGCTTGGACAGCTTTCAAGCCTTCAAAGCTTGAACGTTTCAAACAACAATTTGACTGGCCCTATTTCGGATTCTCTAGCCTCGATCACCAGCTTACTAAGTGTTGATTTCTCACATAATGAACTGGAAGGCCCAGTGCCTGACAGCAGCTCCTTCGCTACGTTTCCTCTGCAAGACTTTTCTTATAACAAGGACCTCTGTGGTGTTATTAAGGGCATGAAACCTTGCAGTAATGCACATATTTCTCCTTCTCCAAGAAAAGACAGGCGAAAAAAAGTCATACTAGCAATAGTTGTTTCTTTATCAAGCGTCCTAGCTTTCCTTCTTGTTCTAACCTGCAGCATAATCCTTTGGAAAAGGTACAAGCTGAGGAAATCCAAACAGCAAGCGGACACAGTCGAGAGATCAGAAAGCATGTTCACTGCAGTAAACTATGACGGGAAACTTCTTTACAGGGGCATAATTCAGGCCACAAACAACTTTGACAGTACGCACTGCATAGGATTTGGAGCGTCTGGCACAGTATATAAAGCAAAGGTTCCCAAGGGAGAAGTATTAGCAGTGAAGAAGCTAAATTCTGGGACAAAAGACAAGTCAGCTCTAATGGTTAGGAGTTTCGTTAATGAGGTAACAGCATTAACGGAGATTCGACATAGGAACATTGTCAAGTTCTACGGTTTCTGTTTGCACGATGACATGGCATTCTTGGTGTATGACTATGTGGAAAGGGGAAGCTTGGCCGATATTCTGAAAAGCATTGAAGGAGCAAGAGATTTAGACTGGGACAGACGAGTGACAGTCATCAAGGGTGTAGCTGATGCCTTGGCGTACATGCATCACAGTCGCGCACCACCTATCGTCCACCGCGATATATCCAGCAAAAATATCTTATTGTCCTCTGAGCTTGAAGCTCGTGTATCTGATTTCGGCACTGCCAAGTTCCTTAGTCCAGATTCATCTAATTGGTCCGCCATTGCTGGAACTTATGGCTACATTGCCCCAGGTAAACACCTAACATTTAAGACATGTTAATGATATGAAATATATGTTTTCCAGCTAACAGATTAACATTTGCAGAGTTGGCTTACACTATGGCGGTAACTGAAAAATGCGACGTTTATAGCTTTGGCATTTTGACACTTGAAGTCCTAATGGGGGCACACCCACAAGCGCTATCCACTAACCCCGTGAATATACGACTCAAAGATATCCTAGACTCTCGTCTACCATACCCAACGGGTACAAAGCTCATACAACGGCTGGAGTTTGTCCTACAGGTCGCAATCTTATGCCTGAAAGTTGATCCAAACTCCAGACCTACCATGCACCATGTATCTCAAATGTTTGAAATCCGATGTGGAGAAGACCATGACACAATCGGCATGGCTAAGACACAACTGAAGAACTCCTTGTTCAATGAGAATACAATAGAGGAAGTGGCCTTAGTAAACTCTTAACAGTTTGTCAAATCTCTACTCTCTAGTAGTAGAAATCTCTCATTTTGTCCAATTACAGACTATTATTCATGTACATAATATATCACACAAGTACTATACTTGACGACACAGCCTACTGCGACTCCCCTTCTTTATCAGAGCTTGAGACCAGAGGTGAATGCCAAAAGCAGACACTCGTAGGCAGACTGACTCCATTATGAATATACCATTAAATTATGTTCTCCTTCCAGTTTGCGCTTGACGGGCATTCACGCTTTCTCTTGACTCCGCTCTTAACAATGTATTAAATTTCACAATTGACAAAATGTACCCCAATTTAGAACTAATGAGAAAATACACCTCAAAACTAATCTCTCCACCATACGACTTCAAGCAAAGTTTCTACGATGGCCTACACACAAATGCCTAATCACAAAAGTTCATCTTTGTTTGAAGGAAGTACCCAAATGCCTAAGGGTTGAAGTCCTTAATGATACTGTAGAGATCAGTACTCTTCAGTCTTCACTGATCTCCCTCGCTAACAGCAGCTAACAGGAGGTTGGAGCTCAAATACTGACCAGCATCCGAGACTGCCAACGAGTTGCCAAGTCAGGCAATCAAAACGGTTAATCTCAGTCAATGCACAGTCAGCCATGACTCAGTATAACTAACTTGCACATTTTCATAGGCGGGGGTTATAACTGATTTTGTAATTAGCATTGTACAGTGGTAGCTTATTCAATGAAACAAACCATTTTATTTTGCCTTGTGCTTCATCAGATACTGACGCAAATTTTTGACAGAGACCGGGTTTGATTGAGTAATGTGACATATATATTATCCTACAAACTGAAATACAAGACAGTACCAATGTGCTACTGATCCAACAACCACTGAAAGCAGACATATGAGGCGAAACCCCAACAGGGTGATTCGCCACAACTAAACAACAACATTACCCTAGTGTCTCAAAGGCTCCCGCTTATGGCGAGGTAAGAGGGGTCAGATGTGCGCTCACCACTACTAAAACCAGGAAAAATTAACCAAAAAATTTGGATGTAATTGAAAAAAAAAAAAAAAACTTGATTAAAACGTAACATATCGCTCCCAAACGGCCAAACTTGATGAAAATGACTTCATATATAATAAAAATGACAACTTTTTTACTGTGATATGGAGTTATGCAATCTGTGAAGAAAAATTATCTCACAAAGTCGATTTCTTGGCTCAAACATAGATAGGGAACAAGCATAATTAATCAGCCCAGAAAAAAAAAATGGAAGAAGAAACTTACAGGCAATTAAAAAGGAGATGGTGATCCTTTTGGTAGCAAAGAAGCCTCCAAGTAAAGTTCCCAAATCGCAACAATCATCAACTATTGAACTTGGTTTTATCGAATATTTTACCCCTTGTTGGTGAAGATGTTTGAGAGGATCAGTGAAAAAATTAAATATTTAACTGGTTTTTACTTTGTGCGGCAAAATGCACATGGCATTCGTTAAATTTGTTAATTTTCGCACGGATTTTTTGTCAAACACTACCTAATACAATGTACAATTTGTGAAACACTCCCTAATACATTTTTTCTTGTCTAACACTACCTAATACAACGTATTTTTTGTCTAACACTACCATAAATGGTTTTGGCCAAAACGAAGTCAACTTTCCGGCTTGACCGCTTGTGCACGTCATCTTGGTTTAATTCGTAATATCAGAATAAATCCCATAAAAAGTTATGAGGGACATAAAGAGAAAAGGGCCTAGAAAAAATTATTCTTAGATGCAATTAAAATGGAATAAAATTAAAGAGAGAAAATGTCCAGAAAATTGGAGGAAAAAATGGGAGGGAAGTGAGTTGTAGGGGAAAATTTTCGAAAAAAGGAGGGAGAGGTAAAGAACACGTGCACAGGCGGGTCAAGCTGTAAATTGGATTTTTTTGGTCGGAAATCGTTCATGGTAGTGTTAGACAAAATATGCGTTGTATTAGGTAGTGTTAGACAAAATATTATGTATTAGGGAGTGTTTCACAAAAAGTACGTTGTATTAGGTAGTGTTAGACAAAAAATCATTTTCGCACCCTACCATGTTTTCAGGTTTGTTCATGTGAAAGACTATGCTTGAGGTTTCATTTTCGTGTATAATTCTACTACAATGTGACAATGTTAACACTCTGTCGCGACAAAGTTAGCAAAAAAACGTGCCGTGTGTACGAAGATTAGACGTCAAAGTATCACTCACACAAAATGTAGATAAGAAGTAAAAAGCGACAACTGATAAACATGAGGGTACCGTATGCATCTTTCCTAAATACAATCTTTTATACCGTATGAGCTTTTATCTATTTATCTATCTGTTTTCAAAAAAATCTATTTATCTATCTATTGCGAAATTTAAACGGTAAAACAATAGTTTGAGAAATGCTCCAACATTTCCGTTGAACAATATTCACAAAAATCAGAACAAATGAATACTCCCCTCCTTAAAAGTATATTTTGCATAATCGTTCTCATTTTTCGTATCGACGGGTCTACCTTTAATTTACAACTGTCCAATAGTTAACGAAACTTTATTTTATTAACAAACAATCGGGTCAAAGTCACCCGCGGATCGCGTCACTCAACCAATAAGGGGAACGTAAACCTTGCCAAATTACGAAAAGTCGTCCCACCCCCTGAACTAAGAAATCCCTTTGACTAAAACTCCACGCGTTATATTCAAACTTTAATCGATCGCCAAAAAAATAAAAAAAAAATAAAAATCTGATACACTGAAATTTTCGGACTAAACTTCAACTATACTCTTCCTACTCCCTCAGAAAATGTCCGACGGCGGTTTACAAGTTCTCGACGGAGCTCAGCTCACCGCCACCGTCACCGACACCTCTCCACCACACTTCCCTCCCCCCACCACCGCCGACCGCGTCATCGAGATCGCCGAATCGCGAGCTTCCGAGATTCTCCACAGCGTCGCACTGCCGGAGAACTTGAAATCCTCCGCTCTCCGGCGTATCAATTACGATTCTCGAGATCAACAACTTGATCAGGAGCAAGCTGAGGTTTTGTTCCGAGATTATATCTCCGCGATCGCAGATGAATTGAAAGGTAGGTAGCTACCTACTTCTTTCGAATTTATGATTCATATTTTCTAGCTGCATTTGGTTGAGTATTGGTGAAGCTTTTGTTAATGTATACTCCGTATGTGTTAATGTGATTGTGATTAGGCTGATTTTTGTAGAAGTTACTGCTCATTTTGTAATTTAGTTGAATCGTTGCATCAAATGCTGAAGGTGTATTGGAAATGGATTGTGTTAGGGTTTGATTAGAGGTTATAATCACTGCGATTGGCGACGAATTACGAGAGATCGTCGAAAACTTGTGCTTGTTTGTTGGTGTTTGACTCTTGTTGACCATGTACCGTGGTGTGATTCTTTACAATGTTTGATTTTGCTAGCTGAGAGTTTTTGGAAATGAGATCAAAGTGAACATTCGTGAAGGTTTCTTGCAGGTTGTTGTTGTGTCTCGAAATCGCAAGTCGCAATGGCTTGTGAATTGCGGGAGGTAGCTAGATCAGTGGAGTGTGTTCTTTTGATGATTTCTCGTTTACCTTGAGCACTTTGTCATGAATTTGGTTGGTGTTATAATTCAATTGTGGAGAGTTGCCATTTGTAAAGTTTTCGGCTTTGTGTAAAATCGGTAAAGAAAGTAGTAATGTTTCGTAAGAATGCGCAGGACTTTGCGTGCTCTCTCATCAAAGTGATTGGAGTGTATCCTCTTGCGGGATTTTAGGTCACTGAAATTAGGACTGTGATTTAGAATGTGTGGTACTCGTAAGTGGTGTTAGTCTAAAGCTTCTGATGTGGTTATTCCAGTGTTGATGTCCCTGTGCTCAAGCCTGAACATTTACAAATTTGACATCATTTTTAGTTGTTTTCATGTCCATGTTCTTGATTCATTTCTCATTGAATGGTGAGCTTTGTAGTGGCAATGAGATTAAGAGATTTTGTTCTGCAATTGATCTGTTATTCCTTCATTTGCAGATGATCCAATTGTGGTGTCAGTTTTAGACGGAAACACCATTCGTTTGTTTCTGGAAGATGAAGACGATTTTGCAATGTTGGCGGAGAATCTATTCACAGACTTGGACGTAGAGGATGAGGGCAAGCTAAGCAAGAGTGAAATACGGAGTGCCTTAGGTCATATGGGTGTTGAAATGGGTGTCCCTCCTCTTTCAGGTTTGAGTTCATGTCTCTGTAATTCAATGAAATTCTGTTTGATTTGTTTAAACTTTGTTAGTTTAAAACCTGGTAGGCTATTTGCTAGTCTGAAACCTGGTGGAGGTTATTTGTCGTGTGTTTGTGTGTGTGCGCGCGCGCGTGTGTGTAGAGTGTCAACAATGAGAAATCTGTCAACTTCTTTCGTCTTTGTATTCTGCAGTGTGTAGAGTGTTATCATTCTTGCACTAGTTTTCGTTTGTGGTTTCAGAATTAAGTAGAGCCCTGATAAGAGTATAAGACCCCATTAAGTTACTCGCTTTTGGATCATAGTCCATAGACATCTGCTTGACTGCTTGTGGAAAATGTTCAATGTAGCTCCTGATTAAATTTGCAGCCTTTGTCAGTTTTTGCAATGCATTGCTTGTGAATGCATCTAGAAATTCGGCTCTACATTGTACTTACTCCCTAATAATCAGGCTTTGGTCATGGACACAATTGTCAGATAACCTGAATTTGCTCAGTGTATGTATTATAAGTTTCCCCCCCCCCCAGCTGGGGCTTTGAGTAACCACAGATTTCAACTGTATATCTGGAAATTTGAGTAGACACAATCATTTTTCTTACATTGTCTAACAGGGTCAGAGACTCATTGTTATTTTAGCTTGGGGATAGATGGACCATAAAATCACCAAGTCTAAACACTTAACAGGAATGTGAAGGTAGAAAATTAAGAGATATAGTGCTGCATTTGTGCCAAGCGGTATAAATTTGGATGTTTTGTGGTTCTTTCAAAGTTTCACGTACTTTTTTTTCCGATCTCCTTTGCCCATCTGTGGTTCTGGCCTCCCATTTACTCAAGTATCAAGCTCCATCCATATGTCACTTCTCCTAGTATTACAGAAGTTCAGCTGAGGTGATGATGATAAGCATTATTGTGGATGAATTAATATTTTCTACTCTTTGCACTGTGCAAAGAAGACCTCATTTTAAAGCAACTTTTTTCCTGTTTTGCGAGGACTAATTGATATTCAGATTGTTCAATGTAGAACTTGGATCCAAAAACTTGGTAAGAAAAAAAAAAAAAAAAAAAAAAAAAAAAAAAAAAGAGGAAGCAATTAATGATGAAATGTTTTTAAATCTCATCTATTATCAATATTTTGTTAACATTTAACTACTCGACATAGGCTTTGCGCCTCTTTTCAGCTTGTTGATGCATCTAAGATACCAGAGACCAGGCTGACTGTCAATTTATCTTGCTTTGCCTCATGCCTTCTCATCTCATGCCCCAACCAGTGCCACTGATTGCTGTATCAGTGAACAGCTGAATCTACTTGACATCTTATTTGTCTTTTTTTTTTATTGGAGAGTACATTAAATGGTTGGTCATAATATTTGTCACTGACCTTCTAGTTAAAGAGTAGAGTTTCTCGAGTTCACGAATTTCTATTCCTCCAAAGAAGTTGAAAAACAAAATAGTAGGAATAAAGTATCCAGTGGGCATCCTTTTTTACTTAGACTCATTGAGTCATTGGTGAGACCTGTCCTTCCATCAATGCTATTCCATCTGCACTAATCAAACCAAATGTGTGAGATAATTTTAGTGTTAAGTTTGTGTCTTTTTGCTGCCATATAAGTCTTTTAAAGAACTGAATCCTGCATTGTGGGTGAACAGAGTTTCCGGTGATAGATGATATTTTGAAAAAACATGGAGCTGAAGGGGAGGACAAATTAGGCCAGGCGCAGTTTGCTCAATTATTACAGCCAATTTTGCAAGATGTTGCGGATGCGTTGGCTCTAAAGCACATCACTGTTATCCAGAATGTCAAGATAGCAAATGGTTCTAAGCTACGAAAGGTAATTATGCCATATTCTATTGTATTCTTTCTGACTTATAACAAGTTCTGTTGTCCACGTCAACAAAAATAGGTTCTGTTGTCATTTGACAGCCTTCAGCATCCTCCCTTAGTCTTTTCCTGATCTCTTAGGGAGGCATTTACAATGCCGCATTGTAAAATAAAAGAAATGAATTAGCTTCTCTCCCCCCCCCCTCAATTAGTTCCGCAAACTCTACCATGTGCTATAGATTTGCTAGCCCTAATGCTGGAAATGACTTGTTCTTGGTTTGCAAAGCAGCTCTTGGCTGACAAGAAACAAATTGATGATATCATAGACAAGATCTACCTACAAAAGGACAATGTTCAGAATGCTCAAGATTGTACAGAATTGATTAGGAGTTACCTGGAAAAGAACGGAAAAGAGTTAGGATTACCTCCCTTAGAAGGCAATGAAGCAGTGATTCTTCTGCATGATGCGGTATTTTCTGACATAGGAAATGAAAAGAAGGATAAAGCGTTGGAGAAGAGTGAACTTGGGGATCTAGTGATGAAGGTCCTCCAGAAATTTGTAGATCAACTACAAGCCAACCCTGTATTCCATGACGCTGACAATTGATTCTTGTGAAGCCTTGTGTCTTCTATAGTATACATGTATCCTATTAAATCTTTGTGACTAAGACTCAGGCCCCTGTGTGAATACATGATACTCACATTCTACATTCAGTAGCTACCGTAGCAGCCAATGTATGGACATATGTTCTTCAGACAGCTATAATTATATTACTAAGCCTCCTCATTTGAAGCTTCCTTGCTTGAAAACTCTTTTTTTTCTCTCCTTCCTGATGGTCAGTTTTGGATCGGGTTATGAAGATTTGAACTAAGCGAGCATATCTCATACAACTATACAAAGTATGTTGTAAGAAATGTTCACTGATTATATGGAAATGCTGCATGCAGTCTCACAGCTCAAGTGACACCCCAATTTGTTACATGCACTAAGCGGCAATTGAAACATTGCTTCGACATTGCATTATGACTGGGTTTCAGTGAGCCATTTCCGATGTCCAGATTGTCCACCACACGACACTAGATTCCTTCATTTCAGTTTTCCGGTATCTTTTTCCGACAATTGGCGCCGTAGTTAGAGAACTTTACATACTGGTGGCGGAAACTTATAAACTAAGGTCCGATCTAACAACATCAAGAACAGAAGATTGAACGAACTTAAAAGAATACAACTACGAAAGTATCACTCCGTACATCAGAGGTTGTAATTGCAAGACTCTAAAGCGATTAAATTAGAGAGTAATTGGTTCAGGCACGCATTTGCATATAGCCAATATCATCAGATCACATGTCTTTCTCTATTAAAAAACACCAATCAGGACATTGTTGAGTCTTAATTTCAATTAAACATTTTTATGTCGATCATCTTTTAAAAAAAGTTTTTGATGCAACTATTGTACTCGTAAAAATCTGTCATAGTGATTTTTCTGTGTGACATACGTTGTGTTGAATTGTTACAAGGACCAATGTAAGTCTCATATAGTCCTATGTATCACTGTAACACAGAAATTTTGGCCTTTATGTGACATGTCTCTTTAACGAGCATTGCTACATGATGCACCATATACGAGGGAGCGTAAAGTGTGTGACTTTTTTTTCTTTTGACTTAATGGGGAAATTCTTGGCCAATCACCGTGATTGGCAATCCTTTGCCAATCACCGCGATTGGTGTACACGCGAGCAGCTTCCCATCAAAACAAACAAAAGTTCTGAAAAAGTGGGCCATTTATGTTGGCTTTGGGGCAACAATGTATATTTTTTGAAGGCAAATGAATTTTAACTGGAAAAAAAATTTGTAAAAAATTGGGGAAGTGAATTAATGAAAATGATATATGTGAAAATACCCAAAAATCAAATTACAAAAACATAATCTCACCTTCTCTCTCTCCTCAGTTCCCAGAAAATTTCTTATCAAATATGGCAAAATGCAGCCAAGGTCAACACTACTACTCTCTTGCCAACCACCTCTCCCACTCCCTTCCTTACGTCATCACCACCACTCATACGGTTACTCTACTACTCATGCTCGGCGATGACCACAATCACGATCCTCAGCTCCTTCATCGGGACCACGACCACAACCACGATTCTCAGCTCCTCACTTGGAAATACCCCATTCAAACGCCCCTACTCCGACAACCCACGGCACCAACGACCACACCATTTTCATTCTATATATACCAAATCATCGTTTCCATATACAATTACATCTTTTCTATATACAATTACATCTTTCTTATATACCATTCGATCCTTGAAGAAATAGCTTGAAAGCAACGATCTATATGGCTAGCATATACCATTCAATCGTTGCCATATACCATTTAGAAAATTCCATATACAATCTTATACTCCTATACGCGGTATATAGTATGTTCTTATTTTGAAAATGTGTGTTGGGAATTCTAATTCATGAGAGATGGGAGTAGAGATGAGGGTGGTCAATATTTGAATATTTGAATTGGTGGTTATGGTGGAGAGAGAGGTTTGGGTTGATGGTGTGTAGGAGAGAGAGGGGGGGTATTTGGGTTGTTGGTGTGGTGGAGAGAGAGAGAGGGGGGTGTTTGGGTTGTTGGTGTGGTGGAGAGAGAGAAAGAGGGATTTTGGGTTGTTGGTGTGGTGGAGAGAGAGAGAGAGAGAGAGAGAGGGGTGTTTGGTTTGTTGATGTGGTGGAGAGAGAGAATGAATGAGATGTTTGGGTTGGTGGAGTAGGAGAGAGAGAGTGGGGTGTTTGGGTTGGTGGTGTGGTGGAGAGAGAAAGGTCGGAGCCGGCGAGTTGTAGCCGGTGGTTGGTAAGGAAATGGAAGAAAAGAATGGAAATAAAGGAAGTTTTTTTTTTTTTAATTTGGAATGTATAATGGAAGTTGTATTTATTTTATTATAAATAATTTAGTAATTAATGTTATAGCAGACACTGGGCCCCAACTGTTTTGTTTATTCAAGATTGTCCCGCCAGCTCATGTCCTTTTGCTTGGTTTCTGCCCACCTTTAACGTTTTGTGCGGTGATTGGCATGGGTTGGCCTAATCACCGTGATTGGTGTAGCCAACCTCGACTTAATGTTCACCACAAGGTATATACCGTACTGTGCAGTAGCATGGGGACTTTCCCGTTTCAGACCAGGGATAACGAGACATACATACATGTCTGCGTCAGGCATGCAAATGCAAGTGCTGGTGCTGATCCCGTGACCCGTACCGTTTCGGTCGTATGTAAAACGTTGGAGCTTCTCGTCCACTCCATCATATTTGGCTTCTTTCCTTGGTTTTTTCCGAGTTTATCCAATTTCAAAATAATGAAAGCCACCCATTTTAGTTTTATCCTAAGCTGTCCACGCTTCAGAAAATTTTAAGCCATCGTTTTCATGTATACAACCATTTTTTGGTGTTTGTAAAAATTGGAAAGGTTCTAATTGCATTATAAATTTATAATTGAGATAAGGTTCAATTCATGCATGCACTTTATGACTTTAATACTTTATCAAAAGAAAGACCAGAACTTATTTGTAAACTAGCTTGGAATGGCTTAATGGCCAAGAAAATGTTGGAGAATTTCGGAAAAATGGACAACGTGCTCAAATGAATTATTGTAAGATATTTCGTAGGTTGAAACAATTGCAATAAGCTTTTAAAATTCGGACTTCAAAATTCAGTTTAAAACAAACTTGTTTTTTAACCATCCCATCCAAAATCTCACTACATTTTATAATAACTCGATGCTAGGTAGTGTCTCACCGGCCAAACCTAGTGATGTTTTAAAACGAGTACTATTGACGTATCCAACGAGAAAAACTTTGCATTTCCTCCGCAAATGTAAGGGAAACGTTGCCCATCACAGAGCCACAAAGGCAACCAAAAAAAGGGTTTGGAATTTTTCTCCATATGACTGATTAGTACAATTGTACTCCACAATGATTGTTGCATAAGTTAAAAATCTCAGGATTTGGTGTGCTTTTTGAAAGTATCAAAATCGTATCGACAAGGAATCTGCCATAAAGTGCATTGAATATTCTGTTCTGAAGACGACAACTTATTAAAGGCTGCGCCCAAAAAGCCCCATGCTGATGACGCAGTGACGCTCTTCAGCAAATTTGAATAAGCCAACATCATGCCAATTGGTAAGAAGCGAAGAACGGTCATGGTGTTATTTCGGCAATAGTAGTTGTTTTGGTAGCGGGTAGAGTAGACGGATGTTTGGTAGTGTTTTTTGTCGCTTGTAACGAGAAAATCTCGAATCAGATTCGTGTTGCATCTATGTTTGGTCACAAACTACTAAGGAGCGAAAAATGCTCTTGGTTGAGGAGTAAGCTCCTTCGGCAAAATATACACATCTACTCCGTAGAGGTTTTGAAGGTATTATTTGGAAGTAAGATTAGCGATCGAGGTGGTGAAAGACCGAAAACATACCCAATATTCAGCTTATCTGCTACACCTAAAACAAAACTGGAGGTAAACCGTAGTGGTCTCATGATCAGCTTCGAGTGTTATTATTAGGAATTTCTTCGAGTTCATGTTTGGTGTGTCAAATTGTCAGAGAAAAACACAATCAGAGCGAAAATTGCACAATAGACGACTCGAACAAAGCAAGGTGCATTTCAAGTCTCTGATCAGGCGTGGTGGCAGAAGAGAGTATAAAAGTCGATCACAGAAAAAACAAGGGCGGAGCTGCAGGGAACTTCGAAGAAAGTTTGCATTATGAATTCCCAAGAGATTAATCAGTGACTTGTACGACATAGCTGGGGCTCGATTGCACAAGCATGTGAGTGTATAAATATGCCAGAACACGGCATGTTTCTGCCTAAATACATACTAAGAAGATGGTAATCAGAAATTACTCTGGGTTCCAAGGAAAGCAACAGTAGGACCACCCATAAAACAAAGGCCAACCCCATGTAAGCTGAAATATTAAAAGCATAATTAACAGCCCACTAAAATGCATCATTCCTTCCCGTCAGCAGCACGTAGTGACCCAAGCTGAACCGGAGCCTGTGTACCCACCACCTTGGACGATCCATAAACTGTCAGATCCACACCTCGGGACTTCTCTTTCTCGATCTGATCCTTGATCCAGAAGTAGGTGATCCTTAGTCCATCCTACAAGATCATCCAGATAAGTTGAGGTTTACCAGATTACGAAACAAGATTACGAATTACAGGGAAAACTTTGTGAGAATTCGAGAAACTTAGATGTTACCTTCAATCTCATGGTTGGTGCCCAGCCAAGCTTTTCTTTGATCAATGTGTTATCTGAGTTACGACCACGTACACCTTCTGGGCCAGGAATGTGGTGAATAGGAAGCTTCCTTTCATCAAAGCTCAACACAATCTCAGCCATCTCATTCATACTAACCATCTCATCACTTCCAATGTTAACTGGCTCCTTGAAGTCAGATTTGGTCAATCTAGAATGCAAATGGAGAAATAAAATTAATTATAACCGTGAATAGAATCAAACCAGCAATGGCAAAAATAAAAGCATTCGTCATATCAGCCAATTGGTAATTCTGATGATCTTAGTCTTGCAGTTATAGCAATTCAATATTTATGTCTTTAGAGTGATAACAGTGGGAGCATAATCAAGTTCTTTACGACTATTATGTAGACGATACCAGCAGGTAGTTTACAGGGCATAATATTTATGTCTTTAGAGTGATAACAGTGGGAACAAAATTCTAATTCTTGAACCAAAATCATAGTTTGAGTTTCAGATATCAAATACGAAGAACTACTCACCTAAGCACACCTTCCACACATTCATCAATGAAGGTGAAAGAACGAGTCTGCAGTCCATCCCCCCACATCTCAAACTTATCAGCTGAAGTGAGAGCCTTCCTGCAAAACGCAGCTGGAGCTTTTTCCCGACCACCTACGCAACAACAAAGTTTGAGACAACGATTTTGGTAACAGAAGTATACAACAATAGTTTGGTATATGAAATAAGACCAAATTGAAGAGAAAGTTAGAAATGTTTATAATAAACTATCTGCTACTTGGTTTAAAAAGTTAAACAGTGACTCCTAACATTGACCGTTACATGATTTTACCAAATTTAAGACATGCTAGCAAAAACAACCACAGCAATTGAGAGATGCTACCTTTCCAGGTTCCAAAAGGACCATAAATGTTATGGAACCTTCCAATTCGGCATTCGATTCCAAAATCTTTGGTGTAATGCTTGCACAGCTCCTCGGTAGCAAGTTTTTCCAAACCATAAGCATCTTGAGGCTAACAAAATGGTAACAGAATAAAATCAAACCTCTACTCCAATGAAAGAACCTCAATACTTATACTGCTAATGCGATGAGGAAAATTATGTTACCTCTGCAGGCCAGGCATCAGCCTCCTTAAGACTAACATTAGAGGTCTCCAACTGCTTAAATTCAGGGTAGATACATGCACTTGAAGCATAAAAGAACCTGAAGCAATAGAACAACATCCACAATGAGCTATACTAACAACCACTTTCTTTCAGATTAAATACGAGGATACCGAGATTCTGAAGATACGAAACAATAGCAAACCTTTTAACTCCACTGATCCTGGCGGCCTCAAGCATGTTGAAACTGATCATAGTGTTGTTATACATAATAACAGAGTGGTTAGACTGGATGAACCCCATCCCACCCATATCCGCGGCAAGGTTAAACACATGATCCACATCTTTTGTAACCTTCAAGCAATTCTCCATCACCCTCAAATCAACAAGATGGAATTCATCACAAAACATGTCCTCAGTCATGTGCTCATTCTTCTTCCAATCAGAAGCAATAACATAGTGCCCTTCGGTTTTCAGACGCCGGGCAATGTGGGAGCCAATGAACCCACCCGCCCCAGTGACCGAAATCTTCAACTTCTCCGCCGGCCAGTACAGTTCCCTCTCAAGTTTCTCATAGGTGTAAGCACCATAGTCATGTGCATCATTACTCCCCATTCTGTCAACCCCAAATTAACCAAATCACATAGTTAGCCCTCAATTAAATTCACCAAACAGCCCAACTTTCGGGCGAATTCATACGAATGCAATAAAGAAATTATTCAGTCTTAAGATGTCGGTGGTCTAACTTACAAAAGGAAAGTTGGTGGAAATGGAACAGTATAACAGAAGCTTATACAAGAAGCCAGCATATAGCCCACATTATAAAATACAATTGACAATATACTATGTATAAAAACCACATGTCTACAGATTTTGGCACATAATAATAAAATCAAACTCCAAAACTAAAAAGTTGAACAATTTCATTATAATAAGTTGAAATTAACTAACTAAATAATACAGGCAAATCCAGCATATCATACCAAAACATAAAAACATCACCTTTCCAACAAAACTTGACAAACACACTACAACATAAAAATTAATTGATTCCAGATCTATGCTCTTCCCCCATCTCAGCAACAATAAGATTAAAAACACAACCAAATTCCTTCAAAAACACAAAATTTAGCACAAACCCAACAATCCAAACAACACAAAAATCCCCAAATTAAATCAAAATTGAACATAATATACAAAACAAACCCGAAGGATTCAATCTTTCGCCATAATTCAGAAAATAATCACAATTAAAAGAGTACCCAGATAAAATTAAACGAAACCCAGATGAAATCTTACCTTAATTTTGCAGAAATTTGGGAAATTTCCAAAGAATTGATAAGATAATGGGTGAAAAAAAAGATGATAAAATAGGAAGTTTTGAATGAAGGGTTGGGAAAAAGAGAGAAGAGGGAGTGGCTATTTATAGAAGGGAAGAGTGGGGAAAGCGCAGAGCAGAGAAGGCCACTCGTTTGTCTCTCTCTATCTCATAATCAGTTTCAGAAAGGCGGGGTTTTTAGAGGAGAAGTGTTTCGTTGTCTTGTTCTCCTACCACTGAATATTACTATTGCGAAATCAAATCGGAATTACTAGTACTATTGTGATTTTATAATTATGGATTTCATATGATTTTTGGGGTTTTAGTGTAACTTTTACCTACCCAAGAGGAAAGGCCTTTTTCTTATGAATAGTAGGAGTGTGATAGGTAATGAGAATTTGTGTTTTTCTTGTTGATTGGAGAATTTGTGTTTTTAAGTGTTTGTTTGAATGTTGATTAGTTCATGTTTTTGTGGGTTGGTAGCACTTTATTTGAGTAAAGGTACACTTAATATTAGACTGGTCAAACTCGGGTTTTAGGTAAGAAGAGTTATGGTTGTTTGTAATTATAATTCCAACGTGAATATCTAAATGGCCCTCGATTTAACGGTCCAATGTGAGTAAGATGTTGTATATTTTGGTTTAGTGAAGTTGATTCGGTGGTTCGGTGGCTAGATGATTAGAGTTATAAGAGAGCATTTTTCGTCTCTACGGTCATCATCACCACCACCACATCATCTCCATGCCACCTCCATCATAATAATCATTTCCTCCCACTTCATCAACCCTGTTATACCCTCTAAATGCATATGTGACGGTGTACTATAAAGCAGGTGTGGTGGATGCATAGAGGGAAGGAGAGAGTCCTGGGACGCCGGGAAATTTTTTCCGAAATGCAAACTTTTACACTAAAAACTAGGAATATTTTTTTTTGAGTGGCGCTAAACGCAGCAAAAAACCGCCTAAACGCAGCATAAAATATTAATATAAATAAATATGCTTTTTTAATTTTCCTAAAATACCCTTTTCTATCTTAATAAGGTAAACTTAAACCCAAATAAATACTACTAAGCTAATCTAATCAATTACATTGATCAATAATTGTATAGTAATTTATCGTGATTATGACAGACGAGATTCCTAACGATTTTTTTGAGGTAAGAATGAATTTTCAAGATTTTTAACGAGGTGACATCCGCGTAACCGCCGCAATCAACGCCTTTTCAAGATTGTCGCTCAGCGTGGGCGACACCCGTTGAGAGGGTGTCGACTGCCATGGGCGACACCCGTTGAGAAGGTGTCGACTGTCATGGGCGACACCCGTTGAGAAGGTGTCGACTGCCATGGGCGACACCCTCTCAAAGGGTGTCTACCACTTCGGTCGACACTAGCTGCAAGGTGTTGATTGGGTGGGGCGACAACTTTGCGATGGCTGTCGCCTGCTTTAGTCGACAGTCACTACACATGTGTTGATCGACTTGGGCGGCACCTATGGTATGGGGTCGGTCTTTTCAGTCGACACCCTTATGAAGTGTGTCTACTAATGCGGTCGACACCTCTCTACAGGTGTTGGTCAGTTTGGGTGACACCTTTATGAGGTTTTCATTGGCTACATTCATGGTTTAATTGATTTTTAATGAGTGTCTTTTATCCGTTACAGGATTTAGTTTGTGGAATTGAAGAACAACGTAGTGATAACTTGGAAGATTTAGATGTCGGGCACTATTTTGTGACAAATCAGTTATTTGATGATCGGGAAAAGCTGGTTAAATGGGTCCGTAAGATTGGATTTCAACATATGATGTGGTTCTCCATTCAACGTTCGAAGGCCCCTGATGGACAAGGTGCGGGTCGAGTATATCTTGGTTGTGAGAAAGGCGGTTCTTATAGAGGCTTTTCCGAGAAAAGAAGACGATCAACTGGTACAAAGAAAAGTAATTGTCCATTCGAAATTGAAGGTATAGAAATTCCAGGTGGTTCTTGGATGATTTATGTTGATCCAAGAAAACGGAGACATAATCATCCACTAGGAAAGTCTAATAACTGGCATACATCGGAAACAAAACTTAGCCAGCAGCACTTTGAAAGGGTCGTACAACTAAGCAGCACCAACTTGAAACCTAAACAAATTCTCAAACAGTTGAGGACTGAATTCGATGGTATAAAGTGTACCTTGAGGCAAGTCCAAAATGCAGTTCAAAAGATGCGTAAGAATCGAATGGGTCCACTGACATCTATGCAATACTTTATCAAGCAGATGAGTGATCATGGTTATTGGAATTGGTACAGGAGACTAGAGGGAACAAATAGTTTAGGTGACGTACTCTTTGCACATCCTAAAGCTATTGACTTGATGAGCTTATTTCCATTTGTGTTATTGATGGATGCAACTTATAGAACAAATCGTCATGAAATGCCTTTACTAGAAGTTATTGGTGTTGCTCCAACAGGAGAAAATTTTCATGTTGCTTTTGGATTTATGAGAAATGAGAAAACAGAAAGTTTTATGTGGGCCTTACAACAATTAAAACAGTTGTTTCACCCAGAGCGACAACCAAGGGTTATAATAACAGATAGAGAGTTTGCTTTGATGAACTCTTTGGAGAAATTTTTTCCAGATGCTACTCATCTTTTTTGCAGAAGACATATCGGCAAAGATTGTGAAAATTATCTTAACAAGTTAACAGATACAACAAAATATGAGTATGCTTTCAGATATAGATGGAAGAGGCTCGTGGAAGCAGCGACCAAGCAAGCATATGAATGTAGGTTGAAAGAACTCGAGAATAGCTTTAATGTTCCTATTTTTTTACGCTACTTGAAAAAAGAGTGGTTAGATCCATACAAGGAAAAATTTGTTTCCCTTTGGACGAAAGATGTCTTGCATTTTGGAGCTTTGACGACAAACAGGTATCGTTTATTTTTGTTTTTTGTTTTTTTACTTACTAACAGTTTGATGACGAATTTCTTATATTTTTGCTTTTCAATTTTCTATTTGTATAGGGTCGAGTGTGCACATAGCCAATTGAAAAGGTGGCTAGGGACAGCCAGTGGAGGCTTACATTCTATATTTCCTCAAATTCATGACTTGGTGGAGTTGCAGTTGGATGAAATTAAAGCCCAGTTTGAGAAGTCACGAACCGTTGCTCTCCATGATACAACTATTCCATTGTTTCGCCTACTAAAAGGTAAGGTATCTCACAAGGCTATTCAGTTAATAGTTGAAGAATATATGGGGCGGGGTGAAGAGGTTGGCACAAATATTGATATGTGTGGGTGCGAGATGAAAACAAGTATGGGTCTAATATGTGCACATGAGATGTGTGAGCTTGTAGCAAACAGTACGCCTATTGATCCTGTAGATATCCACGAGTATTGGAAGACGCTTGATATGAACCTTGATGACCCTACCGTGCATGAGGCTCGTAGAACTACTGCGAGCGAGTTGATACAACATGTGTTAGACAAAGTTAATCAGCTTCCTGAGTCGCGGCAATTCTATTATGCCCAGATGTTCTACACTATGGTTCATCCTGAGGTGACTAGTATTGAAGAGCCACGGGTACAAGTACATAAAGGTCGTCCAAAACGCAAGTCCACACAAAGAGATAAGAGCGCATATGAGAACACTGAACAAAGTTTATCAAAGAAGAAGAAATCACAGCCAGCGAGCAATGAGGTAAAGAAAAAGAGGAAAAAAAATGTTGTGGAAGGTGCTAGATCAGAGGATCAGATTCCGAAAAATAATGGCGAAAATCCCGTTGAAGAAAAACAATGTCCAACGAAGCAAGATGTGAAGGATGATGCAAAATCAGTGGGAATAGAGCCTGAAACTACTTCAACATTTCCTTACTCGAGTGACTTGTTGCCATTTTCTGTACCATATATACAATCTTACGTTGATGTGAGAGGAGACGGGAATTGTGGTTTTAGAGTCGTGTCTCACTTTGTGTATGGCAATGAGAAGTACTGGTTGCGAGTACGACAAGAATTGATGGAAGAAATGAATGCTCACAAAGACATGTACACTGATTTTTTAGGGAGTGCTTTTGATTTCAAGAAGGCTTATGACATCTTAGATTGGGACAAGTCTCCAGCACCATCTTCTAAATGGTGTGAATTACTTAATTTAGGATGTGTCATTGCTACAAGATATCGTGCACTTGTTACTTGTTTCGGCTTACAAAGTTCATTGAGTTATTTGCCATTGGATACTAGAATGGGAAATGAAGCGCCAACGTTTCAGATTAATTTTGGACATGTTGCTGATGGTTCTCACTTTATAGCTCTAACAATGCCTAATGACGCTCCAGTGCCGCCTTTATACTCCCCATGGTTTCGTTGGTGTCTTGCAGATTGTTTACATTGGAGATCAGTTTTCCGCAATCGTTGGAAAAATTATCATACAGATGCGAACAAACACTTTGGTCTCACAAACAGATTTCGTATCAGAATTCGGCGAGATGATGGCATTAATATAAATGAATAGGTTGTACTTTATTTGGTTTACTGAAATAAAACTTACACCTTATTGTTGACTATTCATAATTGAAGTTCAAATATGGAAAAGAATTAGCATAATGCAAAGAACCAAAGCAGGACAACAAGTTTATCGACGAACACTTCGTCTTGCATTTCCTTGTGCACGTCTAGAGCGATACTCGTCCAAACCAGACATCAATTCTTCCATATGCACTGTAACTTCATCAAGGCATCGCCAAAACTCTTCATCACTAGTGTAAGGACGCACAAGCGGATGAAGTGAAAACAATAGTCCAGCTACATATTGCATACGCTGGAATAAGTAAAAGGAGAAAGAAAGTATTAGTATAAAACACATATCATGTAAATAGTTAATGAAGAGTTAAAATTTATACACACATACAGCAACTTCTGTCATAGAACGGGGGTTCAATTGCACTGTCTCAGAAATCACATCTCGAGATAGGTGTGGATGAGAGTGGTCTAAGAACCATTGTAGATATCCTTCAACGGTCTCTGAGCCAAATCTTGTTTTGAATGTCTTTTCAGCAGGACGAAAAACATGATCGGGCCAAGTCTCCCACAATCTTTTCATTGAATCATGCTCACATTTGTATCTAATAGTCGTTCTCCCTCTATAAACACCCTTTGGTACAAAAGGGGTGACGGTATATTCTGACAATAGCCGAACTGACGCAAAACACGATCTGGCATATAAGGCTCCGTAATAGTTCTACAATGAATGATACCACTAAACGAAGTCACTGGCACTAGCTCATGGGGAGTTTTACCAAAAGGAGTCCAACAAACCTAAAAAGAACAATATGAGCATTTGTTAGAAACCAACTAATTGGTTATAAGAAGCAGTAGAAATCAACAAATATACGATTATAACTTGTAAGCACCTCATCGGCACTAATCAAATCAAGTCTCCGTCTATAAGAAAGTAGGTCTTCCATCGACAACTTTGATGAAGACCTCGTAACCCATTTTGTTGCACAAGGATTATCGGGAGTCCATCCATCTCTCTTACTTGGCCTAAATTCTGGAAAATATTCATAGATCCATCCCTACAATTTTATTTTTAAAAAACAAAATGGATTAGATGATTTTTGTACGATATAATCTCATAACAAAAAAAAAACAAGAATATATATCATACCTCCAACAATGTCATGCAACCTGCAATTTGGGCAGTGTCAATCCTAGAAGCCACCCCAAGTTGACGGTACAAGTACGCTAAAGTACCAGCACCCCAAGAGTACTTGCCAACTACCTCTAAATTTTGTAAGAAAGGCAAAAAATGAACGTTGGCACAATTCTTAGACTTGTCTACAAAAAGAGTGGCCGACAATAACCATAATAGGTAGCCCTTAGCCACCAACTCAGGAGACGTATCTTTACGAGATAGGTGTTTCTCAAACACACCGAATTTCATAGTACCTGATTTCCACTCTTTATTGACTTCACTTAGACTTATTCCTAATAAAGTACATAATTGAGATTTTATAACATTTATGGGACTTTCTGTTATAATAGGTTTTCCTACTACAGGAATTCGAAGAATGTACCACACATCATGAAGAGTAATAGTCATCTCTCCAAATGGCAAGTGAAAACTATTTGTCTCGGGATGCCATCTCTCAACAAAGGCAGATATAAGAGGCATATTGACATACTTGAACAGGCAATCTTTTAGATCAATTAAACAACTAAGTTTCAACACCTCAAGGACTGGCTTTGAAGAAATCTTCCATGACTGTAGTCTATCAGCACGATTATGACAAGTCAACACATCTCTTTCCTGGCAAAGTGAACAAAAAAATGATAACCACTGAAAAAGGAATAGAAACGTAAAGAATCAAGAGAGATTTGCGAAAAATGAATACGTAAAGAAACAAAAGAAATGGAAGGAGTATGACATACCTCACCATTCCATATATTATGGGCAATATGACCAAGAAAACTAGTTAGCAAACTAGGGTTAAGCGGCCCTCCATCAATCTCATGAGACAAAATCCATTCTTCATTTAGTACCTTAGAAATCTTTCTAGTTTGACATATATGAGTGTCGGTACCATTCTCACTCCCATTTTCGGTCTCATTCTCAGTCTCTGTCTCAGTCTCAGTCTCAGTCTCAGTCTCCTTCTCCGTCTCACTATCAGTATTTTCCTCCTCCTCCTCCTCCTCCTCCTCCTCAGTATCAGTCTTAGACTCTAATTGAATATTAGAGGTTTGGTTTGTTGAAGGTGAAAGATGCTCAGAGGTAGGCAAGGGCATAGAAGATGACATATCACGAAGCTCACTCTCCAGGCTTAATATAGAATCGATATTTGGATGACTACGAAAAGGTGGAGCAAACATGTCGGGCTGAGAGCTCGCCCTCGCCCGTGCAGATGCAGTGATAGTGGCACGTTTTCTTCCTTTTATTTCTTGTAATCTACCGTCATACTTCTCATGCTCCGGATCTTGACTTAGGGATCTTTTTAGTCTCTCACCTCTACCTCTACCTCTACCTCTACCTCTACCTCTTGAACCATCACATTTTCCTTCTTCTAAGCCAGACATCTACATTAAAAATACAAGAAATAAATCAAATAATGACATCATATAGTAATTCGATGGGATATTGATTTCCTATTACAAGCTAAATTGATTTATTGTTATAAGCTAAATTAGATGCAAAGTAATATACTAGTAATTTGTTTGTCTAGGTTTAGCAAATTCAATTCATCTTACAATGTATAGTAAAAGTAGTACTAATAACAAGTTAAGGACTCAAAGGTCAACAGTAAAAAACCCCAAGTCCCCATTTAATTAGTTTCTTTTTCCCAGATTTTTCTTTCTTCTTTGTCGTCTTCAACTTCTTTAATCTGCTCTCTTTCTCTCTATGTAACAACCTCCCATGGCCACCCCTTGGCAAGCTTTTTTGTGTCCATTCCCTACCAAATAACTTGAACAACAGAATTCGCTCAACCTAACGTTCTAATTCGCGAATTCGACCGTGCGAATTCGAAAACGAATTTCGAATTCGTTCGGCCGATCGAATTCGGAATTCGGTAGTGCCCTGAGCGAATTCTGTTTCACTTTAGCTCCAACAAGAACCTTGTGGACAAATGAACGTCATACATAATTAGCCTTCGCACCTTTTACTACTCTTTTAGTTGGAATGTGTTCTAGAACACAAACAAACAGACAGAACTTGTTCACTTGATCTATTGATCAAAATCCCAAATCAGACACACTCTCCACACTCATCACTCTTCCCCACCTCCTACACTCAAACCCCCGAAATCAAATTTCAATCACACCTCATAAGCCCTAGAAAAAAAGCCATGAAATCATCACATCACAACCCAATTCCCCCAAATCACAATAACTTCTAGCACACGCAGAGATCACAAATCAGCATCAAGAGAATGGCAAAACAACACTCACACCATAGAAGTACAGCAGAAGCATAATCACTTGGTACTACTCTTCAAACTAAAAACATAAACCCCAATTTCAATCCAAACTAAAAACATGAACCCCAATTTCACGTCAATTTCCATTCAAACTATCCCAATACAAACCAAACTACCCCAATTTCAATTCAAACTAAACTAAAAATTTCAAGTAAACTCAAAATTGCAAAAAGAAAAAAAAAAGAAAAAGAGAGAGAGTATAATACCAAATATGGCGATAGGCGACGGCTGGTGGTGGTGCGGCGTGAGATTCCGGAGTCGACAAATTAGGAGTCGACGATTATCGGTAAAGGTGAAGGTCGATTGTCGGGTATCCTTGTCAATCTGGTTTAAAAATGTAAAGCGTATATTATACGTCGACATTTGGGGTTTTTGGGGGAAGGGTGAAAATGTAAATTGTAATTATTGTTTTTGATAATTATTTATTTAAATTATTATTTTATGCTGCGTTTAGGCGGTTTTTTGCTGCGTTTAGCATGTTCGTTTTTTTTTTTGAAATAAAACTAGGAATATTTCATATAAAGAAAGAGAGGGATAGCATCAATAAGAAATATTATTTCTGGATTCACCACTGACTCTAGTCTACTTCTATTTCGTCTAGATAGGATCACATTCATTCAAATCAAATCATATCAAATTATTAATGAATCGTCTAGAATACTTTTATTTGGTCTAAATATAGTTAATTCTTCCAACAAAATCAAATCAGATCAATTTATCCAAATAACAATCAATGAATCTAGTCTACTTTTATTTGGTCTAGATGTAGTTAATTCTTCCAACAAATTCAAATCAAATCATATCAAATCAAATCGTATCAGTTCAATTCAATCAAATCAGATCATAAAAATGCAGTCTTATCAAACAGGGCCTAAGGACGTTGATAGAGATTAGAGATTTAAAATATGTTTTTGAATCTCAATAATGTGAGTGATTAACTTTTTTTGGCTAATACTTTCACATTTTTGTACGCTAGACTCAAGAAAACGAACATCGGTCTTTGAGATCGTCATATATCAAGTAGTGACATATCTCCACTCTTGATCTTTAGTTCATTGATGTAAGATATTCTCAAACACTCATACGGAGTATGTGGATTGTTATTTATTCTAAAAAAATTTATATATGGTTTTAGGACAAAACCACACGTATTATGCGAGTGTCCACCCCAGTTTGGCTAATGATCTATTGTTCGTAGGAAAGAGAAGGTCTATAACAGAAAATCTGGATTTAGAAAGAAAATTCGGGTTCGTCTAACTTTGAATAGAAGAAATCAAAACATGGTGTTGAGAATTTGTGCCCAACATCTTACATATCGTGTTCGAGGTGGTTTGAAGCACAAGAGACTATAATATGGGTTTTCGGGTTGTGATATAGCCAAAGAGAGTTTACGTTCATATTCAAAGAGTGGGATAGAGGAAAAACACAACTCGCACAAAGGTAACTAGAAGGTTTACTTGGCCAACTTAGAGGAGAGAAGGGACCCGCAGAGTCGAAAGCGCGGCCCCCGGAGGACGAAGTGTAAGTCTCACCTCATACGAATTTCTAAGTCGACTGTTTTACTTGTTTGTCTTTTGGTTAGTTTTGGGTTTTCTACAGTCATTTATTATGATAGAATATTATAAATACAGCCTATCTTTCTCAATCTCTCATATCCTTCCTAAGCAGAAGTTTGAGTTATTCACTTATGATTCTCTCTAATTGTGGGTATACACATGAGTCATGATTGGGAGAGTGTTGTTTTGGGTTTCTAGTTTATCGCAAGAACGTTTGTCTCTTTAGATCATTGACGTATTTGATGGATTCTTTTCAGGTTGAACTCATTACTTTTATTTGCACATTTTCTCCATGTAGTGACACATTTTCTACTTCGAGTATATTGAGTTAACGTAGCTAGCAAATAACTAGTGACTATGAGACCGTCTCCTATGACCGTCTCACTTGTGAGACGGACCCAAAAACGAAACAGCTAGTAATTAAGATAATTAATTTTAAAAACTAATTAATACCTATACAAAATGAGTGATTCTACAATGGCTACCAAGATTCGATAGCCACTGTAACTTTGGCCTTAAAATTATTTTTAATTGTATTTATTAAATTCAAAATAATATTATAATAAAAAAAATTAAGTTTACCCTTTCAGTTTCTTTCTCCACGCTCCTCCCCCTCCTTCTCAACCACCACACACCAACCCCTCAATCACTTCCGCCATGCCCTCCTCTTTTCCACCCTCAACCCCAACGATACCCCGGCAACTGCCCCACATAAACCCCTTCCTACCCCTTCGCCGACCCCCCTAGTAGCTTCCACGCCGCCTTCTCAAAATCACTACCGCCCAAGCTAGTGGACAAAAGAAAGAGAAAACACAGGCGGATGGGAGGCCATAAGTGACGCAAATGGGTGGGGACGCGTGGTAATCGACGACTTTCGGTCCCAACGGTGGGGCGGGGTGAGCGACAATTAGGTGGTGGTTGGGTTTGAAGGACAGTGGCGGCTGGGGTGGGGGTGGAGGCGGGGCTGGGGTGGGGGAGTAGGGAAGAGAGAGAAAATGGGGTCTTCATTTTTGGGGTATTTAATCTTTGATGTTTGATATTTTTGATTAATTTTAATTATTAAATGGTCAAACTCATAAACGGTCATGATTTATTTAGAGGAAATCAATGGCCATTATTCCATCATTTACAATGGCTACCATACATTGGTAGCTATTGTAGAATTGTTAATACAAAATACACGACCTGTAAAAATAAGGAAGAGAAATTTAAAGAGAGAGAATTTGCAATGTTCAAATCGGCGAATTTAAAGAGAGAGAAGCATGAATATTGAAAAAGAAGATCGGCGAAGATCGAAGAAGCAATAGAAGAGGGAATCGATGGAAAAATGTATGTTTAATGTTCAGATATTGTTGATATTCTCCAAACTCCCAATCAAACCTCAAAAATTTATAATTTAGGTTTTCTATATATCTACTATTTTGTGATATAAACATCCAATTGAGATTTATTCATCTAAACTACAATTTCACATACGTCATCTCTATTGTCGCTGGGAATCAAATGCAATTCAAATAAGCAGTTCTATAATTTCGTCCAAATTTTATTTTGAATTGATCCAACAATTTTCAATAGGAAACTAGAATATTTAAGTTGAAAACTTAAAGTTCTAATGTTATTGGGGATTAAATATTCTTCCAGTGAACTTGAGGTTTTAATTTGCAAATTTGAGGTTTGAAGTTGGAAACTCACGCTTTTAATTGGTGTATTTAAGTTGAAAACTTTTTTTTTTTTTTTTATGTTAGAAACTCAATGAATTATGTTCAAAATTTAGGATTTTAATTTAGAAACTTGTGGTTTAATGATGAAAACTTTTTGTCATGAAGTCTATTAGCTCAATTTGGTAGAGCATCGTTCAATTGGACGAGAAGTATGGGTTCGAATCCCATATAGACTTGCAAATTTTAACGATCTAATTGGAAGTAGGAAAAATTAATGGCTAACATGTAAGAGGGATGTATTTTCTATTTTTCCAGTGGGAGAGAGGCGAGAGGTTTGTGATTTTTTTTTTTCTTAAAATAAAAAAATCTAATTAATTAAACTCTTTTATTATTTAGTATCACTAAAAATCAATATTAATTTATAAGAAGTTGGTGGGGAAGCGTGATACGATCTGAGCCCCCAACCCTTTGCTATGGAAAAACCAATCCTACTAAAAATATGAGCTGCAGCCTGCGCACTGATATCCTGCGTCCTGGAGAACTGCTGGATCCGCTTAAGCGGAGCAACAATTGTGGGCTCCAACTCCCCCAAAGAGGAGAAAGAGAAGAGAAAGAAGCCGTAACCCAAAGCAGCGCACCTAGCCTTATACTTAGCACACTTACGATCGGCCGCTTCCTGCACCACCTTACCTGAATTTATGTGTTATTGGGCCCGTCTCACGATGAGACGGTCTTATGCAAGAATTTGTCAAGAAAGAAAGGGTGGGGGAGGAGTTTATGAGACTTGCAACCGGGTAGCAAAGATTGTGTAGGTAAACTGTTATCGAAAATTCATGCCTCGAAAAGTAGCCTCAAAATCCAAATGATCGGAAACAAGTGATGGAATGAAATTTTGATTCGAATTTTTGCTCAAAAAGTGCCCAACAAAAGTCCAAAGAGTCCCTAAGAGCATTTTTAGTGGGAAAATTCCCACCAGGTTGGAAGTAGGGGAAGACATAAAATATTGAAGAATAAAGAAAAAGAGGAGAGAGAGTGTGGGAACCCGGTAGAACTTACTACCAGATTTTCATACCAGGTTGTGAGAGGAAGATGTGGGGTATGAGTGTGAAGAGTGGGGTAAGAGAGAGAGAAAATAGTAAATGTAACGGAAAATGCACGTGGTACCCCTGTACTTTGAGCTTTTGCACGCGTTACCCCTACTACTCAACTTTCTGCATGCGGTACCCCCGTACTTTGGAGAACTGCACACCGTACCCAATATTCCTACTTCCGTTAACTGATTTAATTACCCATGTGTTCATTTTTCCCCAAAATTCATTAACCAAATATTTCTTCCTCCCTCGTGCCTAGTGCCTCCACTTCTATTTGTTACTCCATTATCATTTTCACTCTCTCCTCTGATCCCTCTCTCTCCCTCCTCTGAAAATGATAATGGAGTAACAAAGAGAAGTGGAGGCAGCAGGCACGAGGGAGGAAGAAATAATTTGGTTAATGAATTTTGGGGACACATGAACACATTGGTAATTTAATTAGTTAACGGAGTTATAACGGAAGTAGGAATATTGGGCACGGCGTGCAGTTCTCCAAAGTATGGGGGTACCGCATGCAGAAAGTTGAGTAGTAGGGGTACCGCGTGCAAGAGCCCAAAGTACAGGGGTACCACGTGCATTTTCCGTAAATGTAAATAAAAAATAGGAGAAAAAAAGTGAGTACCACGTTTTAACCCGCTAAACCACTAATAATGCTCTAAGAGCATTGTTAATGGGAAACTTCCCACCTAGTAACAAATAGGTGGAGAGAGGGAGGACTTGCTAGGTAGAAGTTTCTACCAAGTTATTTACCCGGGTGAACGAAATTGTGAGGGGAGTGAGTGGGGCCAAAGGGTAGATAGTGGGGTAGGAGAGAGAGATAATGTTAAATGTGAATAAAAAATAGGAAAGATCAAACTAATACCACGTTTGAACTCGGTATCCATTAACAATGCTCTAATGTGAGCCAAGTCACATACACGTAGGTGTGTACCGAAAATGAGAGCAACATAAACGAAAAAGACTTTGTGCCTTTTAATTTGGGCCCCAAGGAAAAGTGTAGGTCCAAATGTGTGGGCTGTTTTTCCTATTTTATCTACAATGGAAGTCGTCCTACCTCAAGCAAAGCCATATCCAATGATGAGAGAATGGTGAAAGTTCTAAATCCTATCTACGGAGTAGTATCTACTATACGAAGGGTTGTCTTGTAAATTTTCGGTACCCCCGAGCGATTTTGAAATCGACCCCCCTCATATATAATTTAATAACCAGGGATAAAATCAATTTATTAATTTCTTTTCTTGGGCTATTTACACAAAAGTAAACTCATTTTTTAGGACCTTGGGCGACGACCTTTATTGCCCATGACAAAAGACGTCCGTGGGATCGTGTTTATGAGAAATTACGGAAAATCGCCTCAAATAAATTTGAGGGATTTTTCTATAGTTATCTTTTGAAATAATTTAATGCACAATTAAACAAGTTGGGCCCAACTATGCCCAACTTAATAAACCGAATTACTCCCTCCGCCCTTAAAGATTGTTCAAAAATGAAAAACAAAAATTCATAAGTTATTTTCCTATTTCGTTTCATCATTATTTTGTGCACGAGCATTAACCTAATACACCTATTAAGACTTTCTTTCATTTACTTTTCTACCAAGTAAATAAGATATATTTTGCGAGGGCATTTTTTTTAACCTGATTATAATCTGAATAAAAACAATTTGCGCGCACACAATTTTTTACTTATTTCACCGGCACAATTACCCGACATCGGGCCACATCTGATCAAAGTTTCTTAACATCCTCTCTTAACCAAATTGCGCGCGCATTTTTCTTAACCTGATTACAATCCAAAGAAAAACATACCGAATCGTAGTAATCAACATTTTTCTCATGCCTACTTAATTACTCCACATTAATTTAAAATCTCCAAAAATATGTACACTTTATTAATATTAATAATACTAGTTTGCATGCTCGTGCCACGCTCGGTCTATATATTTATATTGTTTATACACGTTTTATAAAAAAAAATGTGCCTTATCTTTATTCTAATAAATTACCATAATGATTATTTTCCATAAATTAGCTAATACTATATTACTCTGTAATAATTTATTATCATATCCTGACCGATAATTGTATTTAATGCAATTTTTATGTTCTATCCAATTAATGTATGATAATTTCTTACCATATCTTAACCGATAATTGTATTTAATGCAATTTTTATGTTATATACAATTAATGTATGCCAAGTGTCGTCGTAGAAAAGACTTGGTTTCAGGTTTTAATATATAATATTAGATAATACACACAACAAGTGTACAAATTGTTGATAGAGTACATATTCTTTGTTCTTTTCTTCCCTCATTTTTTTCCTCTTTAGCCAATCCCATTTCCACCAACTCTCTCCTTCTCATCCAAATCTTCATTTACAATTTTTCGATCAAAAAAACACACCCACATAAAATTTTCAAATTCAATTTAATTATTTATTATTATTACAGGGGGGTAACAAACAAAAACATTATTTTCATAAAACAATTGTTTTTTTGATTTTTAAAATAAATAAAAATAAAAAATTAAATGGACAGGGTGTTTTCAGTGGGGGACATATCGGACCAGTTCTGGTCTCCGCCACCGCCGCCGCCGTCATCGCCGCCGCATGGCGACGGAAAGATGAACCGGAGCTCTTCTGAGTGGATGTTCGAGCGCTTTCTCCAAGAAAATTCCGGCACCAATACCACCACCGCGTCTGAATCTATCCCTGAAAACGACGTCGTTGAAATCAAAGATCATGATCATGATCAAAATCAACAGGAATTAAAGAAGAAGAAGAATGATGATGGCGTGAATGAGAAGGATGATGTTGGTGAAACGGCGCCGTTGAAAAGGCAAGGATCAGGGGTACCCGTTGATTCTGAGGAGTATCAGGCTTTTCTTAAGAGTCGTCTCAATTTGGCTTGTGCTGCTGTTGCTTTGACCAGGGTATTTCCGTCTTTTCACTTCCCTCTTTTTACTCTTCATTTTATTTTTTAGGGGAAAATGTTTGTGATTTTACTTTTTAATGCTGTTAATTTTATTGGTTCTTAATTTAATTTGATATGATAAGGTGTTTTTTTTTTTTTTGAGGTTTTAGTGGTGTTTGATTTGATGGGATGGTTTCTGTAGTTGGGTTTTTGATAATTTTAGTGGGTGTTGGATTTGATGGGATGATTTTGTTGGGACATTTTTGTACATATTGAACTCTTTTGCTTAATTTTTGTGGGTTAGTTCAATTGTTTGCTTGGACATTTTTGCGCCTTTAGAGCTCATGTTTGATGGGAAAGGTTGATATGGTTAATTTTCGACGGTTTGCTTCGACATTGTTGTACATTTGGAGCTCATGTTTGATGGGAGGATTGTTTGTTGAGTACTATGGGGATTACATACATTAAAAGCTTTTTGTCAAGGTTTTAGCGTGGCTGGTTTCATCTGTGTGGTTAATTTTCTCGAAATGTGGCTAAAGCTCACGTCTTGTTATTGGACTGGAGTGATTTTTGAGTGGGAGGATCAATTTATGTGTATTTGAAGCTTTTGTTTTAGGTTGTGGTAAAGTTGATTAGTTTGTGCTGTTAGTTTACGGCAGTCTTGGTTAAAGTCCAAAGCTTTTGCATGTTAGCTCTCTTTCAGCTGGGATATTTGTACGAATTTGGAATTCTTGTTTGAGGTGATGTTGTGGGCACAAATCCTTTCCTTGAAATTTGTTCAAAGTTCTTACTCTTTTGCCTTCAAGACCTAAAGTTGTAGTGTGCTTTATGGGAATGGTTCATCCCTGAAATGTGGTAAAAGCTTATTACTTTTTTGGATTGAAGCTGTCTCGCGAAACAATGGTTATAGATTTGAAGCTGAGGTTATTAATCTGTTTGATTCTACGGGTTCATTATTCTTGAGTTTTTGGTCAAAGAACAGAGCTCTTAGAACTTTGGAGTGGAGTGATGATTTGAGGGAAAGGATATTTTTTATGCATTTGTTGGTATCTTTGAGCCTTTGAGTTTAAAAGGGAGTGTTTCACAAAACAAGAGTTAGACATAGTGTTAACAAAAGTCCTTCCACTTCATTGTGGAGTTGTTCTGGGCATGAACTAGTGCTTCTTGGTATGCGATTGTTTTCTCTGACTTCAGTGTTCATATTAGTTGTGTTGTATAAAAAAAATTAATATTTCTCCAGCCCTTGACTTATTATGTTGTTGACACTGAAATATGGTTCTATGAGATTAGAGGAGTTGGTGGTTAGTATGTGGAATGTGTGGAACGAGCGTATGTATTTTCACAGCAAGGAAAGGTGTGGGCTGAGAGGTTGTTATGCAGGCACTGAGTATGTTTAAGGCGCATTGGAACCTGGTATTGAGTTAGTGACTGATAAGGCGCCAAGGGACAGTCTTGTAGATCGATGGAAACCACCGGTAACTGACTTTTCGAAATTTAACACTGATGGGGCAGTTTTGGGTGATCAGGGAAGAGGTAAGGGAGTAGCAATAAAGGAGGGAGTTAGTATCGGTGGGATGTGACCTGGGTGCCATAAATTCTGGCAATTTAAGCAGCGGCCGTTCTGTTGGGACTGATGATGATGTGCCAGCAGGTTTGCGAGATGTAATCTTAGAGTCTGGAAGTTAACAAGTAATAACAATGCTAAGGAAAAAGGAGTTTTCCTTTATACTATTTAAGTAGTATTGGCAGACAAATTGCTGCTCTTGCCAATAGTTCTAATTCCGTTGTTTATTCTCATTTTCGCAAGGAGGGTAATCAAGTGGCTCAGTACATGGCCCACTTGTACCCCTTCGATTTTTCTGTTAGAGTTTGGTTGGGTGCTGGCCCCTCGGGGTCCAAGATATACTTTTCCTGGACTACATATCGGCCCTTAGTAGTAATATAGCTATGGTTTGGCTAAAAAAAAAAAGCAAAAAGAAACTAGATTGGGTTGTGGAAATTTTGAGGTAAAATGTACCCAAACTTGTCGATCTGCATACTGCAGGGGCCTTACTGATTGCTTGAGTTGTTTCACTTGCAAATAAAGTAATGCTTCTCTATTTACAAGGCACAAGTTGTTGGTACTTCATCGGTGTGCTTGCCTCTTTTATCCTCTTAACTGAAGGATTATCTGCTATGTCTTCCCTAGTTGGTCACATGACCTTTTTCCACTTCGCAGTTTCTAGTCTCAAGGGTGAGATGTATAGAATAAAATGCCAAGAGTACATATTTTAGATGATGGGATACTTCTCGGAGTAAGGCAATAGAAGAAAATCTTAGAAAATGGCGGGTAGTTCACCAGCATATTATTGTGGAATATTTAGTCTTCAGATCATTGATTTATAATGAATTTGTGCCTTGTTCCCATTCTGTATCCTTAATTTGTTAACTTCTCTGCTATTTCCAAAGCACTTCTTGCTACCTTGCTTCGTCTTTGAAATTTGACGAGTTTTTTAAACATCATCCTAGTCTTCCAAGCTTCTCTCTCTCTCTTTTTTTTTTCTCCTGACATGTTACTGCATATATTCTGCTCCTAGAATTAAATTATGCTATGGCTTAGTCTTTAATTCTTCTGCTGCTTGTTATTGTGATAAAATTGTACTTGAAGTATGTCTGATAGACGTATTATAAGGTTTTGGAGCATATTTTCTTGTTTTCGTAAAAAGTTATGATCAAAGCTTGTTCATGCAGCAGGAGCTTTCCTTTTTTCGTTAAAATTATTTTCTTGTAAAATGCTGATTTCTTTACATGACTAGTAATGATCTGATTTCTTCCCATTTATGTCACTAGGCACCCTTCGTAATAAATAAGGTTTCTACTGCTCCCGCAGAAACTGCGACACAGGCTTCTGCGGATTCACAATCAGGCTCTCATCCTCCAAATAAAGGTTTGTGCTTATGCATGTGTCAACACAGTTTATTGGCTATTTAATCTTCCAGCTTATGACAACTGTAGTGACTATTCGTTTTGTACAGACAAAACATGCTCATAGCATTGTAGGTTTCATTTCTTCTTTCTTTTTTGTCCGTCTGTGCGAAACTTATAAATTTCACATTCTAGGTGGCAGTTGTACCTTTTTATGACTTTATAAAATGATGTCTACAATAGTGTGGTCTTTGTGTGTTCTGCATCCTATCATTCTCAGCTTCAAGAGCTCTGTTCTGATGGAAATATGTTACTTGCAAAGTTGCAAGACAGCTTTAGATTCTGTTAACAGCCTAGAGGCGCATTCAGGTGTATTCGGTGACCATATTAGGTAGACTTTATCTTGCCTAAGGTATAGATAGTTTCAAAATGTCTGTGCAGCTGTATACCCGTATCATTGAGCATGTAGATGCTGTACTGAGCAGGCGTTTTTAAGATGTTGTTCACCTGATAAGACCATATATTGTGAAATATAGAGGCGAAAAGGTAAATGATAGCCTTGTGCATATTGGAGGAAAAAAGTGAATACTAATTTTATGTGAAATTTGGTGTTCCTACTTTTCTTTTTGGGAAGAGTTTTACTTTAATTTATGAACGAGGAAAAGACTTACATTTGTGGCTGATGATATGATTGCTTTAGGTGTCCAAGATAAGGATGCTGGAGGGCCGATTGGAATCCCTTCCCTTCCTACCGTGCAAAAGTGCACGAAACCCGCTGCTCCAGCCAAGCAGGCAAAGAGCTATTCATCAGATCAGTCAGATGATGATGAAGTAGAGGGTGATGAAACAATTGATAACATGGACCCTACTGATGTAAAGCGTGTAAGAAGGTGAGTGCATTCTCTGAAACTTATTTTGATGGTATTTGTTCCTCCACATTCCCAATGTTTGTAATTAGGGTTAGAAGAGGATGGGCGACTTAAAATTTTGCTTTTGGGCCCCATATTCTGCCTTCATCAGTTTCGTGCTTGCTAATGAAGAGAACGGTCTCTTCATTCTATCAAATTTCACACTTTCTGCAAGTTTTACGGTATTTGGCGGGACACAGGCTATGAAACCATGTTTCGGTATTCCCACTCAAAATGTTCATGATCCCTTCCTGTGCCAAACTTGAAATTTCTGAACAACCATTCTAAAAATGTTCTGCTTTTGCCATTGTGATTTTCAGTATTTGCAACCTTCTGTTTAACAACAAGTAAAATAATTAGTTCTTTCTAAGGATGTGCTGTTTGTCAATTTGTCATTTTTTCCATTCAACATGCATCAGCATATGATATCACTAAGGTTTATATGTGCACTGAGTCACTGACTGGTAACATTAACGTTTCTTTTTTTTTTTCTACAAACCAGAATGCTTTCAAATCGGGAGTCTGCTAGGAGATCAAGGAGGAGAAAGCAAGCACATCTCACTGAACTTGAGACACAGGTTTTTTTTTTGCTTTTTAGTATATTTGACATTGATTCATGTATCAAAGTTATCTGACTATTTCCCTTTGTCAAAATTCGTGATTCAACATATAGGTATCTCAGCTGAGAGGTGAAAATTCAACGCTATTGAAGCGTCTTACTGACATCAGCCAAAAGTTTAATGAGGCTGCAGTGGACAACAGGGTTTTAAAAGCCGATGTTGAGACATTAAGGGCAAAAGTATGCACCTACTTCGGTAACATTGCTGGTTATTAGTTTGATGCCTGGATTCTACTCTTAATTATTCATTCTGTAGTTCCTGTTATTTAGTGATTGGCGTTTTTCTTCAGGTTAAAATGGCTGAGGAGACGGTGAAGAGAGTCACAGGGATGAACCCTTTGCTTCAAGCCATGTCTGAGATAACTGCAATGGGAATGGCACCATTCAATGGGAGCCCGTCCGAATCAGCTGATGCTGCGGTGCCTGTGCAACACGACTCTAAGCAGCCTCATTTCTATCACCCTGTTGATAATCCTCTACCTGGCCCCACTTCAAGAGTGGACAACGGTGTGGCAGACATTTCGCCTATTGACAATGTGCTGCAAACTGCCGCAACCTCAGCATTAAACGTCGTCAACAAAATGGGAAGGACAGCCTCCATGCAAAGAGTAGCAAGCTTGGAGCACTTACAGAAACGAATTCGTGGGGGAATGGATCAAGGTAGCCCACATGGTGGCTCTGAGCAGTGATTCTCCAGGCAATAGGGTAAGTGTACAATCCATGAATTCTCGATATTGGATTCATTGATGTACTACCATTGTTAATTTGTCATGTAAATTGAATTGTTATTCTTTCCATCCATGGCATTTTGAATTGAAGGCTTTGTGAAGCCAATCATTTGTCTAATAGCATCACAATTCACAAATAGCATTGTTCTGTTGTCTAACAAATTTATGTAGTTCCATCAGTTAGGCTATCAAGTAATGAAATCTGGTTTCATCGACGGATCTGTTGTACTGTATGCTTCTTCGTGTTGTCTCCCTGTCGACTTTAGATTTTACCCCAAACTGCGCATTGGCGAAGGAAATTGAATACTATTACATACACCGGAATTTCACTCTTACAGTCTGCTCATCCCTGATCACCAGTGACTCAGTACGTATACCCTAGTTTTCATTTAAGTTTAGTTCCAAGTATTGTCTGCTGTATGAAACTATGAATACGTGACAAACTCCTGGAAACAGAGATGTTGAGCATGCAATGCCTGCATCAGTTTCTTTCGTTCTTTTGAACGAAAAAACAAAGATAGGTATAAACAGTAAGTACAAAACTAACAGTATTAAAACATGTAAAGTTATATTTGAGCAAGATTATGCTACCATTTCAAAAAAAAAAAATCTGAGCGAGTAAAAACCTTTTGTTGTGACGTAATCATTGTTGACGACTTACAGCGCAAATGACTAAAGCATACGAGTATCAAAATTTGTCACCAATAAGTCAAATTTATCACAGATATCTAGATTATTGATGACATGAAGATTCCGCGACATATTTGTACTATTGATTGATGAGGACTTTGATGCACTCGTGACTCATAGCAACTTTGCAATGCAACATTTCCTTACACTTCCTCTACAAACAAAGAAAAAATTTGCTGGGCTGTGGTGCCTTACATATGAAGACAGCGCTTTAAGCCTTGTGTGACTGTCAGTATGCTTCTAGCCTCATCAATGTATTCAATATTTGAACAAGGATGCCGATGGCCGGCATGAGCAACAAACTGATTTCCAGTCTCCAGATAACCCTGCATTTTGTATCAGTGCTGTAACATTTAATGCGGCAGTACAAATACGAGTATGGTTTAACTGAACAGCTTCATGAGGACAGATCCGAGCCTGCCATAGCCGCAATTTAAATTCGAGGAACAGGCACAGGAACTGATGATAATCTTTAATTCTCCTGTTGGTGAGCAATTAGAATCAGAGGAACCAACATACAGTGGGGACTTTTCGGAACATTGGCCATCCGATGCCTGGGATCAAAGGTTGCGAACTGACAATGGCCCTTGCTTCTCCAGGTCTTCTGATTATGTGCACGAATTCACAATGCCGAGCATCTAATGGGCAGCAGCAGACTCAATCCAGGCTTGATATCCAAGCCCTTATTTTTCATTTCCCCTCTTACGTTTCCCACATCGTCCCACCTATTAGCCAAAGCATACACATTTGCAAGACCGATGTAATCTTCACCAGGAGCACTTGAATTCCCACCACGCATATCTGATTCGACTTGGAGAAGCATCCTCCCAACTCTCTCACCCATGATTAAGTCACCATGAAGTCTACACGAGCCAAGCAAACTCCTCAACTGGACAGCATCTGGTTTCGTTGGCATATCGACTATAAAATCGTAAGCTTCCTTCAAATGCCCTGCTTTCCCAAGGAGATCGACCATACACCCAAAATGCTTAATATTGGGTCTAACCCCAAATTTACTCTTCATCTTCCGAAACAAATGTAACCCTTCTTTGACAAGCCCTGCATGGCAACAAGCAGACAGCAAGCTCGTAAAAGTAACAACATTCGGCATCACATTGCATCTCTTCATCTCGTTCAACAGCTCAATCGCTTTCATCCCCCTCCCATGATAAGCCAACCCTGTCGCCATGGCAGTCCAAGTAAGTACATTCCTCTCCTCCATCATCTCAAACACGTCCATCGCAATCTCAAGACACCCACATTTCGAGTACATATCCACTAAACCAGTACCAATATAAACGTCCTTTTCAGGTGCATTCGCGGTTTTCACCACATACCCATGAATACAACTCCCAATCTCCAACGAACCGAGCTGCGCAGCAGCCGAAAGCACACAAACCATAGTAGTGCCACTCGGCATAACCCCCAACTCATCAAAATCATCATCATTCAACATATACTTAAAACACCTCAACGCCTCGACACAATTTTCCTCGCAATACCGCTGCTGCGAAGAATACCCAGTAATAAGCGCATTCCAAACAACAGTATTTCTCAAAGGCATTTCATCGAACACCTTCCGTGCATAACCCATACACCCATTATTCGCATAGAAATGCACAGTTGTCGTTGACACCATAACATCCGACATAAACCCAAGTTTCGCAGCGCGGCAATGTATCTGTAACCCTTCATATAACGCCGATAATGAAGATGATCGCGCACACGCGCCGAAGGCGAAAATGAAGGTGTGATCGTCGAAAATAATGGAGGAACTCGAGACCCATTTGGCAAAAAGAAGGATAGAGTCATTGGGTTTGGTGCATTTGATCAAAGTGTTGAAGAGAAAAACTTGGTTGTTGATTTCATTGTTAACTATACGTTGTGCATAATCAGGGTTTTTGTGGGGTTTAAGAGCGAAACAGTGTTCTACAAGTTTGGCTAATTTTGATGGGTTTGAAAGACCTGTTGTATAAAGTAAGGCGTGAATTTGTTTAATTTGGTTTAAAGATTTTGGTTTGCAATTAATCAAATTTGAAATTAATGACATTTTTGTTCTCACAGAAAATGTGGATGATGAACAAGAGATCTTCCTCTTTATTAAGGTCGAGTCCGTAGTTAAGTGTGTAGATTTTATACTAGTACATAATCCTTGGAAATTTGGACGTGTTCGAGTCGAGAATGATTTTTAAGATCATTGGTTTGATATATACGAACTCTTTAATTATTAAGATGATGATTAACATACAGATAGTTCACATCAACCATTTACCATTGTAAAGGAGCGAACCCCCTTAAACTTGAAAAGGAATACAAATCGAACCATGGCTGCTGCCAGTGTCACAACCGTGAACTGCTCATTCAACATCGAAAATGGTAGAAACTAGAAAGGGTACCAATTATGAGTTGTTTCGTAAGCAATACTACAGACGCATACTGAAATTATCGACTAGAGCAGCACAGATACTACATCTGAACATTCTGAAACTTCAAGGCCTTATCTAAGTCACTGGCATTATTACTCCAGAATCGAGCACAGTACTACTGTCTACTGTGTGCGTGAGTGCGTCACTAGCTAACCGCACTATTACTCCAGAAACGATCACTGCACACTGCACTACAGTTGGTGCAGTGGCCACTGGCCAGTTAATTTGTTAATCATGGAAACTCAAAACCCACTAAGATTCCGACTGATCTATTTGTAAAAAGGCGAAACAAGGCTCTCCATGAAGCTACCCGCAGAGGAAAACCATCTAGGAATGCCATCCACCACAACATCCTCAAAAGTTTCCTTCTCGCAATCATACATCACCAGCTTAGCATACGACAACATCTCAGCCTTTATCATCATCACTTCTTTTCCCAACATACAAAGAGGTCTTAGCAAAACCCCTTCCTCTGCAACTATCCTCAATAGCGCCCAAAACTCAATGACTCCATACTCTCTCATCACACAAGTGCTGCGAGTGCCTGAATCAAACACGGAAAGACACCCATCAAGCATCAAAAGTCTTAAATCCGCATGCGTACCAACAGAGATAGTTGGCATTTCGCTAAATTTCTCCTCTGCCAAATCAAACCGTACAATAACACACTTGTTATCCAAAGTCCTCGTAGCCAACCAATGAATGTAGTTATTTAAGAAGACGCCTTCTGAAAGCTCAAGAACATGATCAGCATGCCGATAATTCTCAACCATCGTCCAACTTCTATTCCTCACAGAATACACGTTAACATACGTCGTCTCATTCACATCATCATCGCCATCTTGTTCGGTTAATGTAACCACCTTATAATCATCGCTAACCGAATCATAACCAACCCCATGCTTAGTCTCACCAGCATGAAAATCAAGAAAAAACGGCGACACGGGCAACTCATTAACCACCTTCGTAGCCGGATTCACTAGAGTTCCCTTGCCCGGTTCGGTCACTAATAGGACCAATCCATCGCAAAATGAAAACCCTGCAATCCAACGATACGGGTAATCATAGTAGTACGAATTAAGCTCGGTAACAAAAGTTGGCATTTCGTCGAACAGGTGGTGCGCATTCCTTCGCCAGCACCAAGTAACGGTATAGGCAGAGAATTTCGCACCCAATGAACTACGAGGGAACAAAATTAGCGAAGGGAACAAAATTAGCGAATTTTGAGATGGGTATTGTTTATTATGGTTAAGGTTAGCCCTGATGAAGTCGGGTTGAGAAAGGGTTGAATTCCATGGTTTCGAAACGGTACGAAAGCGCCCGATTGATTTGGCGGGAAGACGGGTGAGTATGTCGAGGATGAGTTCAGAGGGTAGTAATGTTGCACTGTTGGTTTCGGGTTCGGATGATGATGATGATGATGATGATGATGATGTAGCAATTGAGCTCATTGCAGAATGGTGAAATTTACTTCTTTAAGATGAACAAGTACTACTACAACTGAGTTATTTGTCAAATTGGTGAGTGAATTTTCACCAAAAATCTGAATTTGGTGACTCCTAACTTTTATTCCCCAAATTGGTGACTCCATCCAATTCCATCCAATTTTCCATCCATCTTCTTCTCTCTCCTCACTTACTCTCTCCTTTGTTTCCCACACTCATCCCTACCACTCACCACCACCTTATCATAACCAATCACCATCTCCATCTCCATCTCAAGCCCAAAAACCCAGAAATATTCACACAATTCTGTTTTTTACTCCATTCAAAACTCAAAAAAATTTCAACCCAAATTAAAACAAAATCAAACCAAAAAAAAAATCAATAAAAAAGGGAGGGAGCGGAAGAGAAGAGAATGAATACAGGTCAAAGCTAGGATTACTTACATGAATCTTACTCTCTAAGACTCTAATAACCCCACCCCCACTAAGAAAATTCCGAAAATATTTCCTAATGACATCATTATTTCATTCCCTCAAGAATTCCTGATGATCCAAAAACACTAATTTTTTTCAAAAACATGTCATCGACTCATCGCAACACAATTATATCCCAAACATGAAACAAACAACATGCAGTTATGCAAATTTCAGAGACTTTTACGCAACAAAAAAACCCAGAAAACGTAAAATTACAGCATCAATATAATTCTGCAAAAATATAAAGCAACAATTAAATCAATATTAAAAGGAAAATAAGGAAAAATTGCAAGAAAAGATGATACATTTGGGCTTTTTAGAGGATTTTTTTGTCCCAAGATGCCATCAATCTTACTCTCCATCGCCTACAAGAACGTCATCGTCGCCTACAAGAACGTCATGGGTTTTTGGGTTTGAGATGGAGATGAAGATGGAGATGGAGATGGTGATTGGTTATGATAAGGTGGTGGTGAGTGGTAGGGATGAGTGTGGGAGACAAAGGAGAGAGTAAGTGAGGAGAGAGAAGAAGATGGATGGAAAATTGGATGGAGTCACCAATTTGGGAGGTAAAAGTTGGGAGTCACCAAATTCATATTTTGATGAAAGTTCACTCACCAATTTGACAAATAACTCTACTACAACTCTACTAGTGGAGTTTTAATTTTGCCTCGGTCAAATCGAATAAAAGTTTGGATCTTATTCGGGGTAAATTTTGGCCAATTGTTATGTAGCCATGTAGGACATTAGACACGAAATTTTGGCATATCCACTAACACGAAACCCGATTTTTTACACACATGACACCGGTTGGACACCTCTAGGACACAAAAAACAAACATTAAGCAAGAATTTAGGCGAAATAGACATTGTTAGGCCCTGTTCGGCAACACACTAACAAGTAGAAAGTAGCATTTTGACCGGATCAAATTGCTACTTTACATGTTTGGCAAACATTTTGTTACTAGTATTTTCGGTAGTAGTTGGCATTTTAGGTAGCATTTGGGAAATATTTACCAAAATAACATTTGGAGTAAACAAAACTAGCATTTCTATTTAATTTTTCTATGTACTTTATAGTTTTGATAAACTCAACAGCTACTTTTGTCGAACACGTCTACATTAACTGCTACTTCTGGAGCAAACAGCTACCTGCTACCTGCTACATGCTACCTGCTACCTGAACAACTACCTACTACTTGAACAGCTATCTGCTACTCAAACAGCTAGTGTAGCCGAACAGAGCCTTAATCTCGAATTCCTTAGCGTTTCCTTTGTCATATTCAATAATCATGTGTGTAATATCTTCATATTGAAACTGTTTTAAGTTTGAAAGTTAAAAATTCTCATTATTTAATTAAAATAATAATATTTAATTTATTTTAATATATTTATATTAAAAAATAATAGTGGTCGGGTGTCCTAGATTTTGAGATTGAGGTGTCCCGGTGTCCGCGTCCTCCCGTGTCGGTGTTGGTGTCCAATTTATAGGTTACTTTTGATGAATTGACATGTTACGTTTGAAATAGGATGGTTTGAAAAGTAATAGTTACTTTTGAAATGTGCTAAAGGTCTTATCGTATGAGACCGTCTCACGGTAGAATTTGTGCAAAAAATTTGGGAATTTATACTCCGTTAGAAATCAGGTTGTGTGAAACTAATCAAACTCGTACGAAGCAAATGGAGTATCAACATAGGTTTCTTGGAACAAGCAGCTTTCCAGGTATCGCACGTTTCGGCGAATCACCCAGGTACATTTTCAGCGGAATTTGGATTTGGTTTTTACAAGAACCCCAAACTCACCGCATTGTCGCCCAGCAACCAATGACCGCACCCAAATCCTCGCTGCACTAGGTTGTTGCCGAAAATATTTGGGCCCGCTAATAACATTTACCACGTCTCGTGTCACCGGAAAAGGGTTAAGGGTAGGCTTTTTCGGCGCCGTGGACTTCAAATTAATGCGATATATCCATGCTCTGTTAGTTTTTTTCCTTCCCCTTAGACGCATTTAATAAGCGTATTACGGATTTTTCAAAAAAAGAAAAAGAGGTTAAAACGAATTAAGAGGCGAGTCTCGTTTAAAAAGAAAAAACTTCACCCTCATTTTCCGACGGATTTTTAACCGTCTTTTGTAAAACTTTACCCTCTAATAATCACGTAAACCCGTACCGTGTTTAATTAACTATGATCCCGAGTAGTGGTGGCAAATGGGTCGTCGGGTCGGTTCCGGGTCGGGTTATGTCGGGTCGGTTGGTATTGAGTCGGGTCATAGCGGGTCAGATGAACCTTCGGGTCGGTTTCGGGTTGGGTCGGGTCGGTTTTGGGTCGGTTTTATCGAGAAAATTTTGTGTCGGATCGGGTCGGGTCACGATCGATTTTAGTTACTTATGGCTATTTATAGGCGTCAGTTCAATTTTTGGCATTGCGAGTCGGGTCATTGTCGGATAACAGGAGGTCGGGTCGGTTTCGGGTCGGGTCATATCGGGTTGTGTCGGTTCGGGTCATCATCGGGTTCTGTTGACCACAATTTCGGGTCTTATCGGGTCAGATTTTCGGGTCAACAAATCGGGTCGGGTCGGGTTTGCCAGCCCTAATCCCGAGTATAGTATAATTTTCCTCTTGAGGAATATAATTGGTGTGAAGTCGAAAAATTCCAAATAAACCGCGAACAAGTAAAAAGGTCCACTCACTCTATCCCCAAACCTGCAAAATCCTCAACACTCCATTATTCCAAGTTTCCAACACAAATACAACACAAAAATGGAGATTTTGTCATTCTCACCTTCCCTCTCTCCTCTCACCTTCCCCAAACCCTCTTCTCTCTCCTCCACCAACTCCACCCTATTCCTCGGCCCCACCACCAGCTCCACCGCCCTCTTCAGGTCCGCCAACCTTACCATTTCCCGGGCTCGACCCGCAAACCCGGCCCGGAATAGGGGGTTGGTATGCAATTCCTTGTTCGGGCTTGGCGTTCCGGAGCTCGCTGTCATCGCCGGTGTCGCCGCTCTTGTATTCGGGCCTAAACAGCTTCCTGAAATTGGGCGTACTTTGGGTAAATCCATCAAGGGTTTCCAACAGGTTAATTTCTACTTTAACTTTAATTGTTTAATTTCTCAATTATGTATCAAATTGGTAATTAGCTATTGAAATTTTGGATAAAAATGATTGCTTTTTTATATTATTGGTAGTAATTATCTTGTGTTGGAAGTTTGGAACACTTGGAAATGGTTTTGTGTACGAGGTAGGAGGTAATGTTGGGAACCTAGGTGGTGTTTGATTATTAATCGTGTGTTTTTAGAGGTAGTTTACGAGTGAGTAGATGTCAGTTAGCTCAGTTGGTTGGTTAACACGGAGTTTAGGAGTATTGACATCTGAATTGTGAAATGCACATGGTATTATGGTAATCCATACAATCCAATTATATTGGGTTTTTTTAAGGGTCGAATTAGGAGGAAGGAAACATTTTTTGAGCAGGATATCGAGTTCTCGTTCTTAGGATATCATTTTTCATAAAACAAAACATAGACTTTGATCTGAACGTGATTGTATGAATTGGTTAACTAGAAGAAGTACGTTACAGTTGGGGATTGACTAGAGTATGATATGGACATTTATACTTGAGTGAACTTCTAGCGGGATGATGAACTTTAATTGATGCCTGACGAGTCAGAATGAACCATAAGTGCTCAATTTGCAAGGTACGTATTTGCCAGTTTTGGTTAATTCATTAATGGACACTTATGGGGTGGTAGAGGGAATGTTTTAGCTTGGCTCGTTTAGGTTTGAGCTTGGTTCCGTTTACTGCATTTGAATGAGCTTTGGCAACCTTAGGGTTGGAGTTTTGGATTTTGGCACTCTTTGATGTGTTAGACCGTTGGTGTATGGCCTTGGGCCCTTGGGCCTCGACATTCTCTATTTTGATGAAATAGAGACTACTTATTGAAAAAGTGAATGACCGGCTGGTAGCTGGTTGGGGTTTCAAAGCTTCTTGAATTTCTATTGAGTATTACTACGAATCTGAATCCTGACCTGACCTTGACTACTCTCTCTATTGAGTATTTGAATTATGGGGTGAGTGGATTTATAAAAGCTTCTAGCGGGATATACCAGGTGTATGCTGATGTTGTCATTGGTATATGCGAATGTTCCTCTCAATGGAGGATATCCCCCTTTTTTTAGGCGTACTGATTCAGTGCACAATGCAACTGTGTTTCTTGCCCTTTAGACGAACTCCTTTCAGGTTTTCAGACAATATTATACTTTCTGTTTAAATTTTAGGCCATTATTATTTGGAGAGACATTCCTGACTTATGATACTTCAAATAGAGAGCTGTTTTGGCACTATAGATTATCTTTGGCAAGTGGATTCTATATTCTTAATTGGGAATTTTTTTGAGAACCTGTGGCCATCTAGCTGAACATGATACGTAAACCTTAGGCGATCCTTATTCTTTTCAGTGTCTAGAGCTGCTTTTGGCCATTTGCCCATTTTTGAAGATCTTAACTCTTTTAAGTTCGTGCAGTCAATGTGAAGGAAACTGAGGACTCGTGTCTGGATGTTCCATTAAAAAGTTTTGGAGCTCTGGCTTATATTTTGATTCCACTTCAATGAGAACTTGAACAGATCATGCGAACGAGGAACCTTTTTTTTTTTTTTTTTTTTTTTTTTAACAATGAACTACTATATTTGCCTTAACGTAAAGTTTGAATATAGCTGGAAAAGCTTTAACTAACATCAGGACCTTTAGTTCCCTTTGTAAACTAACTTCCGCTTCCACATTATCTCTGTTTTTTTTTTTTGGTTCTGCATGTAAGTCAGGCTGCACAGCTCAAAATTTTTTAAGTTTCACTTATGACTTTATGCCATTCCATTTTCTTTTCACCAATCCTAGACATCTATGCAGCTGAATCAGTGGGTGACGGCCTACAAATTTTGCATCATATTGCGTTTCAATCTTCCCTCAGTTTTCTCTCTGAATCTATACCATCTCACCATTTTCTTTGGAAAAGCATGAAGCAAAGTTGTGAATATTAAAGGAAAATAGTGAGAGGCTTAACATATTGGATCCTTTGCAAAATAACTTTTTATGCAGGCTAAATCCAAGAGCCGACATTTGTACTTGTAGAAACATTAACTAGATATTGACTTCTGAGTATATAAATAGAAAGCAGAAGGTTTTAACTAGCTGCAGAAAGCTTGATAAGTATGATAACAGTGTTCATGGATTTTGTGTCACCTCATTGGATTTGAGAATCTCAAATTGCGTTTGCCTTTTGAGTTTTGCCGTAAATTGTGTCAATGCGATATCCTTGAGCACTTTGTTTTTTGGTACAAGACATGGTTCGTCATCTTTGTCCTTAATTGCATCCCCTTTGCAGCCACTTGAGGCTCCTTAGGATCTTGGGTTGCTGATTCCCATGTTTGTGTTCTTGTACCAAGATATCTAGGTAGACTATATATGGCTTAGATGAACTTGGTAGTTCCATCACAAGAGGGAGAGAATACTAGGAGTGTTAAACCCATAAGTTGTGGGATAGTTATGGAGTGTGTCCAATAGTCCTTTTTTTTGTTCAAGGGTGCCCAATAGTTGAAGGGGAACCTTGGCGCACCGGTTAAGGTGTTGCTTTGTGATCGATAGGTCACGAGTTCAAGTCCTGGGAGCAGCCTCTGGTCTAAACATGACAAGGGAAGGCTTGCCCCCTATACACCGTTGTGGTGGGACCCTTCCTAGACCTTCGCCTTGCGGGAACGCTAATGTGCTCTGGGCTACCCTTTTTAAGGGTGTCCAATACTTGACTCCAAAATTGGTTAGTATTATTCTTGTGAGGGTTCTGAATTGGTTTGTAACTAAAGACGGCAGTCGTTGTAATGGCACAATCTTATAGTGGACATTCAGTCATTTGGCTAGTGGAGTGGTGGGTTAACCTCCGGATTTGGAGGGTTCTCCCTGGGGCTAGTCCCTATATATTTTGTCTCGTCGTATTATTGCTTGTTGTTTCTTTACTTTCAAAGTCACTTGTCGATTGGGGCTTCCGTTGTGCTTGGAAGATTGGAGTTAATTTATCAACAGCTATCCCAGATGCAGGTTCTCACTCTTAGGTCTTAAAAAACTTGGAATCCCAATATTGACTAAGGAGCATCATGTTCGCTCCGTCTTACTTCTGAATCTTCATTTTCCGAGATGACAGCACCCTAGCCTGAACGATTGCTTACTGGAACGTGGTTCATTCATGGTAAATTAATAATGATGGTGGGTTATTTTATTCCATTCAATCTTAGCCTGCCTTACCTTAAATTCTCTGATTTGTAGCCCTGCCAAGATTGTGTGCCTTTGTCATGAAAGACAATGTCCATTCGATCTGCATTTTGACGATTATAAAATGATCTCAAATATCCTGTTTCTTCGTCAGACAATTGTTCTTTCCTTTTGCAACAGCCATGGCATTGCATAATGACCTTCTGCTGAGTTGTATCCTCCAAGAGCCCTTGGGCTCTGCAACTTCCATGGTTCCACCTTGAGCTGAAGTCTTCCATTCCCAAGATCTGAGACTGTTATGTTCCAGGATGACAATCTCATTCTTCCTTTTGTTAGTGGACCTATTTAATAGAGTATAAGGGTACAATTGTAAATAGTAACACTTTGACTGTTTACAATTGTACATTTGTACCCTTATACTCTATTACTGTCGACTGTGTTGGCATCCTTTAAGTCTATTTTATCTTCACGAAAAATGAACTGGGGTGTTCAGGTTATGGTTTTGTTGTCTAGCTTTATTTAAGGGCTATGACTGAATGCTGTTCATGCAAGAACTGGCTATATCTATGCTCAATCCTCTACCATGAAGCTGTACTGATGCAGGATCTTGTCAAGCTTATATCTCACTAGTTGCTGAATTTCCGGTTACCACATACTGATACATGGCCGAGAATGCTCCCAGCTCCTTCACTCTGCATGTTACCTGTTTATTTATCTGTTTTATACGTGAATTGCCTTGCCGTTGTTTTCGTTTCTTTTCTTTTTTAAAATTTACAGTAGCCACTGACTATCATCACTATTTCACAGTGGTTGTGGCTCTTCTCTCATTAATTTTTATTGACCTGTATGTGGTAATGCTTCCTTCCATAAGAAACTGGTGGGCAATGCTACCAGTAATCTAATCCTGCATTTTAGGAGACCATGATTGCTCATGTTCATGTGCATAACATTTCAGGCTGCGAAGGAATTTGAACAGGAACTGAAAAATCCAGATGATTCCGAGTCATCTGAAAACCTGGTAGAGGCGAAACCAGTATCGCAAAGTTCAGACGACAAAGAAAAGGTTGTGTCGTCCTCGAAAGAGAATTCTTAAGCTATTTAGATGTTTCCTGTTGTTGTCATATAGTGTGGTTATGTTGTTAAGGTTCTTAAATCTTAATGACCTGTACCCTATTAGTTGAGAACAGAGAACTTGTGTAAGAGATTACTCATTATATATGTTACGTATCAATTAGTACAGATATCACAAAATAGCCACCATTCATTACCACTTCAAAGTTCAAACCATCAGAACTCTTTCTTTTTTTTGTTCTGTCCATGTCATAAATTTAAAACTGAACCACTATCTCAACCAAGTCACAATTAGTGGACGATCATAACTATTGGATCATTTTGCTGAATTCAAAAAATGAGGCTAGAGTGAACGGGAGTTGATATGATTCGAATTGACCCGATTAAAAAGAATCGGACCCATAAATGATCGATAAAATACGAAATGACCAATCATCACAAGATATTGTGGTGCCAAAAGGCAAAATCTATTTGCATTATGCTATATTGACTCGATTCTAATTTTTTTTTTTTTTGAAGTTAAAACGAGACTATATTAAATCAATAGATCAAGGTCCATTTCCGCAAGGGTTAAGACCCCAGTGGGAAACGGGGTTACAAAAGGGTGGTCGGACCCTTCCACCGGAAGGAGTCTTGCTACAAAATGGGCCACCGTATTACCTACACGTCTAACGTGGGAACACACAAAATTAGAAAAGACTCGATTCTAATTGAATACTAGTATGTGAAATAGTCAAAGTAAATTGACCTGGACGTGATCTGGTTTAAACCTCTCCTTAACAAATCCCGTCTTGGTGCTTACTCATAGAAGCTGTCGGGTTAACCCCAAATAGCTTGAACCAGAATTAAATTGAATTCACACGAGCTCAAATTAGATGAAACGATTTGTAATCCAAAGTGACCCGATCCGATTTCGATCCAAGAGAATCATTCGCCATGAGTCCATGCGTACTCCCGAATGCTGAACAGAAAGTGAGCACTCAGCAGAGTCAGCACCACCCATGTATCGTAAAACTCACGCGACTAAAAACAGCAGTGGGGGGAATGAGCGCAACGTCTGCTGTAAGAGTAACCCAAAAAGTCCACAACCTAACCAAAGATAATGAAGGAAGTTTGTTTGACCCAAACTTTTTCCAAAGAATTCCATACGACTCTTCTCTCTTTCCACCCAAACCAACTGCCACTATTTTTTTAACTTCATCTTAATTAGCTCCTCATTTTTTTTGGGGGAAAATTCTTTGATTTTAGCTTCCAGGTAACTTGAATCTGCTCAACTTATTTATTTGTTTTCCTTTAATTTGCTCTCTTTTGCTACATAATGTCATAATTGCTGGATTTGGATTGGATTTTTGAGCTTTGATTGAGATTAATTGTGTGCTGATAGCTGATTAATTAAGTTGATTTGAGTTTTTGGGTGGAGAAATTAAGTGGGTTGTTCTTGTTTTTCTTGAATGGTTGAAGAGTTTTACAGTGATAGGTGAATTTTTGGTGAGTTCACATGAACTGGGTTCTTGTTAATTTGATCAAATTAGTTGAGAAAAGGAGTTGTTCTGTTTTCCTGAATTTGAATTGTTTAGAGGAGAAATAAACTGGGTTTTGGTGATTTTGGTGTTAGGTTGTTGATAACCATGAAGTGGGTTGTTCTTGTTTGTATGATTGAGGAAAGGAAAGCTTCAAGGTGAAGCTTTTATAAGAGAATTGAGCTGGGATTTTGTCAGTTTGATGTTGGCTTGACAGAAAGAAGTGGGCTTTTCGGATTGAAAGCGAAATCGACTTGAGATTTGGAAGAAAAATGGATTGGGTTTTGGTCAAATTGATCATGTTTTGATTGGTGCTGAACATGGAGGGAAGAAGTGGGTTGTAGTGGTTGGATACAATTATGCAAAAAATGAAGTGGTTGGTGCTGTTAACTTTGGTTTCGCTTAGTTTGCCGGGGTTCTGCTTTGCATCAAGCAGTGTATCAAAGTGTCCTATGGATGTAGATTATGTTCTGACACTTCCTTGGAACAATACACAGTGTCATGTTAAATCCGCAGATGATGATTCGAGGTCTCCTTGTTGTCAGACCCTGTTGAGCTTGTTTGGGATTGGACTTGCCAAAAATCTTAAGGAGACTTCTCTTTTTGGATTTCGGAATGTTTCAACCTCAGAGTCATGCCTTTCAGACTTCCAATCCAAGCTCAATGTTCTCTCTCTTTCACCAAATTTGACATCAGTATGTTTTGATCCTTCACAGTTTGTAATCACTCCTGATGTTTGCGCTGGGATCGAGTCCCTCCAAGATTGGGTTTCTAAGGTTGGCACCAATACTTCTTTGGAACAAGACTGCCAGACAGATCTCTCGGATCTTACTTCATGTGACACCTGCTTTACTGCTGGTACTAGGGTCCAGTCAAAGTTGATTTCAATTGATGGAAATACCTCGCATTCGAAAGATTGCTTTTACTTCACCATCTTGTATGCTAGTGCCATAGTCAACGAGTTTGGCCCTGAAAGTGTTGGGACAAGTTCGTGTATATTCCAGCTTTCATTGAATTTGCCTTCTGGGTCTAAGAATAACAATCATGTAAAGGTCCATGTAGGATTAGCTGGTGTTGCTGTAGCAGTGTTTCTTATCACCATCTTAGTGGCTGTTTACTTTCTGTATTACAAAAGGCAGCGGAAGACAAAGGGTGGAGGTCCGGAAGTTGATCCAGAGCAAGGAAGTAGGCCTAGATTGCGGCCTAATACTGGTGCAATATGGTTTACAATTGAAGAGCTTGAAAAGGCTACTAACAACTTTTCGCGGAAGAACTTTATTGGACGTGGTGGTTTTGGAGTCGTTTACAAGGGAACATTACTAGATGGGACAGCTATTGCAGTCAAGAGGATTACAGAACCAACTATTGAAGGAGATTCTGATTTTAGAAATGAGGTGGAGATAATTAGCAACTTGAGGCATCGAAATCTAGTGCCACTGAAAGGATGTTGTATGATAGATGAGGGTGAGCATGGTGATGATGGTGGAGGGAGCCAGAGATACCTTATATATGAGTACATGCCGCACGGAAATCTTGATGACCATCTTTTTTATGCTTCTGTGAACCGGAGTGGAGCAATCAGAAAGTCACTAACATGGCCTCAAAGGAAAAGTATAATATTGGATGTGGCAAGGGGGCTAGCTTATCTTCATTACGGGATAAAACCAGGAATCTACCATAGGGACATCAAGGCTACAAACATACTCCTAGATGCTGATATGAGAGCAAGAGTGGCTGATTTTGGATTAGCAAAACAAATCAAGGAAGGGCATTCGCATCTCACCACCAGAGTGGCAGGAACTCATGGGTATTTGGCACCTGAGTACGCACTGTATGGGCAACTCACTGAGAAAAGTGATGTTTACAGTTTTGGGGTCGTAGTTTTAGAGATCATGTGTGGTAGAAGAGCCCTTGATCTGTCGCAATTAGGGTCGTCTAACACTGTTCTGATAACGGATTGGGCGTGGTCTTTGGTAAAGGAAGGGAAAGCAGAAGAGGTTTTTGATGCCGTTTTATTAAGAGAGGGGGACAGCATGGAATTGAATCCGAAGGGAATCATGGAGCGATTCGTTCGTGTTGGTATCCTGTGTGCCCATGTCATGGTTGCTTTGAGGCCTACAATCTCAGATGCCCTGAAAATGTTGGAAGGAGACATTGAAGTTCCTCCAATTCCAGATCGGCCTATGCCTCTTGGACATCCATCTTTCCACAGGGAGGGTAACCCTTTCAGCATATCACCTGTGTTGAGTGGGCTGCAACTAAATTCAGTAGAGATGCTAAGGTAATTAGACAGATTTCGACTCTTCCACTTCCTATTTGCCGGCGTAAAACACTGGTGGAGGGCTGGAGGCTACATATGTCCTTGCTCTGATTCAGGAAATTGCGCAATTATTCAAAGATGCAATGACTATTGAAGACTGTTCAATATTCATTTGTTAATTTGGTAAATACAGGGCAAGCTGGGCAAATGTTATCAAACTTTAGCAGATAAAGCTTCATCAAGTAATTCAAGTTTCTGTACTATAATGACGATAATGTAGAATCAAAGACATGATATGACCCTGGTATGGCACTATATCCTTATTCCTTACTCTCAGTTGTCTAGCTTCGTTCAGAAAAATATATGAAGGGGGTTTTGTCCATATTTTGCCGAACAGTTTTTGATATCTCTGTCAATAAACTACTGAAAGAAAAGAATGTAAATGTTAAAGACTTTTCTTCAGGCAACCCAAGATTCGGCTGAAATTTCACTGTATGCTCCACGTAGTTGGCTTTTGTAATGCGAAAGCTCTATCCTTGTGTCATTGTGATGGAGTAATTGCCTCAGTTGTTCTCATGCAGTCTTCTGCAGAGCTTCAGCAGAAAGTTAGGGCAGTCTCCTGCTGTTTCCTAAAAGCCTGTAGCTCACAGAAGTCTGAAATGATCTGTGTCTAATTTTCCAGCTTTGCCTGGTGTGCAATTGAGCAAACGGGAACTCAAGGTGCTTGAGGTATTGGATACAGGCCATTTTAATTTGGTTAATGGGCAGAGGTTTCGCTTTGTAGGTCTTTAGTAAAGTTTTTGTTTCGAGTATAGCTATAAATCTCGACTATTGTGAGCCCTTCGCTGTAAAATAGTTGAAGGGTGATGACTGTATCCTCTTTATGCCCTTTTATTCTCGATATTGTTCTCTGCAGAATGCTAATATCATATTCGCCAATTGCATCTTCAAGGGTTTAGTAATCTCTTTGTTTGCCAGGCCAAACACTGACTTGGGTGTACTCACAGTGTACCAGTGTTGATCCCCGACGTATGATCTTTAGTTGTTTGAGGTCTCGAGTCTCGACTGTCCTTGTCATCTTTGGTTTAGTAGAATTCTTTTAGTAACGTAAAATTTATTTATTTTGAGCTCTTGAGTTCGGGATACTGGCCATTTAGCTGAACCTGATACTAAGGCATTCAGCCTTACTTGGCCTTGACTCCGTCTTTTCATTCTTCCTCTCCAATTTGGTCAGCTGTCGCCTGTCATTTCTGTAGTTCAGCAATGTTGTTTCAGTCTTTAGATTGTTAGAAAGTATGTTGGGCAATAATGGGGTAAATTCATGACCTGAAGAAGACCAACTTCTGATACATTCCCTCAATCGACTTGGTGTTTTTCGCTTCTATCAACACAGCCTGACAGCCGCATACAGATTCGGACTCGGAGAAATTCAGGCGTGTCTGGACTTGTGGTGAAGACTGATAATCTGTAAAGGTTTTTAGTTTTTTTTTCTGAGCTCCTTACTGGTAGTTTACACAATTCTGACGTTACACTAAATACCCAACTGTTCAAGTTGATTTATCCACTCCTTTCATGTACTTTGGTTGTTGACATAACAGTTCGAGTTAATCTTACATATATAAACCAAATAATTAAATCAAGCGTTAACAATCAAGATAATGGCGATCGCAATCTTGCTTTTTCTACAACGCCACCACGAAAAATAAAAGTTTCTATGGAGTATTCAAGTGGTCCGACAAGTTGACGATACGTGCATGCGCGTCCGCCCGAACACTAAAATAATCGAATGAAGCTTATGATTTGAGTGTACACAACCCCGTAATAATCCAAAACTTAAATCGTTAAACAAGATAAATTAACCGTAATCAGCGTCTTCCGATGTGGAAAGGGCGTTCACAAAGTAGGGACTCTGACTTAAACAAAATTTATCCAAAAAGAAGGCCATAAATTTGCGATTGATCTTGACACCATGAATCAATATATTTTCCTAACAAATAATTTGATTATTTATTACTCCGTACTTACGACTCTAAGGCCCTGTGCGATTCAACTTATTCAACAGTGTTTTCAAATCAGATCAGATTTATTCAAATCAAATCAAATCAGATCAGTTTTATTCAAATCAAATCAAATCAGATCAGAATTATCCAAATAACAGTTAATGAATGTAGTCTATTTTTAGTTATTAATTCGTCTAGTTGCAGTTAATTTATCAGTTAATTCAGTTCAGATCAAATCAAATCAAATTTATTTAAATCAAATCAAATCAGATCAGTTCAAATCAAATCAAATCAAATCAGATCAGAAAAATGCAGTCCAATCGCACAGGGCCTAAGAGTGTTCATATGAAACTTTGGATTCATAATTATGTTAGTCACTTGACACTTGATCGGTTGATTGATTGATATAGTTAAACATTAACAATTCGACTAGCTGGAGTCGTATATCCTTTTGATTCACTACTCACTCTAGTTTCTCTCTCCTCAGCTTTTCTCTCTCCCTTTGCTTAGCTTTCTCCGCCAAAACAAACCCCTTCCCAGGCTGGGAATGGCCATTTCAAGGCCATTTCCAGCCTGATTCCTTCGTTTTTCTTTGTTTTTCTTCAGTTTTTATTGTTCTTAGGTTCGATCTTATGTCAATGGTATGTTCTATAAATAATCTGTCCCCTCGGGGGATCGTTCTTCTCCCATTATTGGGTCTTTTGATCTGTCTCTTCGGGAGACTTGGCTCTATTTGCAGGTGGAAGAAGTGCTCTCTAGTGGTGGCGCATGCGGTGGTGGACTCGTTGCTGATTCTTCATCTCCAAATTGATAAGTTTGATAAATCTCATCTCCTACAAAACTACTCAAGATCTCATGACCTCCTCGCTCAAGGCTGCATCGATCAGCGATTAAGAGGGAATACCGAAGAGTCTTATCTAAGTTTTTATGATCTTAGTTTTCATGGGGTTGATTTTTATTCAACTTTGTCTAATTTGTATGCTGAAATGATCAGTTTCTGGTGTAGATGCCGTATGGCTTTTATTAATGAATGACCGATTTCTTCCTCTCAAAAAAAAAAAATAGTTGACACTTCTATGAAACTAGACTTGATATAGGAGTAAATAAATTAAATGGTTTTCTAACGTGTGCATGTCCACGGTAAATTATAGGTTTTGAGCCTTACCACTACGAGTCTACGAGAATGTACTAACTCAGTCGAAATGAGAATAACCGAGACAACAATATACTCCCTTTATTTCTTTTTATTGTTGACTCTTGATGATTTAAACTCTAGCTATAAATCTCATGTATCTAAATGAAACATTAACAATTCGACTAGTTGGAGTCGTATATCCTTTTGATTAAGTTGAAGATGTTCATGCGTGGTTGCTTTACAATTTGTCTTTTAGATACGTTTCGAAGTAGGTTTCTAAATGCATAGGGGGCTTTTGAGTGAGGAGTTTTTAATGGGTTACATTATTGGGGTTTCAGATTAATGGATTCAGTTCATATGGGAACACATCCTCCCATGTGAACCATGAGAACTCTTCCCTACCATCAGATTACAAAATGAAGGGTCAAGATTAAGTTTCAATAATTAAAAAAAAAAAATACAAAAACCCAACAACTCCAACCCCTTTTCTTTCTCCTTCCCCGCTGCCCCCAGTCCCCCATCACACCTCCACCTTTGCCTCGCCTTCACCGAGTAACCACCACCGCCGAAATCGATGAGTCGACCGCCGCCACCATTCGTCTCACCGACCGCCGGCGACCTTATCCCCACCCCCGCGACCCACATGCCTTCCCTTTTCCTCCACTTTTCTATTCCTATTCATTCTCTCTCCTCTTTTTTTACTCTCCCACAGCCAACAACGGCTAGATTCCGGCGACGAACAACACGATTCCGGCCACCGACGCACTCCAGCCACCACTTGGCGCCACCATCAGAATGTGCATTTCAAATCATGTAAATGTGCATTTAATTTTTTCTAAATGTGCATTTTGAATCATGCAATTGTGCATTTTGAATCATGTAATTGTGCATTTCGAATAAGGTAAATGTGCATTTTGAACCATGTAATTGTGCATTTCGAATAAGGTAATTGTGCATTTTGAATCGTAATTGTCGCCGGAATTAGAGTAATTTAAAGGAGAGAGAAATTTGGGAGAGAGAGGAATTCGTGGATGGAGAAGAGGAGGTGGCCGGTGTCGCGGTGGTGGGGGCTTCGGCTCGCCTTACGACGGCCGTCCTAATGGTGGTGTCGGCTCCCGATTTCGAGGTAGTGTGGTTGGATGGCGGTGGTTGGGTAGGCGGCTGAGGGTGGGGACTTGGGTTGGGTAAGGGAGAGGAGGGTGCAGGAGCGTCGAGGGGGGAGGGGGTTTAGGTCGCCGGAGTGTTCCGACTCCGGTGGTGGTGGTTGCAATGGTGGAGGTGGTGGTTGCGTCTGGCCGTCGGTGGGGCTATGGTGGTTCGAGGGTGGGGTTGGGTGGAGGAAAAGAGAAGGTTGGGGAGGGGTAAGGTGAGAGAAAATTAGTTAATTAATTAATTTTATTTTTTATTTTATTTAAGTTTATATTAGGGGTGTTCTCATGGTTCTCATGGGAACTAGTGTTCTCATGGGAACCGGACCCTCAGATTAATACACTTCTTCTTTATATATTTTGGAATTGAATTGATAGATGACTAAGGCCCCATTTGATAGGATTGCATCTTTCTGAACTGATCTGATCTGATCTGAATGATTCTGATCTGAATGATTCTGATCTAAACTGATCTGATCTGAATGATTCTGAACTGATGTGATCTAATCTGAATGTGTTGAAATTTTGATTGAATTTCAACGAATTAGTATTAATTATGGACCAAATACATTGATAAAAATTTGAACATTTCTGATCTGATCTGATCTGATCTGAATGTTTTTGAACTAATCTGAACTAATCTGAATGATTCTGAACTTATCTGATCTGATCTGAATGATTCTGAACTGATCTGAATACTACTGCAAATAAGTCCTATCAAACAGATATCAAACCGGTCGTCTCAGGGGTTTGATGGGTCAAAGATTCGACCGATTCAATCGGATAAAAAAATCGCATGACGTCATAATTAAAAAATATAAAATAATAAAAATATAGATTATACATAGAAAAATGTTCAAGCCGGTCAAACCGGGTTCACCACCGGTTCTACACTTTAACCGGTGGCGTGACCCGGGTGGAACCCAGAAAACTGGTTTGACCACCTCGATTTTGGGAGCTAATCGCACCGCACCACTGGCCGGTTATCGGTTCAACCGGTCGGTCCGGTCCAGTTTTTAAAACATTGGGTTTGTGTTGAAGTGCCCATTTATACGCCACATGTGAGTATGTGACTATGTGAGTGTCTCACGTCGGAATTGAGGAGATAATTTCACTACTTTATAAATCAAGGAATTACTTCTTCTATTGATTATGACAAATTGATTTTAGAATGAAATCTTCTTACATTATACAGTAATTTTACGGTAAGACCGTCTCATTGTATGATCAGTTACTTTTGATAAAATTATCATGTTACTTTTGAAATGGAATTGAAATATAGAGTCTAGGTCGATAGTCGGCGCCCCGTTAGAGTTAATTTATTTTTGGGAGGTTTTTGATGTAAAAAAACAAAAAATCACAAAGAAAGACCCACTTTAGAAGAAGTCAGACCCAAATTAAAAAACAACTTTTGCTCACTTATATAAAGCCAAAACCCTCTCAACATTCTTCCCCCTCAACATTCCATATAAAGATTTTCAGAAAGAAAAAAAAAACATTCCATATAAAGCAGTACCCACAAAAATTTCAGTCCAAATTTTTTCTAAAAATGGCTAATAATCAACCCCTAGAAGGGTTAGGTGATGAGTATTTTGAGCAAATAATGCCTGTTCCCGGGTATAATTCGGGTGAAGGTGATCATTTTGGTGGGTATGTGGGTAGTGGGTCCGGTGGTGGTCATGTGCCATCATCAATTTTGTTGGGTTTGGCTCCAAGCGATGGGTCGGGTCATGGTGGGGTAAATGTTGGGCTTGGTGGGTTTAGAGGTGGCATGGCCGCATGGGTTTGGGCTTTAATTTGGATCATTATAGCTCTTTTAGTGGTTTGGGTGATAGTGCTAATGTTGCTTCCTCTTCTTCTAGACTCTATGTGAGTTGTTCTCTTCTTAATTCCATTTTTCCTTATGTTTAATTTGGTTAATAATCTGTTTGTTTTAGTGTAAATGTTTACAACGTTTTCGTAATTTCATGGCGTACATAAGACGGTACTAGATGACGATTCATGTTAGCCGACCCCAAATCATTTTGGGAATAAGGCTTGATTGTTGTTGTTGTTATTGACTTGTTGTAGTGTAAATAGATTTTGATAGTGTTTGCAATTTTGCATTTGTCAACTAGAATGTTTGTTTCAGTAAACTAGTGTATTACTCTAGACCTCTAGTAGTGCACCTTTTCCACCATAAGTGTCATGGTATGAGATCGCGCGCTTTCATACGTAGTAACGTATTCAAATCGAACTTTCAAGCGTTAACATGTGTTACGCTGGTAAGTAGCAAGCGCGGTAAATGCCGCGGTTGGAACCATCGTTGTGTGAGGTATCTATATTTAAGTAAAAATGTCTCGTTAGAGGTCTAGGGGTATTAGTTAGTGATGTGTTAAGGTATAAAACTATTGTTGGGTCCTCAACTATTAGTTTAGACTTTTGTTTGTGTCTTGATTTCTTTCACATGGTATCAATCTCATCAAGCATAAGGTTTGGGTTCAAATCCTGGTAGCCCCCTTCTTTAATGCTCTTAAGCACATGGTATGGGTGGGCAGTGGGCTTGTGCATTATCTCCACGCTTCAAACTCTAAGAGAATTCGCGTTAGGGCCCTTAGGGGGCGTGTTAAGGTATAAAACCATACTTTTATAGTACGGAGTATCTAGTGTTGGGACTTTATTATGTCCTTGGGTATCATGTTTTTTAAATTTTTGTCATATCTATGATTTAGCATTTGATAAGGGTGGACCATTTCTTCTTGTTTTTTGGTTGAAACTTCTGGATTGATGCATTGAAGTAAGTTCTGTAATAAGTTGTGTAATGACTTGAGTAGCTGAATCAAAGTGGTTATTTGAGTTGTCAATGTCTAAACTAAACTGAACTGAAGCATGGGTGAAGAACATGTCCTAGCTAAATAAGTTTAAAGAAAATCAACTCGAGTTCAGTTGTCAAAGATGCTGCTTAGATTCTGTTTTGGATTGATAAAACTGAAAGATAAAGGATGTATCTGGCTGGTCATGGAATCTCCACTGCCTGGTCTTTAGTAATTCTTCCATAAAGATGATTAGGCCATTGACAGTTAAATTTATCTCTGCTAAGTCCTGTCATACGTTAGTTGCTAATGCCTCCCTAAACAAATCTTTGGCTATTTCTTTTTTTCTGAAAATTGATACAACACGAACATGAAATTTCTCATAACATAGTGGACCACTGTTTTATTTTATCAGGTAATTAACCATTGTACTACCTCCGTTCTTTTAGGTTCTTTACGTTTCGTTTGAATTCCTCTTACATATTTAAACGAAAAGTGAAGAACCACAAACGGAGGGAGAGTAGGTAACTCTTTTTCCTGTCTGTTCGTTTTGTGGGTGTTAATCTAGAAAGTGAACTAAGAAGTGATATAACTTGCCTTTTGCTTTGTTTTATGTTTGTTTAGAAAGCTTCCATGATATTGGATTATCATTGGTCGGAATATTTCCTGTTTTGTAAATGTCAATGGATATATATGACGAGTATATGAATAAGTAGTTTGAAGTGGTTTCTAACAGGAGAGCGAGTCGTTGTATTTGACAAACTTATTTCCAGCATTTGGTCAGCAGCAATCTCGATCCATCCGCGCTCCACCTCCATCTATTCATGTTCCTCAGGTTAATTCTTCCTTCTGATATTTATATTTCAGTAACCATTCATTTTTAATAAAATTGGGAATGGATACTCTGTTGTCTGTTGTGGTAATGGTTGTTTTGCATGCCACACCCTTACCTTGGTTCATCTAGTAGCTGTTCTTGTAAATATTACGGAGTACTCCGTATTTAGTAATGCACACTGGCATCTAGATATCATATATCGACATATCGAATCTCTTTAGCAAATTGTTATTGTGAACGGATTTTATGGATTTGATATCAATAGGGGAAAAAATGATTAGTACACTTATTATCTAACCGTGGTGAAAATTTAACGATTGAATCCTAACAATGACATTTGAAAGGTCCAAGTAGGCCAGCCACCTAGAACTTTGAGATGAGTAGAGCATCAAATGTTTCAATTGATCATGCTGCATTATTTTTGAGACTGATTCGAAGTAGAGTGATTTTTTTCCATTGTAGCTCATGTGGAACATGTCCTTGTGAAATGAAGGGTTCTCATAGTCAGCAAGGATATGAGTAAAGTGTCCTACTCATCCACTGTCCCAGTGTCCCTTATTTGACCCTCTTGTCAAAGCGTGTGGAGCCCACATATGCTTAATCTCTTGGTCTTGTCCAAATTATGATCCTAAGAGTTGACACTAATAGAGGTTTGGAAAAATGGGATTATGTGAAGAATATCTAATTGATTGAGTCACAGCAGCCATGACTTTTAAAGTTTGTATAAGTCCAAGCTCTTAGAAGTGCCATGGTTTTTATAATATAAAATTGCGGAATAATAAACTTGTACAACATGCTTTATTCTTATGATCTGATCAGTCTTTTTTTTTTTTTTTTTTTGTCTTTTCCTTGATGTGAATAAGAGCATGTGGAGTTTTCAGCTGCGTAATTAAGCAGAACCCTAAGCTTCTTTATCCATGATTAGCGGCAAAATGTGAAAGAACTTGTTACTGATGTATCTTGTTTGAGTCAGAAGGCATAACATGTGTTACATACTGAACTGAATGCCTAAGAAGATGTTCTTCTGTTTCACTATTGCATGATGTTGGTTAACTTGGCATCATTTGGCATAGTTTCACTGAGTTGGAATTCTTGCATCCTGATTCACCTCCGTAATTTATAGTCGTAAATAATAACTTGTGAAGCATTCAGCTGGTGTATCATGGCTATTCTATCTTATCAGTCAATGCAGAAATTCTTAACATACTTGAGGTTAGAAAATAACTGGATTAATGGTGCCTGTTTTTATGATATTTTATCGTTATCCTCCCGGTCTTTTTGCTGGGTGGGGATCCTCTAGAGTTTAAAACAAACTCTATATGGTAGAGTTTACCAAGTAAGGAAAGAATTAAATATTTAATACTTTAGTGGTGCATTGGAGTAAGCATCATATTTTGTTTTATTACCAATAATAGCAAACTCTACAAACTCTAACTCTAGAGGATCCCTACACGGTCTTTTTGTTTTTTTTTTTTTTTTTTTTTGGCACAGAAGTTGGAAATCTTACCTTTTGAAGGTTAAGAAGAACTAATCTGCAGACTTTTCAGGGTCACTGGGCACCTGGACCAGCTCAAACAATGTCACACCCACCTGCGATCCAACCTAGGGTGCGAGCAAGACGTGGTCAAGCAACTGATCCCCACAGCATTGCTGAACGCGTATGCCTCACCTCTATCACCTAGTCTATCATTTCTCCAAGCTGAATTATGTTTTTGACGCCTAGAACTACAACGCGTCTTTGCAATTGTTAGTTAAGCATCACAACAAAGTCAGATGTTGAAGAACTAAATTGTAAATACTCTACTGTCTATAGCAAAGACCGTTTGTAGTGTAGGCAAGAAACAGATGACGAAGGATAATGCTTGCACTTTTGAGTTCTGACCATCAACTCAAAATAATGGAATTACATCCTTTTGACGTTGCAGTTACGTAGGAAAAGGATAGCCGAACTGATGAAGGCTTTACAAGTTCTGGTTCCGAGCTGCAATAAGGTCAGTAACTTGTTTGAAGTTTCACATTGGTGGAGTATTTTGTGTACTATTGTCTATTCTGACTGACTTGAGTAGAATTATTTTGTTAATGTCACTGGTGCATCTTACAGGCTGATGGGGGGGCAATGCTTGATGAAATCGCTGATTACTTCAAATTTCTAAGGCTACAAGTCAAGGTATCTTCTCTTAAAGTCACCTTGGGCCTTCACCACATTAAATCTACATGATCTCATAGACTCATTCTAAATCAAATTTGAAAAATCTGCTCCTTTTTGCAGTCACTTTCTTGATAATGATCAAGCTAATTGTTAAGTGGCAGTTACTATAAAGAATGTATATCACACATGTTTCAGAATACTTTGAAGCTAATGGAAGCAGAGGCTAAAGAGAGTAGTCATTAAGGGGGGGGGGGTGTTAAAAGTAGTCAATGACTACTTACACTTGGAGGGTTAATCAATTGCAACAAGTAACTACACTTAGTCAAAGGTATTGCTAAGCCACCAAAACAATAGTAAATCTTATTTTACATGTGTTAATTGACTAAGTTAGCTAAGTAGTGTGAAAGTTGAAATTTCTATAGTAAATTTTTAACTATAAATACCTAGGTAATTAGAAGAGTTGTTACATCCAAAAATAAATTGAGAGTGTGTTCTCTTAGAGTTGAAAACCTTGATGAGTTTGAGTATTCGTTGTAGGAGTGTTGTATAATTTTCATGTGCATTAAAGTTCAATTGAAAGATAGTAAAACATTTGTTTGATAATTATCTTTCGTCTCCCTACATATATTTTTTGGGTCCTTCCACATGCAAAATACCCACAAATTATCAACAATTGGTATAAGGTTAAGAGTTGTAATCTTGTCATAATATTGATCTAGGATCGATATTATTTTTATAGTGCACAGTCCTCGACTGTGAAGTTATTTGGTCGGGGATCAAGCTTACTTGATTGAGCTAGGGTATGGCAGATGTCACTACTTCAGCTAGTGGTATTTAGAAGCTGTATAGTGGAAACTTTGGTACGTGGAGCACGCGTATCATGTTTTATTTGTTAGGACAAGATCTTTGGGGTATTATTAGTGGTGGAGAAGCTGCTAAATCAGCTAGAGAAGAAGAGCTGAAGAAGCGGAAGATCAAAGCCGGAAAGGCTATGTTTGTGTTGTCGGCAACCGTGGAAGACAATATGCTGTATTGCATCAATGATGCGGAAACACCTAAGGAGGCATGGGACACTCTAAAAGAGTTGTTCTCAAAGAAGATTGATTCTCATCTTCAATTGCTTAAGAACCGGTTAATGTATGTCAAATAGAATACTTTGACAGTAAGCCAATGGTTTACTAGAATCAAAACTGTGTGAGAAAATCACAAAATTGGATCCTAAAAATCCGATTACGAAGACGAGAATGCCCAGGATTATTATTTTTGGCTTAAGCCCAGAGTTTAGTACTCTTGTCGCGGCGATTCGAGGTTGGGCTACACAACAGATTCTTATTGAGTTTGAAAATGTGTTAGCCAACCAAGAAGCACTAGACAAGCAAGTGTCTGAAATATCCATCAAGGATGAGAAAAGGCTTTATTTGGGAATAGAAAGCCAAAGAGTGGAGATGACCTGCAAAACTCTAAAGATGGTTATTACATAGACAATCTCTTCTCTTCCTCGACCTCGGCCTCCTCTGCTCCCGAATGCTTTTCTTCGTCCTTGATGGATACTTCAGACACTTGCTTGTCTAATGCTTCTTGGTTGGCTAACATATTTTCAAACTCATTATGAGTCGGTTGTGTAGCCCAACCTCAAATTGCCGCGACAAGAGCACTAAATTCTGGCCTTAAGCCAAAAATAATAATCATGCGCATTCTCGTCTCCGTAATTGGAGGATCCAATTTTGTGATTTGCTCACATAAAGTTTTGACTTTAGTAAACCATTGGCTTAGTGTCAAAGTATTATATTTGACCGACATTAGTTGGTTCAAGCAATTAAAGACGATAATCATTATCTTTGAGAACAACTCTTTTAGAGTGTCCCATGCCTCCTTGGGTGTTTTCGCATCCTTGATGCGATACATCATATCGTCTCCCACGGTTGCTGACAACACATACGTAGTCTTTCCGGCTTTGATCTTCCACTTCTTCAACTCTTCTTCTCTAGCTAAATTAGCGGCTTCTCCACCACCAATAATACCCCAAAGATCTTGTCCTAACAAGTAGAATTGGATACGCATGCTCCATGTACCAAAGTTTCCACTGTTCAGATTATCAATACCACTAGTTGAAGTAGTGAGATCTGCCATACTGACTTGATGATGCCTAGCTCAATCAAGTAAGCTTGATCCTCGACCAAATAACTTCACAGTCCTCGACTATGCACAATAATAATAATATCGACCCTAGATCAATATTATTACAAGATTACAACTCTTAGCCTTACTGGCTCTGATACCAGTTGTTGATTATTTGTGGGTATTTTGCATGTGGAGGGATCCAAAATATAATTTAGTGAGATTATAGATAATTTTCTCACAAGTGTTTTGCTAACTCTCAAATGAAACTTTGATACATATGATAATTATACAACACTCTTACAACAAAACTCAAACTCACTAAGGTTCTCAACTCTAAGATAACACACTCTCAATTAGTTTTTAGATGCCAAACCTCTTCTAATAACCTAGGTATTTATAATAGAAATTTCAACTTTCACACTACTTACCTAACTTAGTCAATTAACAGATGTAAAATATGATTTACTATTGTTTTGGTGGCTTAGCAATACCTTTGACTAAGTGTAGGTTACTTGTTGCAATTGATTTAACTCACCAAGGGTAAGTAGTCATTGACTACTTTTAATGCTCTGTTTTGTAATAAATTCCTAAGCACCTTTGCTCTTCCATGGCATGTATCAGGTGTTAAGCATGAGTAGAATGGGAGGAGCTGGTGCCGTGGCACAGCTTGTGGCCGATGTGCCACCAACTTCCATCGAGGTACTACTTAAAATCACTACAGGTCTACAGGAAATCTTCACAGTTCATTGACCTATGAGTACTACTTAGGTAACATGTCTGGTGTGCCCTATATATGAGTTTTAATCAGCTGTAAACTGGCTTTGTGGTCCTTAAAAGGGTGATGGTGTTGAAGGGGCACAACCAGTATGGGATAGATTGTCAAATGATGGCACTGAGCAGCAAGTCGCGAGACTGATGGAGCAAGACATTGGGGCTGCTATGCAATTCCTTCAGTCAAAGGAACTTTGCATTATGCCCGTATCACTTGCCTCGGCCATCTTTCGTTCACAGCCACCCCCGCCTGATCCTGCATCAATGGTCATACCTGAGACCAATCCCCCGCCATAATGAACGTCTGCCAACTACGCCGAAGCAAATTTTCTGAATTATGATACTAACTCCTTCCTACTGGAAGAGCCATGCAGCTTATAGGTAACTTTTTGAATCCCTTTCCAGTTCTTGTCAAAGAGGGATGATTGGCAATATTTGGAGGAAAAGCTATGATGGTCTAGTCTTTAAAGTGTAAAGCTTGTCAAATATGTTTGATATAGCAATATACATTAATCAATAATGGTGGGGAAAATTATTGGGGTATGATCTAGACAATTTTAGCCAATGCTTTTCTTTTTTTCTTTTTTTTTTTTTATAAAAAAAATTGTAAAAGTTGGGGGACCCTAATCTTCTGGACATGTTTGTAGTATGTAACTATGTACTCCATAAATGTTTAGTATGAATATGATCATGTTTTATGGAAATTGAAATAAAATGGGTAATTGGTAGGTTGTATAGGAAAGCTATGTTGGAGGCTTCTTCTTTAAGAAGAAAATTAATACCATTATATTATTTATATAATGGAGAAGATTATGCATTTGAGGTGATGAATGTAATTGGTTAACCTTGTTCTCTTTTGAAAAGTTGAGAGCTTTGTGTTGATTTGGTGAGGGGTCTTTTTCAATCATACCCTTAATTTGATTTACTTAAACAAGAAAATGCTAATTAATAATTATTGCATTTACAAAGGTGTTGATTTTATTATTGTGGTTTTATTGATGTAGTTAGGTTCTGAACCTTGAGCATGGAAACCGCCCTTAAGGCGGAACTATCCTGGAGGAAACGAAAACATCATTCTGTGCTAGAGATCTGAAGGGCATCTTGTAGGATTGTCCATGCATATTCTAGTTCGGATTCTGGGCAGGGTGTAGGATAGTCCTTAAGTATATTCTAATGGCCCGAAGCCATGGTTGTGTTCTTGGAGCATACCTGCATTGTCCATACCTGTATTACAGATCCTGTTTTCTGGTCTGTCTTTTGCTGTCAATCTTTCTTTTTCCTTTGCTCTGGACTTCTTTTGCTATATCCCTGGAAATAAAATTTCTGAACTTTCATCAAACACAAAGATTCTTATTCTACAACTGAGGATAAAAACTTCCCAAACTTATGAACCTGTTTGAACAAGTGCTTTATCATCACAATACACACTTTTCAGTCCCTCCACTATCTTTAAAGACGATACTGCAGGCCTTGACAATCCAAGCGCAAAAACTAAACAGCAGAGATTACTCTAAATATGTCATCGAAGTTTTCTGTACCCATATGCTTCCACGGAAAGTTCAACTTCGAAATCATATATCAAAATTTATTTCAGAATCATATATGTCGAATGTAGGTCAAAAATTGAAAACTCTGCTCTTGAAACTCCAGGCATGATAAGTTAACCAGAAGATCCTGAAGTGATGATTACGACTATCAGCTAACGAGTTTAGCTAGCCTGATCTCCTCGAAACTTCAGAATGGCGATGTTTCTGCATGATTTTATACTTCTGCTTTACTATCAAGATCTGAAATGCATGTAATAACAATTTGCAGATCACATCCTAGCGCCCGACTGATGCGCCTGCTGTGATTTTCTATATGTGATTGCAGAGTTGCATTGCTACTTGGATGTGTTTGCACAACACTGTTTACAATTTTGCTTGGCATGGTAACAAAATTTTCTAACCTACACTGGTTCCTGACTCTGCAGATGCTATACATGAACCCACGTATACATGACATGACAATTTTCTTCTTCAATTTTGAGCCATATGAATATATGATGCTTATCATTTCCAGAGATCTGACATTAAAGTCTTCCTCTCAGTAAATGCAAACATGTGCTGCTCCTATTACATTTGTACTCAAAAAACAGGTGCCTGACTCAATGTGCATATCACATATGATACAGGTCTGCTCATTACTTAATTTGAAGACTCAATTTGAAGTTTCTGCAGCTGCACAAGCCAGGGTAGAAAAGACTGGCTTGGAACAGCATATCTGTTTGAAATCAGTTTTAGCATTACTGCCTTTGAGACATTCATACTCTGATGCAATGGTGTATGGCTTGCTGTCTGCATTCCTGAACCCGTGAAGTGATCGCTCGATCATGCACCGGGTATATTGAGAGTATAAATGTGTGTCAATAGTTAAATTATAGTCGAATCAAAACTTCTCGTAAATAAGGATTGATATTTCTCAAGTGTACCAGAAAATGTTATCGTCGTATAAGAAACTTATTTTTGGTGTATATAAAGTGAACTGCTACTCCAGTACTATTAAGGGTATTGTCACGTAGTCGGTAGTCGTTTACCCGTACAAATTGCACATGTTGTACTATTAAGCAGATCCAACCCTTACACTACTGCGAGTACACCCAACTTGTTCTCTCTGTTTGCCGGCCCAAACTTACTTGGGTGTACTCACAGTGTACCAATGTTGATTCTCGGCTCATGATTGATCTTCAGTTATTGGAAAATTCGTCGTCCTCGTCACTTTTGGTTAGTAGAACTCTGCAGTAACGTAAAATTTACTTGTTTTGAGGTACTGAGAAGTTCTGAATGCTGACATTACACCAAATACTCAGATTGGCTTATATACTTCCTCTATTTATTTGGTTGTTAACGTTTTGATTCGAATTTTTCAGATGAAGCGCTAACAATTCGAGTAAACAAATATTGTAATGGTTTATCAAAGTCAATCTTACGTTTTCTATAAATCTTGCGTTTTCTATAGGTATATCAGTATATCTCCACCAAAAATTAAAGTTCCTATAGCATATTCAAATTGGTCCGACAAGTAGAAGATACATGCATGCGCATACGCCAGAACACTAAAATAAACGAAGGAAGATCAAATGGGATGCTTTTGCCACTTACGTTGATACAACCCCGTAATAATCCAAAATTTAAATTGTGAAACAAGTTAAATTAACCGTAATCTACGTGTTTGGATGTACGAAAGGGTGTTCATAAAGCAGGGACTCTGACTTAAATAAAAATTTCATCGGAAAAGAAGGGCATAGAAAGTGATATGATTGATCTAATGATCTTGACACTAGCTTATTAAATAATTTAGAATTATGCTAGTCATTTGATTGATTGGAGTAGATTTGTTATAACTTAATCAGATATTTTGAGTTCAAAATCTTACTAAAACTGTTTCGAGGTAGTGGTAACAGACTCGAAATGGGAATAAACTGAATTGTTGACGTTTGATTTGAGTTTTTCTCGCATATCTAAACACAACACGTCAACAAGTTAAAAGAATGTAGGATAGTGAATTACGATCCTTTCATAAAGGAGACCTCCTTTAAATTAAGATGAAGATTTTCATGCGTGGTTGCTTTACATTGTGTCTTTTAGATACGTTTCGTAGTAGGTTTCTGAATGCATATATGGGGTGCTTTTGAATGAGGGGGGTTTTATCTTATGACTTACATTATTGGGGTTTCAGATTGGTACATTTCTTCTTTTGTTATCTTTGAATTGAACTGATGGATGACTTGCTTAATAACTTGGCTTTCTTGGTTCATTATTGGGTTTGAGATCGATACAATTCACATCTTCTCGTCTTGTTGTTTGACCACTCGATTGTTCGCTACTTTGTTCCACAAGTTCATTGAGCTACGGCGACTCCTTTTATATAAGTTCTTTTCTTGACCTTATCGGATTTGGTACATTATATCATGGTCCTGGGAGCACAAGTACGGGGACCATGGTATAAACACCGATCGGATTTAATCTGTATGGAAGCCGGTAGGATTACGTTTGGTGAAGAAGCAAAGCAATTGCGCAACTATTCTCTCATTTGAGGAGAAGTTCGACCTCTATTCACATATTTACCTTCTCACGGAAAACAGACATGAGATAACAATTTCAACGCTGAACTTTAACTCATGACAAAGCACTAGATAAAAATCGAAAACAACGCTCACATATTTAAACCAAACGTAAAGAATTTAATAGAATATGAGAGCATGTGAATCTCAACAACAAATTAGAACATCATTGCTTCAACAACGATTCAACTTAGTTCTATTTGACTTTTGGAATATACTAACAAAGGAGCAAACACAAATAGCCTAATGTTATTAATTGGATCGATTGCCAAGAAGACACTCTCTTAAGTTTGGCTTGGCATCACAACGATGATTATTAGAGTCTCATCATCCACTCAAAAGAACTAAACGATGTGGTATAGTAATAGAGTGATTAACAATAAAAAACAATCTGTACCAAAAAAAAAAACAATCAAAAACAATAAATACCCCTTTAAGAAACTCAAATTCATGGATGATTCTATGGTAATTGTCAGTTTTAATTATTCAAATCTCTATCAACAATTATAAAAGTCTTCCACCGAAAAAAAAAAAATAAAAAAAAAAATGTTATTGACATACAAGGCTAATAACAGTTGACACTTTTTGCATAAAAAATTATCATCTGGGCTTAGAAGATATGGGCCACAGATATCAATCAGGCAATGATCATCACCGATCATCTTTGATCATGCGAATCCCCACGCCACAAAGAGGATGCACCGGCGACCGCCACCCACAATTTTCCTTCCCCATCCTCACCACCACCCACCCCCATCCTCGCCGTCACCGCTAATGCATGGGTCGATCATGGCGGCGCGGCTCCATGACGGTGGTCTCCCCCGCCGCCGATGCCCGGAAACCACCACCAACTTTCTAGCGTCATGCACCACTATCTCTCCCTTCTCTCTCCACCCGCCACGTCGACGTCAAGTACAGGTGGCCAAAGTGCCAAAGTCCGGTGGGTGGTCGGAGATGTCTGGCTGGATATCGGTGATGGGTGCAGTGAAAATTCAGGTATCTTGTGAGGGAGCCGGTGTTCGGAGCGCCGACACCGGTAAGTGGAGATGAACGGAAATTTTCTCAAAAGGAGAATATGATTCAATTCGGGTTTTACATCAAATTTTCTTTTTTTCCTTACAAAAATAAATATTTCAAATAAAAATTGATGGACGAAATAATATTAATTAAGGAAAGAATATTTTGAGTGCATAAAAAAGTATTATATTTTGTAATCCTGTGTGACAAACGATATTATAGGAACTTATTTTAACCATGGTTAAGAAAATCAAACGGCTGAAATTGATCTTATCCTAATTTAATGGTCATGATTTCTTTCATTATCCTAATTGTCAAATACTGACAATTATAATAGAAATTTTGCAAACTCATAGAAAGGACTACCTATTGTTCGGAAAATAGTTCTCGTGACATTTTATAGAACAATTAATTTAATTATTTCGCTTTGATACATTTAATCACATTAAGATTCACAATCTATCACGCAATTATCAAAGAAACTTCCGTTTTCTGGACGAAAAAAGTTAACCTGAAATAACTTACGGAGTATTCAAAATCGTTTTGTAGAAAGCAATTTGCTAACATTTTCCATAGAGAAGTATTGAGGGAATGTTCGGGAAATGTGCCATACCTTCTCTAGTTCTCTTCCATGAATTCTTTCCACTACACAGTCGACACTCCTACAACAAATTCCTACAACAACAACCCACACATACCATTCAATTAAAATATTAATCCCTTTTTAGTATTATTCTTTATTAGTCTCAATCACACTTTAATTATCTAGTAATAACAAATTAATAATTATCAATAATAATACTAATCACCAGAAAAAAGTCCCACTTTAGAAGAAGTCAGACCCAAATAAAAACAACTCTTGCTCACTTATATAAACCAAGACCAAAACCCACCCAAATGTTAACTCTCTAATTCTCTCAATCTTTCACCCTCCACTTCTCCATTATCAAACCTCAAAATTGATCCGATATACGAGTGTTATTATTAGTCGCCCATACGAATGTTGTTATTTGTCGCCAACCATATTAATTAACTACTGTAGCCCAAATATTTAAATTCCTAAGGCCAAATTATCCTTGTAAAACCCACCTCACTTTTCCGGCAAATTGGGCTCTGTTTCTGCCGCCACTTTCACCAACACCCCCACCAAAATATTCCTTCATTAATTATTTCAAAAAATACCCAACATTTCTTCCCCCTCAACTTTCCATATAAAGTAGTACCCACAAAAATTTCATCCCAAAATTTGTCTAAAAATGGCTAATAATCAACCACCAGAAGGGTTAGGTGATGAGTTTTTTGAGCAAATATTGTCAGTACCCGGGTATAATTCGGGTGGAGGTGATCATCAAAGTGGTGGGTATGTGGGTAGCGGGTCGGGTGGTGATCATGGGCCATCATCAATCTTGTTGGGGTTGGGTCCGGGTGACGGGTCGGGTCATGGTGGTGTGAATGTTGGGCTTGGTGGGTTTAGAGGTGGCATGGGTTTGGGCTTACCTTTGGGCCTGAATTTGGATCATGGTAGCTCTTCAAGTGGTTTGGGTGATGGCGTCAATGTTACTTCATCTTCTTCTAGACTCAATGTGAGTTGCTCTCTTCTTAATCCCATCTTTCTTTTTATTTATTTTTATGTTTATGTATATTTATTTGTTTGTTTTAGTGTGAATAGAGTGTGAGAGTGTTTGCATATGTCAACTAGAATGTTTGTTTTAGTGCACCTTGTATAACATGAGCGTCATATATGAGTCATAAGATTGCGTGGTCTGGTTTGTAGTTACGTATTCAAATCAAATGTTAACAAGTATTTGTGCTAGTAAGTGGCAAGCGCGGTTGGAAGGAACTATCGTTGTGTGTGGTTTTTATTTTGGGAGCGGAAATAATGTAGGGGTCGAGTGACTAGTGGTGGAATTGGTAAGAATTTGGAAAAACGCGTGAGTATAGTGGTGGAGCTAGGAATTGAAAGTCGGAGTGACGAATAATAAATTGTATTTTCTGTGAAAAGGTCGAATTTTGTGATCAAAATGTAGTCCTGAAATATACGGCATAGCCTTTGCGCCAAACTTGTTTCAATAGTAACAACTTGTTTGGTAGAGAGAAACTGGATGGAAATAAGTGAAAGGAAGGGAAAAGAAGATAAACGAATGGAGCCACCGTTTCCCAATTCCCTTGTTTGGTTTACATATAATATATCTGAAGGAACTGGAACGACATTAGGTGTTTTGATGTTGTAAAATGTCTTTCCGTCTAATTCCGCCTATTTTGGGTGGAAAAGAAACATTTCCATCCAATTCCGCCTATTTTGGGTGGAAAAGAAACATTTCCTTCCATCTCCTTTCGTTTCTTTCCACTTCCTAAGCATTTTTACTAACCAAACGTTGGAAAGCTATAAAATCTATTTCATTTCCGCTCATTTCCATCCAACTCCTTCCTTGCATACAAGGTTGTAGACACTTGCTTTTCAACCAACCTTATCATGCGTCTTGTTCGGTCTTCTTTACCCCTTACAATCTATAAATGGACGCGGTATATCCCAAAACTAAACGGGGTGCAGCTCACCCCGAATGGTAAGACTATAGTTTTAGTATTTCCCCTATCTCAAAAAGATCGTCGTGCTTGAATATTGGTCAATCCTGGGTAGTAGGTGACCCAGATTGGGAGCCCTCTTTTTTTTTTTGGTAATTGGTTAGTGTGGCCGTCCCTCTAGGTCTTCTAACGTCGGTTAGGGAGTAAGGGCCCAACCAACCGAGAGAGGGGAGCTAAGGGGATCCTCCTTCTATGGGTTCTCGACTCTAGTGGTTGGAGTAGAACCTGGAATTTCTAAGTCACCTTGTCCCATTCTACCACTAGACCATGTCAAATTCCTAATATAGAAAGAAACAAAGAATCACTCCAACATAGGGTGGGTAATACACTTTTTAACAAGGAATAATGGGTATGTTATTTCTTGAGATGCCTTGATACTATGATCAACTACTATAGACAACCCAATAGATTACGGTTCAAATAGACGGTTGGTTCTAGTTATAATGTATTGTAATACTAGTACTTTTGAAGGAGTATATCTAAATTATTAATGCAATGAGTGATTGGCTTTAGTGCATGTATGATTTAGGATTTGATGGAGGGGTGGCAGTCTTTGTCAGCTTGTGTTGGGACTTATTATGTCCTTGGGTATCCTGTCTTTAAATTTTTTTTTTCATATATGATTTGGGATTTGATGGAGGGGTGGACCATTTTCATTATTTACTTAGATATAGCTAGGTTATTTGAGTTGTCTAAACTAAAACTGAACTCAATTTACTCATACAAACGTAATCCTGAAGCTAGACTAGTCGAAGCTTGGGCGGAAAACATGTCCTAGCTAAGTTTTAAGTTCAAACTTCAAAGACTTTAAACTCGACCATGCAACTTTACTTGATTAATGAGCTCAATTGTCCAGATGCCATTGACATTCTATTATGATTGATAAAACTATTAACTATATAGTACTAAAAGATTCTTTTTGCTGGTCTATTACCACTGTATCAGTATGCAATTCTGCATGGTAACGAAATGAGCATCCACTGTCTGGTCTTTAGTGATGCTTCGATTGAATTGATTGCAGTGAGTGAAGACACGATTAGCAATTTGAATGTTCTGTAACAAAGGTTAATCATTGTGCCAATAAACTTAGATTAGGCTACTCCACAACCCCCCCCCCCCCAAAAAAAAAGCTCTTACATGCTAGGATTTGTGATAGTTAAATTGTTTTAAGTTTCAAATCTGTACCTACATCCGTGTTATACGGTAGTTGCTAATCCCCGCTTAAACAAATCTATGGATAGTAACTTTTTCTTTCTGAAACTTCTCACAGCTTGAACATGAAAATCTCAATCATATTGTACTGTTTTATTTTATCAGGGAACCATTGTAGATAACTCGTTTTTCTGTCTGTTCTTTTTGTGTGTGTTAATCTAGAAAGTGAACTAAAAAGTAATAGAATTGCCTTTTGCTTTTTTGTGTTTGTTTAGAAAAAACTTCCATAATATTGGATTATCATTGGTCGTAATATTTCCTGTTTTGTAAATGTTAATGGAGATTTATGACGAGTAAATGAATGAATAGTTTGAATTGGATTCTAACAGGAGAACGAGTCGTTGCATTTGACAAACTTATTTCCAGCATTCGGTCAGCTGCAATCTCACTCCATCCGCGCTCCACCTCCATCTATTCATGTTCATCAGGTTAATTCTTCCTACCAACTTCTTCACCATTTGATATATTTCTTTTATTGATAAATGTATGCACTACGTGGATCTAGCAACAGGATAGCAGAAGCGCAAGTTAGGTGTTAACTGAGAACTAGTCCATCTGTGTATCGAATCCTCAAACTAATCAGTAACTCAGTACATGCAATTTCTTTTCTCTTACAGTGTAGAAGTTCGCTTCAAAATACCCTCCTTTTGATATAGTCTTTCAGTAATCATTCATTTTTGATAAACTTGGGAATGGATACTCTGTTTTGGTAAAAGTTGATTTCCATGTGGTTCATCTAGTAGCTCTTCTTGTCAATACTAGTAACAGGGTAGTAACTTCAAACTTGCATATAAAATTCATATCGACATATCGAATCTCTTTACCAAGTTGTAATTGTCAACGGATTTTATGGATTTATAGATTTATAGGAAGTGCAAGAAGCAATAAGGAACAAGCGGAAATGTTATAAGAGTTTGGGGAAAGATAGAAGTGAGGAGAACTTCGAGAGGTATAAGGATGCAAAAAGAGCAGCAAAGAAAGCTGTAAGAGATGCAAGAGGAAAGGTGAACCAAGACCTATATACAAGATTGGATACCAGAGAAGGGGAGAAAGAGATCTACAAAATTGCACGCATTAGGGAAAGGAGGACTCGGGACATTGGTAGGGTGAAATGCGTCAAAGATGTTGATCAAAAAGTTCTTGTTGATGATAAGGAGATTACGGAGAGATGGAGATCGTACTTTGATAACTTGTTCAATGGTGATCGGGTGAATGATATTGGAAATGTGAACATTCATCCAAGTATTGTTAATCGGGAGTTCAGACGGAGAATTCAGAAGGAAGAGGTGAGGATGGCCTTGAAGAAGATGGGACGGAAGAAAGCAGTGGGGCCAGACGGCATACCTATTGAGGTTTGGAGGTGTCTTGGAGATAGGGGTGTGGAATGGTTGACGACACTTTTCAACATGATTTGGAGAGGTAATAAGATGCCGGTGGAGTGGAGGAAGAGCACTTTGGTCCCTTTGTATAAGAACAAAGGGGATGTTCAAGAGTGTGCCAACTATCGCGGGATCAAGTTGATGAGTCATCCAATGAAACTTTGGGAACGGGTGATTGAGCATAGATTAAGAAGAAGTGTGAAGATTTCAGAGAATCAATTTGGATTTATGCCGGGGAGGTCAACTATGGAGGCAATTCATCTCATAAGACAGACAATGGAGACTTATCGGGATAGGAAGAAGGACCTACATATGGTATTTATTGATTTGGAGAAGGCGTATGACAAGGTACCAAGGGAAGTGCTTTGGTGGGCTCTAACTAAGAAAGGAGTTCCGCAAAAATATATTGACATCATTAAGGACATGTATGAGGGAGCTAGCACGAGAGTGCGGACTAGTGTAGGGAAGTCAGAAGAGTTCCCTATTACCATTGGAGTGCACCAAGGGTCCGCACTTAGCCCGTTTCTCTTTGCTATAGTCATGGATGAATTGACGAGGTCAATCCAGGATGATATACCATGGTGCATGATGTTTGCAGATGATATAGTGTTGATCTCAGAAACGAAAGAGGATTTGGAGAGAAGGTTGGAGCTATGGAGGGACACGTTGGAGTCTCGAGGGTTTCGGTTGAGTCGGAGCAAGACCGAGTATTTGGAGTGTAAGTTCAGCGGCATTAGGCAAACGGAGACGGAGACGATCATGTTGGATGGAAAGATTGTTCAGGGATCAGATTTTTTCCGATATTTAGGATCGATTCTTCAAAAGGATGGAGAATTGGATGGAGATGTGGCTCATAGGATCAAATCAGGTTGGTTGAAGTGGAAGAATGCCACAGGACTTCTGTGTGATCGAGGATTGCCCAATAAGTTGAAGGGTAAGTTTTATCGTACGGCAATTAGGCCGGCACTGTTATATGGCACGGAATGTTGGGCCGTGAAGCAGTGTCACGTTCATAAGATGAGTGTGGCGGAGATGCGCATGTTACGGTGGATGTGTGGACATACAAGACGTGATCGGTTGAGAAATGAAGTTATTAGGGAGAAAGTAGGGGTTGCACCCATAGGGGATAAGATGATGGAGAACCGACTGAGGTGGTATGGCCACGTGAGGAGGAGGCCTAGTGAGGCGCCGGTTAGAAGAGTAGAAGGGTGGAGAAGTGATAATATTAGTAGGGGTCGAGGAAGACCCAAGATGACTTGGACGAAGGTGATTAGAAGTGATATGAGCTCCCTAGGGCTTGAAGAGAGTATGGTGTTGGATAGGGCAGGGTGGCGAGACTCTATCCATGTGGAGGACTTTTTCTGACCCCTTTTGATTTATTTGTTTGGTTTTTCCAACTATTTTTCTAAAACTTTTTAACTTGTGTTCAAAGTTCATCTGTTTTTTGCAATATTTTTTTAAACCTTTTTATTTATTTTGACGACTTTCTAAATTTCCTTTGAAATTGTTTAAATATTTCTAACATGTTTACAACGTTTTCGAAATTTCTTGGCGTACACAAGACGGTTACTGGATGACGATTCATGTTAGCCGACCCCAAATCATTTTGGGAATAAGGCTTGGTTGTGGTTGTTGTTGTTGTTGTATAAATTTGATATCAATAGGGAAAAGATGATTAATACACTTTTATCTAATTGTGGTGAAAATTTAACGATTGAATCCTAACAATGACATTTGAAAGGTCCAAGTAGGCCAGCCACCTAAACTTTGAGATGATTAGAGCATCAAACGTTTCAATCGATCATGCTGCATTATTTTTGAGACAGAGTTGTACATGTTCAAAGTGAGATTAATCTTTTTCCATGGTAGCCCCTCACACGGGTGCCGGTTTTCGCACGTGTGGAACATGTCCTTATAGATCGTAGGGACCCCTTAGTCTTTTCCTATGTTTTCAAGTGTTATTATCTGGTTGATGTCACCAAAGAGATGAGTAAAGTGTCCTACTCATCCACTGTCCCAGTGTCCCTTTGACGCTCTTGTCAAAGAGAAAGAGAAGGGAAAAAAAAAAAACGCGTTGGAGCCCACATATGCCAAAATTCTTGGTCTTGTCCAAAGTTAATCCTAAGAGTTGACACTAAGGTTTGGAAAAATGAGATTAGATGAAGAATTTCAAAGTGATTGAGTCGCAGCCATGGCTTTTAAAGTTTGTATAAGTCCAAGCTTTTAGTGGTACCAGGGCGTTAATAAATAACAAGTTGCTAAAGAAATAATAAACTTGAGCTGCATGCTTTTAATCTTCTATTCTTATGATCTGATCAGTCTTTTCTTTTGAATAAAATTTCTGCTTTTCCATGATGCGAATAAGAGTGTGGAGTTTTCAGTTGCGTAATTTAGCAGAACCGAAGCTTTTTATCCATGATTAGCGGCAAAAGATAAAAGAACTAGGTACTGATGTATTGAGAGTCAGAAATGAACCTAAGAAGCATATTCTGGGACTGTAGTTTGGAATATTGGAAAGCTCTGTTATGCTCGTCACCTGAAACAGAGCCTACTTGCATGGTCACAAAGGCGCAACATGTGTCCCAAACTATAATGTTCCAGAAGAAAATACACACTGAACTGAATCTACCATGCTATGTCAAAGATTCCACCTAGACGTTTTTCTTTTTCAGTATTACATGTTTTCGATTAACTTGGCATTTGGTATAGTTTCACTGAAGTTGGAATTCCTGCATCCTGAATCACATATGTTATGTACAAAAATTAACTTGTGAAGCCACCCCATATAATACCGTATCCAGCTGGTGTGCCATGGCTGTTTTATCCTATCAGGGAGTGCAGATATTTCCAACATACATGAAGTTTGGAAATATTTGGATGAATGGTGCCTATTTTTATGATTTTTCTTCTTTTCATTTTCCTCCGTGTTTTGCATGAACTCTTACCTTTTGAAGGTTGACAAGAACTAATCGAGTCTATTTAATGGTTTCTGCAGACTTTCCAGGGTCACGGGGCACCTGGACAAGCTCAAACAATGTCGCACCCACCTGCAATCCGACCTAGGGTGCGAGCAAGACGTGGCCAAGCAACTGACCCCCACAGCATTGCTGAACGTGTATGCCTCGCCTCTATTTCCCAGTCTATCATATTTCCATGATGAGTTATGTTTTTGACGCCTAGATAAGCCGTCTTTGCAATTATTTAAGCGTCACAATAAAAATCAGATGTTGAAGAACTAAATCGCGAATAGTAAACTAGAGACCCTTTGCTGTGTAGGCAAAAAAACAAATAACGAAGGACAATGCTTGCACTTTTGAATTTTGAGCATCAACTCAAAATGATGACATTACATCTTTTTGATGTTGCAGTTACGTAGAGAAAGGATAGCTGAACGAATGAAGGCTTTACAAGAGCTCGTTCCGAGCTGCAACAAGGTCAGTGACTTGTTTGTAGCTTCATGTTGTGTGGAGCATTTTGTCTGCTGTTTTTTTTATTCTAACTGACTTGAAAATAATTAATTTGTTAAGCCTGTGTTAGCTATTAGATAATGCTCTAATATCACTGGTGCATCTTACAGACTGATAGGGCGGCAATGCTTGATGAAATCGTTGATTACGTCAAATTTCTAAGGTTACAAGTCAAGGTATCTTCTCTTAAAGTCACCTTGGGCCTTCACCACATTTGAGCGACATGATCTCATATAAATTTCTATCCACTTTCATACAGATTAAAGTACTAAATCAATTTCGAAATATCTGCTCCTTTTTGCAGTCACTTTCTAAATAATGTTCAAAGCTATTGTTAAGTGTTAGTTACTATCAAAATGTAGATCACACATGCTCTATTTGAATAAATTCCTAAGCAACTTAGCTCTTCCATGGCATGTAGGTGTTAAGCATGAGTAGATTGGGAGGAGCTGGTGCCGTGGCACAGCTTGTGGCGGATGTGCCACCATCGTCCATCGAGGTAACGTAGAATCACTAGAAGAAAAGTTAATTGACCTATGACTCTATGAGGATTACTTAAGGGTCATGTACCAATAGTATGACCTAGATGTGAAATCTAATCAGCTGTGAAACTGGTTTTGTGAACCTTTTAAAGGGTGAAGGTATTGAAGGGGCACAACCAGCTTGGGATAAATGGTCAAATGATGGCACAGAGCAGCAAGTTGCAAAACTGATGGAGCAAGACACTGGGGCTGCTATGCAGTTCCTTCAGTCAAAGGCACTTTGCATCATGCCTGTATCACTTGCCTCAGCCATCTTTCGGTCTCAGCCACCCCCGCCTGATCCTGCATCAATGGTCAAGCCTGAGACCAATCCCCCGCCATAATCAGCGTCTGCCAACTACGCGAAGCAAATTCCTAAATTATGAATCTAACTCCTTCCTAGTGGAAGAGACATGCAACTTCAAAGGTAAGTCATTGAAACCTTGTCCAGCTCTTGTCAAAGAGGGATGATTGGTAATACTTTCGAGGAGGAAAAGCTACGTTGGTCTAGTCTTTAAAGTGTAAAGCTTGTCAAACATGTTTGATATAGGCCATATAGCATCATAAACTAATCAATGGTGGGAAAATTAGTGGGGTATGATATAGACAGTTTTAGCCAATTCTGTTCTATAAATTTTCATGTAAAAGTGGGGGGGACCTATCTTCTTGGACATGTTTGTAGTATATAGTATATATAAATGTATAGTATGATCATGTTTTATGGAAATTGAAATAAAATCGGTAATTGGTAGGTTGTCTTGGAAAGCAATGTTGGAAGCTTCTTTAGAATTTTTTTTTAATAAGATTACTTTTATATAATGGAGAAGATTATGCATTTCAGGTGATGAATGTAATTGGTTAACCTTGTTCTCATTTGAAAAGTGAAGAGCTTTTGTGTTGATTTGGTGAGGGATCTTATTCAATCATACCCCTAATTTGATTTATATGTAGGGTGGATAGTTAAAGCATGAAAAGGCTAATCAATAATTATTGGACGGTGTTGTGTTTATTATTGTGGTTTTGTCAATGTAGTTGTGTTCTGAACCTTGCACAGGATAGGATACCGCCCTCAGGGGCGGAACTATCCGGCGGGGTTTGAGATTGTCCATGCTTATTCTAGTTCAGATTCTGGGCAGAGTGTAAGACTGCATGGATTTTGTTTTGATGGCGCGAAGCCATGGTTGTGTTCTTGGATGGAAGATTGCAAAATAAGTTATTTGCCTACTTTCACATAAGAGAGTAGTCTAAAATTAGTACATCATTCTGAGATCGACTCTTGAAGGGTAGGGTGTGGGATTGTCCATGCATATCAGCATATTCTAGTTCAGATTCTGGGCTGGTTGTAGGACTACTTATGGACCATGGATTTATTAATCGTGCGAAGCCATGGTCGAGTTCTTGTTAGTAATCTTTCAGAATAAGGGATTTCATACCTGCATCCCTGCATTACAGATTCCGTTCTGTTTTGTTTTCCTGGTCTGTCTTTTGCATCACTATTTTTCTTTTTTTCTGTACTATTTTGGCTACATGCCTATATTCCGACTAGTTTACCATCAGTCCATCACAGACAGACCTTTCAGTGTATCTACTTCTCCGAAGATGATATTACTTGCCTTAACAATCCGAGCGCAAACACCGAACATGAGAGAGGAGTCTGAAGTTGTCATCCATATTCTCTGTCAGACTGTCCCATTCATCTAAAATGACTTACGCGGTTACTCCTACGGCAACACCTTCAGAATCATGTATATCAATGTTTGTTTCAGAACCATAAATTGTGTAGAGAGTATGTCGAACATAAACAACAGAGTATGTCCAACACAAATTAGGCAGCAAACCCTGAAGTGAAGAGACGGACTATGGTTGCGACTGTCATCTAAAGAGTTCAGCTAGCCTGAGTCTTCAAAACTTCAGAATGCTGATGTTCCTACAGCTTTACAATGTCGCTACTGTCATGGTTCCAAATGCATGTAATAACTGTGTCCAGATCACTAATCTCATCATTATACCCAATTAGTAAATCCAAGAACTCCATATCCAAGTTATCAAACAAAAAAAATTTCCAAGTTATCATTCAGGGCAGGGTCTTAAGCTATTACTGAGTACTAAGAGGCGACCAGGATCTGAACTCATTTGTCCACGTTATCGATCCATCTTGTTCAGATGTTCTATATTGAAGGTTCATCACAAAGGTTTTAACTGATGCAAGAGAGATAGACCACTCACCACACCTATTTAAGTGCAGGATTTGTGAGCACACTCATCTTGCAGATGCTGGTGCGCTGTAGCGTTTACTTAGTAAATCATGCACAATGATTAATCACTATAAACATCTTTGTAAAACGTTACTAAATTGCAAAAAAAATTTCGATCCTTCTGCCTATCATGCAAATGATAGAACCTTGTTACGATTGTAAAGATGATAGGACCGAATTAAGATCAGAATGACTGGAGAATAGACAAGCTAAGTATGAACACTGTCACACTGATAACAAAATTTGTAAAATGTAATAACAAAATTTTACAAACATTTAATCTTCAAGACTAAGCTATAAGTTGGTATTTATCATATGGTGTCCTATACTACATACAATTGCTCTTCAGAACTATATACTCTAATTACTGCTCTTCGATCTTCATACATGTTAACAAATTTTCATGTTGAGAATGACAATTATCAGGCCAAATCACCCAAACCCTTAATTTCGGACCCTTTCATAATTCGAAGCCTTTTGCAAGAAGTAGTGAACATTTCCCATGGAACATCTCCAACCAACATCCAATCTCCATCTTTATCTTCATAAGTTGCTTCATACTCTGACCCATCTTTGTTTTGTGTTTCTCTGCTCGACGATTTGCCTACAAAAACCAAGAGTTTATTATTATGACGATCTACACATTAGAACTCTAGCATTTAGCGAGTTTTCAAACCGACAAAGAATTATATGTGGTATATATACTTACCAGCTTTGAATTTGAACAAATCTTCCAAGGCTTTCATGAGTTCACTGTAACCCTTGTAGAGTTTAAGATCAACCTTTCTAAGATAAGGTGCACCATCCATGCTAACCTTCACAAACACTCTTGTTGTTGCTTCAATGCAATTTTTCCTGTATGATCTAATTGGTGGCCATCCAATAGCTTGTACCCTACACACATCATATCAATACCAAATGTTAATCCCAACTCATATAGCAACTTTTTTCGATATTCTAAAACTACGCCGTTTCTTGTTTTCAGTGGACAACCAAACGACCACTAGATATTTTGAAAACTAAGTACAAATCGTTCGAGTCTATGTACACTTACTTTTTGGGTGGAGCATCATGTTCATCATGGCGAGTTTCGGCACCAGAAGTAGACTCCTCACAAACAGCAGAAGCTCCTCTTTTCTTAGAACCCGGTAGGCATAGTGTCAACTCTGTATCTTCATGATAACGCGATTTTTCATTGATCATTTCCATGGTTTTAAATTTGTACGTACAATACTTTTGATTAATCTTGTGTATGTAAGAATGCAAAATATATGAGGAAAGTGTTATAGTTTGGTGAGAGATGATGAAGAGACGATGTGGGAAAGTGATGCATATATACAACAAGTTGGCGAGGAAGATGGTACGTTAGACGTTAGTGTGGACATGGAAATGTCGTAAAGTGAAGTTGTCTTCATAAACACGTGTGCTGTACAGTATTGTGATTGGTAGACAAAGACGATCTTTTCATTACTTGTGTGTCTTTCTGCTCACATGCCCTTGTTCTTTTCTTAAAACAATGTTGTACATAAATTCTTCCGAAATGAAACTTATTTTAGATATTAATTAGGGATCCCAAAACATTTTTATGTTGGTGCGTTAGGTTGCCTTCAATCTCGATACATAATTGTCAAAATCGTGATCGAGCACGAAATTATGTGTTAAGATTATATGATTTCATATAGCTGCGTATGAAACCAAAATGTTAGTACGTTAGGTTTCCTTCAATCTCGATACATAATTGTCAAAACCGTGGACACGAAATTATGTGTTAGGATTATACGATTGCATATAGTTATGCATTTTGCATATGAAATCAACTCTCTAAGATTAGTAAGAACGTTGGCAATAATGTAAGATTAGAAATGAGTACGACTATATGACCATTCAAGCTTACTACGCGTAGGTTATATCATTGTAACAATAATGAAACACCAAAAATCCCAAAAATACAGGGTATAATCTTCAAAGCCAAGAAGTTAGGGACAATATGAAGGCACGACATCTAAAATGCGTGGTCAAGGGATAAGAATGGTACACAAAGTGTAGGTCAAGTATCTTACAAAATCAGGGACATGCTTAAGACATACATGTTGAGGTCTCACAGATTAAGGACTATGAAAGGTAGAATTGGGTGGCAAAGATTGGTGTGCTTTGGAGTAACGTAGACGTGTTAAGGACCATTTGAATTTGGGGAGTAGTGCTGGATATGGGAGGGTTGGGTGGTGGGGTGGTTTGGTTAATTCAGCCCACATGCCTTTCTCCTTTAAGACCCTACACAAACAGTGTGCTCGTCTGTACCATTTATTTTGTCTCTTCGATTTCGGGCCGACCCGGTCCTAGTGTTTTCGATTTCTCCTTCCTTCGCGAATTCCTCGAAAGAGATGGCTTTAGGAGTGTACGTGCAACTAATACGCATGGCGATTGGGAGTCATCACTATACCTAGAACACTGATCACTCGGAAAGTTAGTCAGTCAGGTTAATTACTTCGGTGCCGGGATCTATTTGGATTAGTAGACAATTAGGTCGGTTTAAGTCATATCGAATCTGGTTGATTTGGTGTTATTTATAGTAGTCTGAGTTTGCCCCTATTTTGAACGAGTAGACATTGTTGTCGATTCTCAAGCCACAAGTTCTGATATTAGAATGATGAGCAAAAGTAGAGACTTATTAATCAGTGACTTTTTCATTGTTTTTTCAATGTGAGACTTGCACTCATGTAGAAGAATAATTATTCATTGTTATGTATTGTTGTTTATCTTTTATATTGTTACCTAGATTATAGGATTTGTATCAACTAAACCAAGAATGTAGATAATTATAATGTTTACACTGTATTCTAATTCTTTTGTATAACCCATCAATGTAATAATACGATTTTTTTCCCTTCTCATACTCTTACACCGTGATGCTATGAAACACAATTAATGTTAAATCACAATCAGCCATGGATCACGCCCGCACGGATAAGAGAGAGAGAGAGAGAGAGAGAGAGAGAGAGAGAGAGAGAGAGAGAGAGAGAGAGAGAGAGAGAGTCCACTTCATACACCCAATTCAAGGAATTAACGTTCATCCTAAAACCTATTCGCAATAAGAGGAGTTACTCTTGATTGATATAATATCAATTCTCTCATCTTATTTCAATGTTGGATACTCACATGTAGAGCTTATTTCAATCAACCCCCCCCCCCCTCTCACATGTTAATTCCTTGTACGGCGGTACCTACAAGTCGAGCTTAAGGGTTAACCGGGGATCTTCCTCTCTCTTCGATTACGCATACATGGATCATCTGACAAACCGGCTTAACAATCATCGCGAGTTCGCGACGCTTCTAACTCTCTTCGGCAACATGCTAATGAGGAATCTCCTAGTTCTCTTCGGTTGCATAAACATGCATGGTTTAGTTGCATATGGGCTCATCACTTCCATTCCTTGAGTTTAGATCTGCCACCATGGATTCTTATACCATGTTAGGGTTCTTATACCATGTTAAATCACGATCGGACCTAGATTACGACGTTACGCCCGCACGGAGGAGAGAGAGAGAGAGAGTCCACTTCTTAAACTCATGTACTTCATCCTAAAATTAACTAGCAATAGTGTAAGTAGCTCCTTGATTTATATAGTAATCAGCTCTCTCATCCTTGTTCAATGTGTGACATTCACATGTGGATTGTGGAGCTTACTTCAACGGTTGTAATTGTGGATCTAATAAATGAATGAAGGAAGCCACCTCACTGAAAATAGAAGATTAATTCCGATAGTGCAATCTTTAGGGAGCAAGGATGCGGCTTAGGAGTCATGATTTAAGGTTTGTCACGGTGATTTGAATCATTTGATTGTATCTGGATGCCAACCAAGTCAGATTGGTTTGGGATCCTACCATCGCAAAAGCTCTTGTCTTTCGGATCATGGTCGCAAGACAGCTAGGGCTTCTGGATATTATTGTGGAATCAGACAGTCTCTAGATTATATTTATCGATATGATGAAATGAGCTGCCATTCCTGCAACCTATCTTGGTAATAATATATTGTTGAGTCCTTTTATTATATATTTTTATAGGGCTCAACGGTGCTTTCTACGATGTATTCTCCCCGTTTTTGCTCAGTTTTATCTCATTTCTTCTCAAAACATCATGTCCTTGGTGTAGTCGTTGATGGTTATGTAGTGTTTCAGGCAATTTTCGAGGACTTTGGGAGATTTGTAGGAGCTCGGGAAAGCATGGAGCGGGATTTGAGGTTGTTGTCGTGAAGATTGGCAAGTTTTTGTAGGCCACGAGTCGTGCCCATGAGAGGCAAAGTGATGCCACGACTCATGGTGGGAACAGGGTGCACTTGATATTTGAGCGTGACCCGTGCCCAATCTGGCACCACTCGTGCTAATCTGGTACAAAGATATTGAAGAGCCTGACACGACTCGTGCTAATTTGTTCTTTGGTCGAGCACGAGTCGTGCCCTTCGGAGATTTGGAAAACGCACTGAATTTTGGGCGTGTTTAATTTTACTTATTTATCTTTATTATTTATTTTATCCCAAAACTATATATAGAGGGGATTTACTACTTAGACTTTTTTATCACGTATTATTTTCAAGACTTGTTTTGGGGAAGAACGACTTTATGCCCTAGAGGTTGTAATCGAAGATTTCTCCATCTTCAATCGTTAGTTTTCATTTAGTATGTCATTTCTTCCTTTTCTTTTATTCTTTCAATCATGTTTTCATTCATTCATATTATTATTGTTTTCGTTATGCGTAGTGAGTAGTCCCCCGATCTAGGGCTTGTCAAAAGACCCTAACATGAATTAGTCTAGGCGGTTTGTTGTTGATTTGTTGAATTACTTTATGCTTGAATTTGTTAGTGTTATGCTTAATATTGATTATTGTCAATTAGGTTAGAGAGATCATTAGTTCTTGGCCTAGATTATCAATGAGAATTGTATGGATCGGAAGATTCAGTGAATTGATTAATTGAACCTAATAGCTTTAGTTAAGTCTACTCAATAGAGATTACTACGAGAGTCGGATTTATATTTAGAGAACACTAACATGATTAGATCTCCCCATGAGAATATGTGGAGTTTATAAATGAGACGGTTAATTGTTGTTTCTAATGCTTCTAATCGTACTATATATGCCATGAGAATATATAGGAACTAGAGTACATTAGGAAGACCTTGTATAAGCCCGATAGGTAGTTATAGGGTGAATTCTTGTTTGCCAATCTGTCAACAAGTTAGAACAATAGTCTCATCCAAGTTAGTAATTTGTCATTTCTTTATCTTTGTTGTGTGCCTATGACTAAGGATTGTTAGCGCCTTAGCGGTTAAGCCTTGCCCTAGAGTTTTAATCTTTTGAATTTATTCCGATTAATTAGTTAAATCAATCAACCACACTCTAATTTCTTCTCGAAACACGTGATTAGTATAGTCTGGATTGAACTATTAATTGCTAAACCAACTTCCTTGAGTTCGACCCGTTTGCTACGACACTCATACGCTTGCGGTTAAATAAACTCTTATCATATATGCCTAGACATTTCTCCCTTTTTTAGACGGAAAAGACCTCGAAAATGTATTGAGAAATAGCGCCTACGAAATACGAGACCGTAATGTCAAGTAAAGAAGTCGGACCTCTATCCACCCACACATGGGTAGAAACTCATAAGGAGCTAAGTGAGCCGCCTCATGAGCTGCTATATTCCCCGAACGACGAACATATATGACTGGAAACAATAGAACGAAAATGATTAGAAAATTAAAAACATCTAACACAGCGAAACCAAAATAACTAAACACAAAACTTTTGGACGTAAGCGCATTCACTAATCGAGGGGAACCAGAACGACCTTCTCAAAGCCTTGTTGCCACGCAATTTGTAATCCGAACAAAGCTTATCTCGCCTCCACCACCTTTGGTTCCCAACAGTCCTGGCACGAACATGTCTACACCCAACAACCCTCCCTTCTTCTCCCCGTACAACAACTCCCAACCCCGACCCCGCCTCACCTAGAACTCCCCCATCAACGTTAACCTTGAAGATGCCCCTATACTGCAGTTTCCACAGCTCCCCACCACACCCAGAATTTGTCACCACACGCTTACCTCGCACAATAATCCCAATCACCTCCATGTACGTCTTAAGACATTTCTACTTCTGTATGATAATTGATGATTCTAGTTTCGTTGTTTCTTCAATGTTCGTGGAGGCGGTAATCAAGTGGCGCACTACATGGCCCACCTGACTTTGTCTCTTTTGGATCCCGTGTTTGGATTGAATGAGCTCATATAGTGGCCTACTCGTGTAATTGTCGTGAACTATATGTCAGCGTTCTTTTAATTCATTTACTTATTATTGACAATTTGTCATTTTTTATTTTTTGGACGATTCGTGTTACCAACAAGGCCAGGGGTTTTAGAGAGAATCAAGGTTGACTTAGCGGTTAAAAATTCAACCTGCGTGGGACTTGTCCGGGGTTCAAGTCCCCATACCCCCACTTTGCAGCATTAGTTGCTCCTTTGTACCATAAAACAAGGGGTTTTAGGTAACATTAAGGAATTGGTGTTATTGATGCTTGGATTCTTTTACATTTGGACCATCCAGCCGAGAACAAGGAAAACAATTATTTCATTCCTACAGTTTGGTCACTAAAATTCTACTTGATGTAGGATTCTTATCGACAGTCTGATAGTTGGTGTTCGGGGAATCAAGATGAAGCTATCCGATACTTGATGCGTATCAGATACTAGCCTCTTAGGTGATTTTCAAGACTAGGTCAATACAATAAACTGCTCAGTTAAGTGGTTGCGAGATTCTAGGCGAAATACATGGAGTCGGGTGAAGAATGTTCTGATTACGTGGGATAACAAGCTCAACAACTACAAGAGACGTTAGGGGAAGGGAGAGTGGAGGATAGGAACAAGCCCAGTCACCCGCAAATATAGGAACGGCCACACACGAGGAGAAAAAAGAGGAACCAGCCGTTGGAAGGTCAAGTAAGCGAAGCGATATAAATAAAGGAGAGGCCAGTTGGAAAAGATCATCAGAAAACACAAGCAACCAGCCCAGAATACTCCATTTACATTACATTGCAAAAGACTCTCCATTGTAATCAACAATCACCCATAGTGCAATCCTTGGCGGGACACAAACTTCCCCCCGTGGTTTTTCCTTCACATTGAGGGTTTTCCACGTACAAAAATTCCTTGTGTCACTGTTTGAATCTTTTCTTTCATTTATAGCAATTTCCGTTATAGATTTCGTTCATAAAAAACCCGATAGATTATAGGATAATAACGCGATCAGATAGATAAATCCACTAATCAATCCGATACAATAGACGAGTAGTTTTTGACCAAAACAGTTTGGCGCCCACCGTGGGGCTATCTATTTGAGAAATCAAAGTTATTATCATCATGTCTGCCGCCGGAGAAGAGTCACCTCGTACCCCTGAGACCAGAGCCATCATGTTCGAAGATGCCACTGCAACGGAGACACCACAAGGAGCACTTTCTGAGGTCCTATCCCGACTGAAGAAGTCGAGGGCTCGGTGTGCCGAGACTCAAAGGAAGTATGACAAGCTGGAAAGGGAGTTGGCTAGAGCCAACGCTTTGCTCGAGTCTTCCCGATCCGGAGCCGGAGGTTCCAGGTCGACAAGGGAAAGGAACATTTCCGATATACCCCTCATGGGGAGCATTGATCTGGACTCCCCTGATCAGATTGAACCCCATGCCCAAACTATAACATATAGAGGGCATCGGATTCGAACAGATGGAGTCTGGGCAAATCAAGAGACTCCCCAAGGAGGAGTCACCGTTATCCGATCTGCTCCCCGAGATGAGCAACTACGGCTCAATCAGGATCAATCGGATTCAGGTAGGTCTTTACTTGCCAATATTATGGCTGAAATTAATCCTATGTTTGCATCTCTTCGACAGGAGATCCAAGGAGTACGTCAGCAGGTTGTCAGGGTGCCGAGAGTGGCCCCACCGATTGAGCCAGCTACCCCTGACTCACATCGGGATTCTCTATTTGCCCGGCACATCGCCATCAGGATTATTCCAAAGATTCCCCGATGCCCTGACAACTCCATCTATGAAGGGACATCGGATCCAGAGGAGCATATCCGATGGTACAAGACCTTCATGAAGACCCAGCCGATCTGAGAGGAGGACGAGGATGCAGCTATGTGTCGAGGCCTAGGCCAGACGCTGAGGGGCCCGGCCCTTACCTGGTTTAGCAACCTCCCTAATGGTTGCATCTTCTCCTGGGCCGAGTTGGAGACTGCATTCAATCAGCAGTTCGCCAGCAGCCGGAAGCCGATCAAGAGGACCAGTGATCTATATCGAGTTGTTCAAAGACAAAGTGAAACCCTTAGGGATTTCCTTTATCGATTTAACACCGAAAAGATATCGATCCCTCGATGTGGCATTCCCACAGTAATCGAGGCATTCAGGCAAGGTTTGATCAGAGACTCAGAACTCTATAATGAACTAACAAAATACCCTTGTTCTACTTTTGAAGATGTGCAGGCGAAAGCTTTGGCCCAGATCCGACTCGAGGAAGATAAGTTGAACCGGCCAACTTATCAAGAGCAGTCGTCAAGAAAACAACACTCAAGTCGACCGAGTAATAGGGCATTCCCATACTCACGACCTGATGTTGTCACGGTCAGAGGTCAGTCGGATTGGAGGAACGAGCAGACTATCCAAGAGCAAGGGTTTAACGTATCCTGTTCCCGTCTGGTCCAACATCTCATATCATTGGGAGATTCTGTCAGATGGCCCAAAAAGAATCCTCCAAATCCCAAAAGGGATCAGAGTAAGTGGTGTGATTTTCATTCTGAATCAGGTCATGTCACCGAAGACTGTGTCGCATTGATGAAGGAGGCGGCAAGACTCCGCAAAGCAGGATTCTGTCGAGAACTCCTGAAGAAAGGAGTTAACACCGGATCAGTTATCAGAGAGACTTATCCCAATGATCTCTTTTCTGGCTCGAAGGTAATCAATTACATTTCTGGTGGATCTGAAATATGTGGACTAACATACTCTGAAGCCAAAAGATATGCCAAGGTGAACAGCTTGCGTCCTGGATCCAGCATACAAAGAATCGAGGACATCCCCACTGTCAGCTTTGATGAATCGGATGCTGAAGGACTTGACGAGGAACACCATGATTCTTTAGTCATTTCCATCAGTGTGGGTCCTTGCCTTGTCAGACGAGCCTTGGTAGATAACGGGAGTTCAGTCAACATTGTCTTCTTGGCAGCACTGAAGGAGATGGGCATCCAAGAAAGCACATCACCAAGAAATCGACTCCACTAGTCGGATTCAGTGGTGAAACCAAATTGTCGATCGAAGAAATCCGACTCCCGACTCAGGTAGAAGGGGTAAACTCTTTTGAAACATTTACTGTTGTTGATTGTCCATCTCCCTATAACCTGTTGCTAGGTAGACCTTGGATTCATAACCTCAAGGCAGTACTATCAACCTACCATCAATGCATCAAGATTCCATCTAGGTGGGGTGTGGTACTTGTCCGAGGGGATCTCAGAGCAGCCCGAGAATGCTACATGACTTCGCTCAAGCTAAAGAGCGCTGAAAAGCCTTCGCAATAGCAATCACCGAGACTCTGTGTGACCGGTCAAGTAGTAGAAGAAAACAAGTTGGACTTCCAAGAAGTCCGGATCAGAGAGGAACAACCCGACAGGAAAATCCAAGTGGGGACAGACATCCCCGATGAAATTTATCCTGGTCTGATAGAATTCCTAAGATCAAAAGAAAACTGCTTCGCATGGTCACACAGAGACATGACAGGTATAAGTCCCGAGATAATCACTCACAAGCTAAACATAGATCAATCATATAAACCTTTCAACCAGAAACGGAGGAAATTTGCCCTCGAGCGCAATCAGGTCGTGGATGAAGAAGTGCGGAAACTCCTCGACATGGGGATTATCCGAGAGGTAATGTATCCTGATTGGGTAGCTAACGTGGTTGTCGTGCAGAAAAAGAACGGAAAATGGAGGATGTGCGTCGATTACACCGACCTAAACAAAGCTTGCCCCAAAGATCATTTCCCGTTGCCACACATCGATGCCATGGTGGATGCGACCGCCGGACATGAGATGCTGACATTTATGGACGCCTCCAGTGGGTTTCATCAGATCAAGATAGACCCAAGAGATCAAGAAAAGACTGCTTTCATGACCAATCGAGGTATATATTGCTATACGTCTATGCCATTTGGTCTAAAAAATGCATGTGCAACCTATCAGAGACTTGTCAATATGATGTTCAAAGATCAAATCGGAGACATCATGAAGGTATACATTGATGACATGGTAGTCAAATCGAAGAAAGCATCGGATCATGTAGCACACCTGAGGATAGCCTTCGACATCCTTAAGAAATATAACATGAAGCTAAACCCAGCTAAGTGTAATTTTGGGATGTCGGCTGGTAAATTCTTGGGATACATGGTTACCAAGCGAGCAATCGAGGCGAGTCCGGAACAAATCAAGGCAATAATCGACCTCCAACCACCGACGTGCATCAAGGACGTACAGAAGTTAACGGGAAGAGTAGCTGCACTCAACAGATTCATATCCAGATCATCCGACAAGTGCAAATTGTTCTATGACACCTTGAGAAAGAACAAGCAATTTACGTGGACTGAACAACATGATGCAGCATTCCAGGCATTAAAAGAATACTTGTCAACAGCTCCGCTCCTTACAAAGCCGAATCCAGGTGACATCCTATACCTTTACTTATCAGTCACAGAGACCGCAGTAAGCGGAGTCCTAGTCAAGGAGGAAAATGGACAGCAGTGTCCCATCTACTATGTAAGCAAATCTCTCCTAGATGCGGAATCCAGGTATTCTTATTTAGAAAAACTAGTTCTTGCACTAGTAATGTCATCAACTAAACTCCGACCTTACTTTCAAGCTCATAAGATTATTGTTCGAACTAACTATCCGATAAGATCTGTGATGTTAAACCCAGAACTATCAGGCAGAATGCCGAAGTGGTCCGTGCAGCTAAGCACATATGACATCTCATATGAACCAAGGACGGCATACAAGTCTCAGCCACTAGCTGATTTCGTGGCCGATTTCAGCCCGAGTATCCAGCCACAAGCAGAAATCGAGGTCCAACAGTTAGAGAAAGGTGATGATCCGGGGACATGGATTCTGTTCACCGACGGAGCGGCAAATGTAAAGGGCACAGGACTAGGTATCGTGCTGAAATCGCCACGAGGGGACATAACACCAAGGACTACTCGTCGGTCTGACGTTAGCACTTGATCTAAGGATCAAATCAATCGAGGTAAACAGTGACTCCCTTTTAATTGTTAATCTGATCGGTGAATGCAGCTAAAGACTCTAAAATGCTGGCTTACCTTGACAAAGCAAAAGAATTGATAGCCCAGTTCCATAACTTCAAAATACAACAAGTCCCCCGTGACCAAAAATGTCCAAGCAGATGCCTTAGCCGCACTCGGATCCAGTTTCAAACCCACAAACCTAAACCAAATCCCCATCATCCACATCATGAAATCGAGTCTGGAACCATGCTCTGACCAATTGGACTCAATACCCAGAATCCTTGACATAGAACCACCTGATAAAAGCTGGACAAAACCTTACATCGAGTGGTTGAAAACCGAAACAATTCCGGAAGGGCTCGATAAAACTGAAGCCAGATCATTTAGGATAAGGGCTTGCAAATTTACATTAAGGGAGGGGGTACTGTTTAGGAAGTCAATATCAGGGTCTCTGCTCCGATGCCTTGAGCCCAATCAAGTGCAGGCTGTCCTCAAACAAACACACGGAGGTGATTGCGGAAATCACACGGAAGGTAAAAGTTTGTATAGTAAAGTGCTATTGACAGGGTATTATTGGCCAACGATGAGGAGAGATTCGATTGAGTATGCTAAGAAGTGTGATGCTTGTCAATGACATGCCCCGATGATTCATCAACTAGCCGAGCCCCTCCATCCGATATCATCCCCTTGGCCTTTCATGAAGTGGGGGATGGACATTGTTGGTCCATTACCAAAGGCACCGGGTGACAAACTATATATACTTGCCATGACGGACTACTTTTCGAAATGGATAGAAGTAGAAGCATATACTTGCGTCAAGGAAGCTCAGGAGATATCCTTTATCAAAAGAAATATAATATGTAGGTTCGGCATACCTTCATCTATTGTTTGTGATAACTGAACACAATTCATCGGAGGTAAGACCTCTAAGTTTTGCGCTCAATGGAACATTGACCTCCTGAAGGCAGCACCTAGACGTCCTCAAACAAATGGACAGGCAGAATCAAGTAACAAGATCATATTAGAGAGCTTGAAAAAGAATCTGACTGAAAAGGGGACACATTGGGCAGAACAACTACCATACGTGCTCTGGGCATATCGGACAACACCAAGGAATGCGACGGGTCACACACCCTATTCCCTAGTGTTCGGAGCAGAAGCGGTACTCCCAACTGAGGTAATCGTCCCTACATTTCGATATGGGACTATGAATGAGGATCTGAATCGAGGTCACACGATAGACAGCTTGGATACAATCGATGAGCATAGATTGGATGCTAAGCTTCGGATGGCGGCACATCAACAGGCCGTAGCAAGGAGTTTCAACAAGAACGTTAAGATCAGGGTCTTCCAGGAAGGTGACTTGGTGCTTAGGAAAGTTTATTACACGATAACAAGCTCCAGTCCCGTTGGGAAGGTCCCTATCTGATAGATTCACTTGTCAGACAAGGAGCCTACAGACTTTCTACACTCGATGGTGACATGATTGAGAGACCATGGAATGTTTCCAATCTCAAACGGTATTATTGTTAGTTTCTTTTTAATATAAAATAAAAAATAAAAAATAAAAAAGGGTGTACTATTATATGGTATACCATCACTTAGTTTACATTTGCATTGTTATTTACTTAAATTCCCTATGTACTTGTCTGAGGATTCAGAAACTTTTCTCTTTTTATGCATGTTACAATAATCTGACTTGAGCGTCGGAGGGCCGTTGGCTCAATGCCAACGGCCAACCCTAGCAACAATGCTCCATTTTGCAGGAATATGACAAGGACAGTCTTACACACACATGCAAGTCGACTTCAACACACATACATGATGCGCATCACAGTACCTGATGACCACGACACAATACACCACGGATGCATCATCCAAACTAGTGGACATGTACATACACAGTCCACTCACATTCCACGTACGACAACACAAGCTAGCTATCATACACTACATGACGTCAAACACAAAACATCACAATGACAATTAAACAAACATATTATTACTCTGGGTTAAACACCCAAATACACAAGCCAATTGACAATGTTTTAAAATTCTAAACAAAGTAAACAAACAAAGCAATCCGATTGTCTGAAATTATTAAAAACAAAGCAATATTCTTCTAATAAAAGAAAACTAAGCCTGATCAACATTTTCAGGAACTAAATTTCACAAAAAAGGAAAGAGAGAGAAAATGCTAGAGAGAGAAAATCCAAATCTAGGTTGTACGGACAACAAAAATCAAATATTCGCCTGAAAAATTAAGCTGATTCTTCCTTAAGATCTTGATTCTGGCTATGGCTAGATCTAAATCGAGTAGGAAAAATCATGGTACGAAGAAGAAGAGCAGAAAACAAAAGATAAGAAAGGAAGCCCCATCAACTTCGGACGCTGTTAGGTTCAAACCAATCGGAGAAATTCAGGGTATACCAGCTTTGGAACTGTCTGATGCGGATTCGGATAATGGAATAAGGAATGAGACAATCGATGAGGAGAATCCTGAGGAAGAAGATGGGAATAATCACCAGGGAATCGGATAATGGCAAACCGTACGGAAACAGAGGCATGATAAAGGTAACAACTTTACTACTAACTCTGCATCTTCTACTGAGACACATAAGGACATGATGAAATTGAGTTCTGAGGATGTGGAGGAAGGGGTTAATTTTTGGAATTCTGCTATTGTTTGCTTTGTATTGGGTGCAAATCCTCCGATTGAAACGATGCAGGGTTTCTTCAATCGAATTTGGGGAAAAAGAGGTCTTGACAAAGTTTCATTTGCCCCTAATGGTATTTTTGTGGTTAGATTTAAAAGTGTGGAAGAAAGAGATTTGATTTTGAAAGCAGGTCATCATTTGTTTGATAACAAACCACTCATAATTCAGCCTTGGACAGAAAGTTTGGAATTAACAAAAACTTCTGTCAAGAAAGTTTCTATTTGGGTCAAATTGTTGAAATTGGACTTGAAATACTGGTCACCCACCTGTATTAAGAAAATAGCTGGCATGATTGGTACTTATGTTAAGAGTGATGCTGCTATTGTGGATAGGACTAGCTTGGGGTATGCTAGGGTGATGGTGGAGGTCGAAGTTGGTCAAAATTTCCCAAAATAGTTGAAATTTCTGAATGAGAAAGGCCAGGAGGTTGAACAATGCATAGAATATGAGTGGAAACCAGTTGTCTGCTCTAAATGCAAAGGAATTGGACATGAAATGAGTGAATGCAGGAAGAATCAGGAAAAGAGAAGGCCACAGAATGCTCAGGCGCAAAAACCAGCTCCGAAAATGGTTTGGAGACCAAAGCCTAAGCAGACTGTGGTGAATCCTGAGAGCAATTTCACTACACCAGTAAATCAAGCCCCCCTAGTGCCTGTGATTAGTACTTCTAGGCCTGCTCAAAGACAACTCATATTATATCAGAGTACTCATGGGGACACAGGAGGGAGTAATATTTCATATGCAAATATGGTGAGATATGGCAATATTACTAGTGTGAGAGAAGTTGGAAATGGTAGTGTGGTCCATGGTCAATCTGACCATGGCTAGCATTGCTTTTTGGAATATAAGGGGATTGAACAGCCTGAATAAGCAGAAAGACATAAAGAGATTTATGGATATACACAATGTAGGGTTGTTCAGTCTCTTAGAAACCAAGGTGAAACCTGGTGCTGTTGACAGGGTTCACCTTGGATTGGGTGATAGGTGGGCTATTACTACTAACAATAGCTGTCATGTTGGTGGAAGAGTCTGGGTACTTTGGGATCCAAACAAATTCTGTGTAAATGTGCTAGATATGGACAGTCAAATGATTCTTACTAAGATTGAGGATTTGGTTACTAAGAAAAATTTCTACATCTCCTTCATTTATGGTTCTAATGATCAGCAGGAGAGGAATGTGTTATGGGAGAAGCTGGTGAGCATTAGCAGGAATATGAACAAAGCCTGGGCAGTAATGGGAGACTTCAATAATGTATTGAGGCCTAATGAAAGGATTGGATCCAAGGTGACACATTCTGTGTAACAGCCCGATTTTCTAAGCTAGTTTTAAAACTTAATTAACAATATTGGCGGAAGCATCATTAGCCTAAATCGGACCTGTTACCGCCGTATCTCCCCCAAAGGAAGATACAAGGCTCTCCAAAACATAAAACACTAATAACTCGGTTACAAACGATTATTATATTATACGAGTACATCAAAAACTTCCAGTCTCTTTACAAGTTATAACCTTTGGCATACTAATAACAAAGTCTAATACGACCTGACTTCTACTAGACTTGATGATTCGTCCTCTCCACCAGTATGTGACCCTATACACGTAAACCTGCACATTTAACAAAACCCGACACTGCCCATTCCAATGAATTGAATGGACAGGGGTAACTCAGCAAAAGCTGGTAAGTTCATCGTACTTACGACACACATATAGGACTACTGAGGTACACCTGCCCTCATTTGTCCGACATATATAGGTCCTGAGACCGACGACGATTGGGTAATCAAACCCATTGCTCATGTCCCGACCATTTAGAGAAATTAAAGCAAGATCATAATAGCAACGCATATAACATGACCTTGAAACTTCAATTGCATACACGTGCCAATCAACATAAGTAGACTTAGGCTTAGGTGCAACTTGTTGCATACAAAGACTCACAGATAATAGGAATCACATTATCAGATAACAAGGATCACCTACTTGTCTAGCATGAATCCGTCTTTATAAGTACAATAGATCATATATCAAGTCATGTTGGATTATAATACTAACACTTTCAATTAAGGCTACATATATGAGAAGGAAATATCATATTCCACCTCTAAGCACAACTCGAATTCAAACACATAATTCATTGAATCACATTTCATATCATTCATAGTTCTATTTCAGAACTAGATTATACGTTTCACATAACACAATCATGCTCAGAGGATACCTCAACACGATACATAACTTGCAATATACAATTTATAGTTTTGTTGGCAATAGGTAAGGGAACGACGCGAGGGCGGCAAAGATCGCATTGCGGGCTCACTCGCTTGTTGGAGAACGTCTTCCCCTCATTTATGCATGCCTTAACAGTCATTAGTGTGCACACCCCTTGGAGTTCCTTACCCAAATTCGAGGTAATCTCTCCTAAGGCGACAATCAATATTGCCCATTCGGGTCATTTCAATCACGTAACCCAAATTCGAGGTTACGACTTTCTGTCATACGTTCATCACCTCATGGTACTCCCCCATCAAACCATTGAGGCTCCTTAACCAAATTGCCATATAACTTATACAGACGATAGATGATTAGTGCGTCAATCATCATTTAATAAGACATCAAACAACAGGTGATTAGTCCGTCAATCACCAGCCACAATACATTTACATCGGGTGATTAGTTCGTCAATCACCTCTTACAAACACTTTCACATATACGACTATACTCATGTATATGAACTACAATTCACACGAATCACGGTTCCACACATGTCAAGTTGAGAACTCATCATATCATAGAGTTCACTCATTTAACAACGTACAAACACAAGAACACACCATGTGTACTCACGCAATCGAATAGATCATGCGGACACAGACCACGTTCACATCTCAAAAACCATCATTTACTAGTATTATCATATAATCATGCACACCGTGTGCATAACCATGTTCTAATCACCCTCAAAGGGTACTATTCACACAAATTATGACTCGACGCATCATATACTATTCACATGTACTAAACAAGGTCATATGAGTCATAACACCACTCATATTATTCATACACATTCATATACGCATGCACTAGTAGCCAAAAGATACATTATTAGGTACTATACCGTGTTCTCATAAACCTAAACATGATTGAACTCATCAATCGTCATTCATTCATAATCATAACATCATATCATTCATAAACTGCCTTTATATTACTCACAACACACAAAGGACATAGTAAGTATGAACTTACTCTTTTAGCAATCCCGAACGGCTCCATACCGCGAACCAAGCATCCAAAACCTCGATGAATTGGCCTCCAATGAACCATATAATCATGGGACATCAAATCACTATACATCAGTATTCAATTCACCAAAAATCTCCCAAAGAAACCAACTATAACTTGTCCAAATCAAATATAGCAATAGGCTGCACCCTCTTCATGTTTCAGAATACATGACTTCTGTTTAGATGCTCATTTAGGAAATAATTCCTTATTCTTTAGAAACAACATCAACTGTAAATAATAACCCTTCCTCTTAGGAGTATTTCAACACATCAAACGTCAACTTTCATTAACTATTTAAGAATTTATAGCCCAAATACCACAGCTGCTCCAAAACAGAGTACCATATGCGCATCCAACTTGTAGGGACTATAAGATGATCATAACGACATGTTTTCAAGCATTACAAAAGCCTAACATCAAGATCTTGAAATGAAGTTCAACCTAGGGTTTTGTTTCGATTGAATACATGAACAAATGAGACTGTTATGATCAAATTACGAAGACCCTATGTTCATGATATCAGCAGGCAGAGCAACGAAACAAGGGTTTACTTTAGAGTATGATTTGGGCAATTAAATCATATTGAAAATGAAATTAACCAATTGGAGTTTGTTCCAGTATATATTAAGAGTAAATAGAAACAAGAATCAAGGATTGATCTTACCAAATGAAGGAGATATGACCAATATACACAAACTGGTCCAGAATTGCATTCAGAAAGACACCTTAACTTGTAGAGCCAATAAGGCGATCATGGTGAACAAATTTGGGCTTACTCTCTTCTGCGAAATTGTAGAAGACGAATAGTACTACAATTTAGAGCTTTGTTTCACCCAAAGATCATAAGAAACGAATGAGAAAATGGGTTTTGAAGTTGAAGCAGGTGACTGGAATTACACCGCGAAGGAAGCAGCTCGGTGTCTTCTTCTCAAGACACGAAATTTTGCTGAGTATGCAGCGTGATTGGGATCCAATTAGATATCAACATGAGGTATGATCATCTAGGAGTTCTTTTTTAGTCTCGGCACCTCGTGCTTACGAAATAAGATCGGTTTCTAATCCCGACACTACACACAAACTTCTAAAATTGTGTAGATTGAGATTGTGTAAGTTGAGAATGAACCTATAACTTGTGTCATTTGACTTCATATATACCAAGGAAAGCTCCTCAAATGATACAATGGAACAATCACAATTTTGTTCCGGGTTTGCATTAAGAGATTACTTAGTGACTAAGAAAACTTTTCTTCACGATTAAGAAAGCTATCGAAACGACAAAGGATTGAGAATGTAACCGAACATTCCTTAAGTAATAGCTCCTCAATAAACTTAGTGGTATCATCTAATTGCAGAACCGAGATCTCTAATTGGAGATTAGGAGAGTGATTAAGCTAATCAAAGTGATTAAAGAACCGGCTATTACATTCTGAGCTTATTCATTTTCAAAACTGTGTGAATAAATGTGATTTGCATGATATGAAAGCAGGAGGCTGTTTTTATACATGGACAAACAAACAGCAGGGGGATAAGAGGGTCTTCAGTAAGATAGATAGAGTTATGATTAACTCTAACTGGCTGAATGAGTTTAGTGAATGCAATGCTTATTTCTTCCCTGAGGGTCTTTTTGACCACTGCCCCTGTGTGATTTCATTGGAGAAGGAGAGGCATAGATCAAGGGCTGCTTTCAAATATTATAATATGTGGAGTAAAGCTCCACAATTTCAGAATATTGTTTCAGAGGAGTGGAAGCAGGAAATCAGTGGCACTGCTATGTATAAAGTAGTTAGAAAGATGAAGAAACTGAAGCAGCCACTTAAAAAGCTGAATAAAGAGAAATTCTCAAACATTGAGAAAGCTGCAAGTAAAGCTGAGAGTGAACTCGAGGAGATACAAGAGCAATTGCATAAGGATCCACACAATGAGCTCCTGAGGAAGATGGAAAGTGAAGCTGCAATGAACTTCAAATTCCTACATAAAGCTCATCTAAGCTTCTTAAAGCAAAAATGCAAAGTTGAATGGATGACTGGTGGGGATGAAAATACAGCATATTTCCATAGTGCTATCAGAGCTAGGAGGGTAAAAAAACACTGTGTATACAATCAATGATATGAATGGTGTTATGCAAAGTGAAGAGAAGGGGATTCAGAATGCTTTTTTGGAATTTTACATCAACCTTTTGGGGAAAGCAAACTCTTGTAAACATGTTCATAGAGCTACTGTCAGGAAAGGCTGCATTGTTGATGAGGAGATGGCAGCATGCTTATTAAGAAGAGTGGAAAGGGAGGAGGTGAGAAAGAGTATTTTCTCTATCCCTAACGACAAAAGTCCAGGCCCTGATGGCTACTCAAGTAAATTTTTCAAAGATAATTGGGAAGTAACAGGTCCTGAGATCACTGATGCAGTACTGGATGTGTTCAACACAGGGAAGTTGCTGAAACAAATTAATTGTACCAATCTAACTCTAGTTCCAAAAGTTAAGCAACCTACTTCTGTCATAGAGTTCAGACCAATTGCTTGCTGCAACATCATCTACAAAGGCATCTCAAAAATCATCTGTGATAGATTGAGCAGCATTCTTCCCAAAATTGTCAGCAAAAACCAAGGAGCTGTCATTAAAAACAGGGATATTGTGGATAATATCATGATCTGTCAAGAACTTGTAAGGAAATACAAGAGGAAGGGTGTGTCTCCTAGATGCATGATTAAAATTGACTTGAGAAAAGCCTATGACTCTGTGGAGTGGAGCTTTATCAAGGAAATGCTTCAAGCCCTGAATTTTCCTGGAAAATTCATTGATTTAATTATGGTATGTGTGGAAACTCCTACTTATACTATATCCTTGAATGGTGGAAATTTTGGTTTCTTTAAAGGAAAGAGGGGGCTCAGGCAAGGTGATCCCCTATCACCATTGATTTTCACATTATGTATGGAATATCTCAGCAGGATTCTCAATGTTGTGGCTGAGAAAAAGCACTTCAAATTCCACCCTATGTGCCATAAAATGAAGCTAAATCACTTATGCTTTGCTGATGATCTATTACTCTTTTGTAAGGGTGATTTTAGACCAGTCTCTCTAATGCTAAGGGGATTTACTACATTTTCAATGGCTTCTGGTTTATGCTCAAGTCCTGCAAAATCTGAAATTTATTTTGCTGGAGTTGGAAGCAATGTCATGAAGGAGATTATGGATTTTTCTGGCTTTCAAAGAGGAGATTTACCTTTTACGTATTTGGGAGTACCTATCACTGCTGGTAGATCGTCTGTTCTTGATTGCAATTGTCTGGCAGAGAAAATTGTTGATAGAATCAGAGCAATTGGCACCAGAAAACTCTCTTATGCTGGAAGATTAACCTTGGTTAAATCTGTTTTGACTCATTTACATGATTATTGGGCAAGGGTCTTCTTGTTGCCTAAACTTGTCTTACAGAAAATAGCTGCAATTTGCAGAAATTTTCTATGGGATGGGTGTGAGAACATGTTGAGATCTCCCCTTGTGGCTTGGGAACAGCTATGCAAGCCTGTGGAAAATGGAGGCTTAGGGCTGAGAGATATTTTCAATTGGAATGTAGCTTGCTTGGGGAAATATGTAGGCTGGATTTATGAGAAGGCAGACTCCCTTTGGGTGAAATGGGTACATGAGTATTACTTGAAAGGGAGTGATTGGGAAACATACTCTCCTTCTGCTGACTCTAGCTGGAGCTGGAAGAAAATTTGCTGTACAAAGACAAAAATACAAGCAGGCTTCAGTCAGGGTAAGTGGAGTGGGTCTGCTGGTGGATATAAAGTTGCAGAAGGCTTCAAGTGGTTAAAAGGAACAGATACAAAGGTGATTTGGGGTAAATTTATTTGGAACAGATATATTACACCCAAGCATGCTTTTATCAGTTGGTTAACATTGCTACAAAGACTCCAATTGAAAGATAAGCTGATGAAAATTGGAGTATGCTCAGAAGATATATGCTTTCTATGCCAGGATGGGTCGGAGAGCCATGAGCACTTGTTTTATAAGTGTACATACAGCAGGAGGTGCTTAGAGCTAATTAAAGACTGGTGTAAATTGGAGCTACCAGAGACAGAAACTATACTATGGTGTTGCAAAAAGAAGCTTGGGTCAAAACTCAGGAGTCTTACTGCTGGTGCAATTTCTTGTAGTCTGATTTACAGGATTTGGAGTGTAAGAAATAACTGCAGGCTAGAGAATACATTGATCAGACCTGAGGTTCTAGTTGAGCAGTTAAAAAAGGACATGAGATGCAGAATTAAGCACAAAATTCATAACATTAGTGATAGAGATAGGCATTGGTTGAGTGAAAGGAATTTGATCTGAGAGGAATTAGGTTTGTTAGTTTGGGAGCAGCTTTGCTGTCTTCATGTTTTGTAACTACTAGTACTAGTTAGCTTCATTTCAGTTAATTAGTGACTAGGTTGTACATAACTTTATTGAGCAATATAAATTCTTACAATTTTTCCCAAAAAAAAAACATTTTCAGGAACTGTTTCGTTGTTAATCTGGCCGCCAACAACAAGGTGTGGAGCCCCGATCTCAGTAGCAGTGCCGGACACATCATCGGTCTTAGAAGTCTCTCCCATCTGATTGATGTTGTCTTTGACAGACACTTCAGTCTCTTCAGTCTGATCAGTCTCCTTGATGTCTTGACCAGCAGCAGAAGAATTGACCTCCTTATCACCAGATTCGGCATCTCCTTCAACATCTTGAAGCATCCTCTCAAGCAGGGCACGATCCCAATTGTTGCCAAAGGTGTCACCAGCCTCATACTCTATAACATCTGGAGCTTGGCGCTCACAGTGTACACAACAGCATTTAGCTTTCCCAGTCGGTCATGCTCCTCAATAATGGCAGCTTGGGAGTGATTGGTAGCCTCCAACTCTTTGACTTTTAGGCGAGAAGATTGCAGGTCCATCTCCAAACCTCTGACTTTGAGATCTGATTGCTTCTTCTCCCTGTGCATAGTGCCATACTCCAGTTTTGCCTTGTCCCTGTCATCATGAGCCTCCTTGAGTTGCTTCTTGAGTTGAGCCATGTCACTCATCATGTCCGACAGCTTGTTGAAGACAGCTGTGGAGGAGAGGAGAGCCTGCGCAACAGCGATTGGAGATGAGTTAGGCTTGCAAGAATACTAAGAGGATGAACAATCAAGAACAATCAAGAACAATGAAATGCACTTACATGATAGCATGCGCTGATGCTCTGTTTTGACAACTCTATGGCTCTTTCCTTGACCAGGTCAGCAGGAAGTCTGATTCCCGATGCTTCGGCTATCTGATCTCCAGCCTTGGCCAGGTCTTCAATCCCCATCATCTCGAAAGAAGGAGGCGATGCCTCAATCTTCCTTTTCTTCTCTGGCTGATGAGGTGGTTTTGAGGCCAACTTGGATTCTGCTGAGACCTTGGCCATAGGTTTGATTTCAGGCTTGGGTTTTTTGTCTTTCATCAGATCCATGTACGCCTGCATCGGATCAATTGCACCCAATGCATTGGATCGAGTCCTTTGGCTGACAGAAGTGCCTATGTGACAAAAAGGGATGATTTAGCATACACAAGAGAATGAAGTTAGTCTCCGATTATAGGGAAAGGGGTTAGGACTTACTTGTAGACATCTTTGGTGACAGAGGGTTGGTAGCAGCAAAATCAGGTTCAGCCTGAATTTCTCCTGTGATTTCAATATCGGGATCCTCAGAGTCGCTGACTTCAGGTGTCTCAGTGATGCTCCTCTTCTTTTTTACAGTGGTCTTAGCAAAGTCCCCGATATGGCCTGGGAAAGTCCTCTCCGATATGTCTAGTCGGAAGATCTCCCTGATTGCTTCAGTATTGCAACCAACCTCGGATGCGTATTCTTCCCCAGCTGCATAAACCAAGGAGTAAGAACAAGATTTAGAAAACAAAAGTGCAATTTAACAACAAAGGAAATTCATATACCTTTGGGGTTCCACTCTGATAGAAGCTCAGAGCCGAGAGCACCCAGTGAGCTCTTCTTCACAAAGAAGAAGTAGTGAGCCCACTTCCTGTCTTCCGAAGTAACTGGCATGTGGACCAAGTCAGTCCCTCTAGTCCTAATACCCAGTCGACCCTTGGCATACTTCTTGAAGCTATAAGCAGTGCTCAACACCTCCCAGTTCCATTCAAACTTATATTTGAGACGCAGCGTCTCCATCAAGACAAGAACTCTCCAAAGTCCGGGGAGATACTGGTGTAAAGGGGTGTCCAGAGCCCTGATTATGCCCATCAAGGATGAAGTGTAGGGGATTCCAAGCTTCAATCTAAAAGGATACTCGTACATACAGACATACTCCTCGTTGACCCAGTCAGCACGGATTGGGGAATCAGGAGATGGTATCAACAATTTGACATTATCAGGGATGAGACCTTGATTTTTCATCAAAGTCTCAAATTCAGGGTCAAGCCGACACTCAAAACTAGCAAGGTTTTTGTGTTTGCTACGCCTATACTCTACCCCATCAATTTCAGCAGAATCAATCTCAAACTTAGCAGAATTGGATTTGGGCGCAACAGATTTTTTACCCATCGCAATTGAAAAACAAGAGAGAAAGAGGAGTACCTGGGTAACAAGAACGACGGATTGGGCGGTTAGAGTGACTTGGGATTGCACGACTCTTGCTGGGTGGATTGTGAGCAACGGACCGATTTAAGGAAGTCTGGGGACAATTGAATTGGGGAAAAGTTTGAGTTAGGGTTTGGAGAGAGAAGCAGGGGCAGTATTTATAGTGGGTGGTTGAAGAATTTGAATTGGAGACGTTGGAAGAGTAATCATTGTGGGTGAAGAGTTCTAAGGAGTAACGGACACATGATTAAACACGAGCTGCCTTGGGACTTGATTTCTAAAGATAAGATTTTATCTTTAAAAATCAGGGGACAATTGTTTGGTCACTAAAATTCTACTTGATGTAGGATTCTTATCGACAGTCTGATAGTTGGTGTTCGGGGAATCAAGATGAAGCTATCCGATACTTAATGCGTATCAGATACTAGCCTCTTAGGTGATTTTCAAGACTAGGTCAATACAATAAACTGCTCAGTTAAGTGGTTGCGAGATTCTAGGCGAAATACATGGAGTCGGGTGAAGAATGTTCTGATTACGTGGGATAACAAGCTCAACAGCTACAAGAGACGTTAGGGGAAGGGAGAGTGGAGGATAGGAGCAAGCACAGTCACCCGCAAATATAGGAACGGCCACACACGAGGAGAAAAAAGAGGAACCAGTCGTTGGAAGGTCAAGTAAGCGAAGCGATATAAATAAAGGAGAGGCCAGTTGGAAAAGATCATCAGAAAACACAAGCAACCAGCCCAGAATACTCCATTTACATTACATTGCAAAAGACTCTCCATTGTAATCAACAATCACCCATAGTGCAATCCTTGGCGGGACACAGACTTCCCCCCGTGGTTTTTCTTTCACATTGAGGGTATTCCACGTACAAAAATTCCTTGTGTCATTGTTTGAATCTTTTCTTTCATTTACAGCAATTTCCGTTATAGATTTCGTTCTTAAAAACCCGATAGATTATAGGATAATAACGCGATCAGATAGATAAATCCACTAATCAATCCGATACAATAGACGAGTAGTTTTTGACCAAAACAGTTTGGCGCGCACCGTGGGGCTATCTATTTGAGAAATCAAAGTTATTATCATCATGTCTGCCGCCGGAGAAGAGTCACCTCGTACCCCTGAGACCAGAGCCATCATGTTCGAAGATGCCACTGCAACGGAGATACCACAAGGAGCACTTTCTGAGGTCCTATCCCGACTGAAGAAGTCGAGGGCTCGGTGTGCCGAGACTCAAAGGAAGTATGACAAACTGGAAAGGGAGTTGGCTAGAGCCAACGCTTTGCTCGAGTCTTCCCGATCCGGAGCCGGAGGTTCCAGGTCGACAAGGGAAAGGAACATTTCCGACATACCCCTCATGGGGAGCATTGATCTGGACTCCCCTGATCAGATTGAACCCCCTGCCCAAACTATAACATATAGAGGGCATCGGATTCGAACAGATGGAGTTTGGGCAAATCAAGAGACTCCCCAAGGAGGAGTCACCGTTATCCGATCTGCTCCCCGAGATGAGCAACTACGGCTCAATCAGGATCAATCGGATTCAGGATCAATAGTTTTTGACCAAAACCATCCTTGAAACCTCGACTAACACCAACTTGCACAGGACACTTGCTTATATCTATGAAGTTTAATTTACATGGACCATTAGAAAAGAAAAGAAATCAAGATTAATACGGAGTAAGTTACTAAAACTATATGTAAATTGATTTATTCAAGAATGGAATTCAAAATTCTATTATATATGTCTAACGAATCTTTTGCTTTCGATAAAGTTGCTCGATCTCGCATTTGTGTTTCTATTAGATGTTACTAATATGAAAATTATTGTATGATTAGTATATGAGAGTGCAATTTAGTAGAATAGAATCTCGTTTCTTAATAAATTAGCTCCGCAACTTCATGGTGATGGTAACCTTAGAAATTATTTTATGATCAACTCGGATACTTTTCGAACAACTTTTAATCTTTAAATAGTAAATGTTGCTTAAGAATATAGAGACACAGATCTTAATCAACGCTATTGTAAATCAACTACTTTAATTAACATTATTCCACTTTATGCTTTATCATTTCTTTTATTCTTTCTAATAAAGTTTTCCCGTTAATAATAATCAAAAAAATACTAGTATACTACAAGCTACAACTATGTAAAAAGTACGATTAGTGTTGGTAGGTTGCGAGCTTAGATTACTGGAAACGCGGCGGCCCCAGGTATGTATTAATTCATGTAGTTGGGCGGTGGGAATCAATCATAAAACAGACGCTATTATGAGCTGTGTTTTTAATTGTGATCTTAAGATCATGATTAAACGAATATTAATAAGTGGTTCTGATTAATAATCCTTTGAAAGTTTGCAAGTTGCATTCTGTGCAATCATTTTTGCTTCTCTATGACATGTTCATGATGTACATCAAATCTAGCGTGCCATTGTTTTTTCACTTGGTAGCCTATCTACGTATGTAGTGAACGACATTCTCAATAATTTAAACAGAATTTCTCTCAAAGTCGCGAAAAATTACGGCGAGTAATAAATAGTGGAACGACTTTAAACTTCACAATGAGTCCATGACTATTCATGATTTGATCTATGCAATGATCAATCTAAGGTACCGAACGTTTGCTGTAACTTTACTTAAACTTTCAAGCAACATATAGTCGTCAAAATTAAATCATGCATTTAGCCATTTAGGACAAGGTTGCTTGCTTGCAATGCCTTAAAACTTGCAGGCCATCAACTAGCAAACTTCCACATAGGTTATGTTGTATTATGAACTGGCGCCAGAGTAATGAGTCAATTACGAATTTGCATACGAGTATAATTTCGTGTTACTACTTATGACTTTATGAGTAGATCAGAGCAGATAAGACCCTAATTTTGACAAGTAGTGCATATCTTACTTGATCTGAATTTTAATTGTAGTAGCACATCTTATACAGGGGCAAATTTATCGAATCTGAATTGGATCGATCGATTTTACGTTGAAAGAATTACAAGACCTAGTTAGCAACATAATAGTGTAGTTTCATTGTGTTATACCATAACAACGTGTTCATCAGTTCATGAATTCACATTCCAAAATTCAAAATATTGTAAACAAAAACCAAGTGAAAAAAGAGAGTTTCCACTATATTTTGAGCTTACATGAAGCGTTATATATACATGAAATGAGATTGATCTGAACATCCAAAAGCTAGCTGATCATATCTCAAATATACATGAGTAAAAAAAAAGACACTGTAATTTGTAGGTTTAACTTATGCCAAACAACCCAAGCCTTTTGCATCTGATCCTTTCATAATTCTGAGCCTTTTGCAAGAAGTAATGAACATTTCCCATGGTACATCTCCTACCAACATCCAATCTCCATCCTTGTCTTCATATGTTGGTACGAATTCTGACCCGTTATATCCTTCTCTTTCTGAGTATTCACCTATAAATACCAAACCCGATAAAAATGTTAAAAACTCGAAACCATAATAGTTTATTGTCGGACCGTCTTATATATAGAATAATTTGCAATCATAGATATAAAATGGTAGGTGCTTACCAACTTGGACTTTGAACATGTCTTCCAGGGCCTTGAGGAGCTCTGCATAACAAGTGTAGAGCTTCATGTCAATTTTCCTTAGAAAAGGAGCTCCATCCATGCTAACTTTTACGTACATCCCTCCGATTTCGGCTTCTTTTTTCATTGCTTGTAAACAGTTTTTGCGGTATGATCGAACTGGAGGCCATCCTACGACTTGTGCCCTATTTAAGTCACATAGTAAAAAGAATTCGTTAATTAGTAACCCATTACACGATCAACACATAGTTGCTAAAGCGACATCTACAAGCTGATGTCGTTATAACTATCAAAATACAAGACTAACGTAATCGAACGGAGTGAATGCTTACTTTTGGGGTGGTGGATTGTTTGTTACGCCATCTTGTGCATTAGAAGTAGACTCTTCTTTAATTTCAGTGAATGATCTCTTGTTGTTATTGGTAGCACATTTTGCTCCATCTGTACTACTGCCTGGTAATCCTAGCCTTAACTCGGTATCTTGGTGCTGAATCTCTTTCTTGTTCATCTCCATAACAATAATGTGATCTTCTTCTTCTTGTTCTTCTCTTAAGAATTTTGATTAGCCAAAACAGTGCACTTGAAGATTGCGATCTCCTTGATAGGTTAGCTTCTTTGGTACTTTTCTAAGCTTGTGTTTTGGTTTGAGATGTAAGGAATTGTGAGTTGTTAGGCCTCAAGCCAAACCCAAGGTATTATATAGAGACCTAGTGGAAAAATGAAATAATGTGAAGATTCCAATATTTAGACACGGAGAATAATCTTTGCTGTCGTGTTGCACACGCTGCATTCTCATTGGACGACACCGATAATTAACAATTATTACAATGTCTCATTTTTTAGACTAGCACCACAATTTTTTTTCATTTTTTTGAGAAAATTCAGAAGATAAAAGAATTTATTTTTTCAATTCTTCGAAAAGAATAAGATAATTGAAGGGCAGGTCTTAAATATTGGATGGGCACTTTTTAAGGACATGGGTATCCCAAATGCATGCATTTGGACAAGGATGGCAGCTTAATATTTGAGGGTATTGTCCTAATGTTTATGGGACAAGTTTGGGACAGTGCTCTATAGAAGACTGTGACACATTGGACGAACGGCTGAGATCAATATTGAGGTTGTAAGATTTCAGCAGAGCCGTTGGATCGATGTCATAATGTGGGTCCAACACACATGGTTGGCCTTTAATGGTACATATTGGTCTGTGGATCTGGCATAATTCCTTAGGATATGGCATTTTAGGGCACTGGACATGTTAATATGGTCTGCTCCATTTGCCATACCCTTAAGTTATGGGGATCCATTCTTCTTGACCTCATCTTGATATTTGGGCTTAGCCCAGTTCAATGAATTCACATTGAAGCCTGACTTCTTTAATTATAATAATGTTTTTTTTTTCTCTTTTAAGTAACAAAAATTACCATTCCTTAATAATTATTATCCAATACATACACCCACTCTACGTAGATAACTTACAACTATTAGAATCAAAATATATGTACAGAAATTGGTATTAATGAAGGGTTTTCAAACTAATACTTGTCATACTGCTGTCAATAATGGTTGGAGGGGGTAATTAGCTATTATTCTCAAACTAGGAACCATTATTGCAATTGACGCTCATAACTAACATACACGGAGTACTCAATATATTGCGAAATGCGAAAATCGTCAAAACAAAAAAGGAATAATCCATTTGTTTTAGAGGAAGTTCTTTTTAATGTTTAACAGTAGTAAACGTTAGAAAATTGATGGAGCATTTATAGGAACGACATTCTATTAATTATAAAATTGTGGATCAAAATAGTTTGACCTATTAGGTAGTGTTACAGTAGTCTATTGGATAGACTTGAGTGACTGTGCATGTTTCTTAACTTGAATCTGCATGTCAACGTTTGATGCTATATATGCATAACTGTATTCCAACGGCCATAAAGATAAAATTATATCCATAATAATCCATTCCATGGTCAAATTTCGACCAATCGCCAAGAAAATACGAAGTAGGAGAGTAGTATGCTAATTAAATCAAATCTACTACTCTTACTACGAATCTACGATGCAGCTTCCCAAATTAATACTTGGTGTTTCTCTATGTTGTACTTCTGTTAAATAAATAAATTGATAGAATGACAAGTAATAAGTTTGAGCGAGATATATAATTCTGATGTAAAATTGATAATGTTCGTTGATTTTGCACTACAACTAGAAGATTATTACGAATAATTTATCAAGATATATAAGTTAACTTCTCACCCTAAAGGGAGCCTCAGAATTGTTTTACGTCCTACATACACTATCAAATATTCAAATGGCCGCAACACTTGTTACTATACATATAGATAATTGTTTCTCAAGCCAACGGTTGTTAGTGTACAAAATATTGTAAATAGTATGATTAATCCATTATTAATTAGTAGTTAATTAAGTGGAGAGTAAAATAGTAGCGTGAATGAGGTCATGAGCTAACCGAATTCGGGGATTAGGAAACAAACAACTTATTTAAAATGGCATGCCATGAAACTTGTCTGAGAATATTTGAGCACGTACACGATGATGCTAATCAGAGGGTTAAAAATGGGTTTTCCATGAATAATATAATGCAAGTCCTAACCAAACTTGTCCCCCTCGCTTTGCTCGTAAGCATTTGATAATATCACTTTCAGATATAAGTTGATCGGATGATCTCTTTCAAAAGGGGAAAATTAATTATAAAATTGTTAGGTGTCCGTATGTAAACAAAGTAAAGCAAATAATACAAATACAAAACCAATGTTACCAAAACTACTCCCAAGTTCACCATAGTGATCATCAAATGATACGCCACCCTCTAGATTGTTATACTACCATTTTCTTATACTTAATACAACCCAGCTCACACGAGAGAATTCGTTAACCCCGTAGTCTATCAAATTTTGTTACGACCTATGCAACCATTGCAATGCTCTATATATATATACGTAAGTTGATTGAATCGGTAGGTTATCCCCAAATTGTAATAATAACAACAAAACTGCATTAAACTTGCATATATATCTTCATACTGACCACCCATATAGTGAAAGAGAAGCTATCTTGGAATTCTAAGTACTATATTATCATTGTAATTATATGCCATTTCTAAACAGAAAGAAATAGGGCTATGGTGATAGTGGCCTGGATTCAGGGTAATTAATAGAGATTCATGCTGGATTTAGGTCAGAATACAAGTCAAAAATACATCTTTCGCGTCTTTTTTTTCATCAACATTTTTAATATATATTGAAACAATGCTTTTACTACCATGCATCCTCTAAACAATTCACGCACATATTGATCAAGTACATTACTCGCCTCCTATGTTTTTTGTTTCACATATGTGATATGTCATTTTCACATTTCAAAGTCTCAATTTAACTCTATAATATTTGATAGAATATATGGAGTACTAGTATACGGGGTATGGATTAGTTTGCTTCTATTCAACCTAAACTTTGGAGATCAAAACTCCAAAGTGTACCTTTATACAATTATACTTCCAATTACTTATTACATACGTATGTAAAATGATAGCAACATGTATGTATATACATATTACAGAAAAATAGATTTTTTTTTGTTTACGCCTCTTTATTTGGTCTGTGTGACAGTGTGTATGTAGGATATATATGGACTATGACTGGTATGATTTTACACACATTACCTTCGCCGCAATCCACAAGAATTTTCTCTCAAGTCTTTTTCAATATTTTGGGGGAGAAAAACAGTACGATGACTCGTCAAATTCAGACAATCAATGTGTTTATCTTCCATATCGTCAACATGCATGTTGTGTACATTATTAGGTAAAGAACGACTAAATCTAATGGAAGACCACATATTTGAAGAAGACGCACACATTCCAGCTATATATACAAATTATGCATGCATGTGTGAACAAAATAGATAAATTTTGCGCACTTGAATCAACCGCCTACTAGACTAGGGCATGACTATTAAATTATCGAGACCGTACGGTTAGACAATATAAAATGTAATGCCAGTCTCCAAAATTTATTCGTTTATCTAAACTAAACGGTAATATACTAAATGTTGCTGGTAAAACGTTAATTCGGACAAGATAGGATACATAATCGAATTCCGAAAGAAAAGAAAAACAAGTAATTGATGAGCTATCTTTTTACGTATACTAGTATGTTTTTTAGCTAGCCATCACCATCTACATGGTAGGTTGGCAGGAGACATTTTCCGAAAATAGATTAAAATTTTGACTCTTGACATTAATTTTCTGCTTCTTGCGAAGACGCCAAATTTATTGCTGTTAAGTGTTAATTAATGATTTTGCGATTGTGACATTTCTAATGGTTGAAACAATAATGTAATCAAGGTGTTATTAGTTGAATAATATTGATGCATTGAGCTTGTACTTTAGCTAACTAGTTTGAGTGCCTAACTGCCTATTTTGATCGTGAACACCAACAATGTACGGAAAATCTGAGATATAAGGCCAAATAGCTAAAATTTCATCCTAAAATGAATTAGCTAATTAAAAAGGGTCAAAGAAATAGTTCACTCAATATTAAACTCAAATTATGTATTATTGTTTGTTATTCCGTTTAGCTGAGATACATGTAGAAGTGAATAACACATGTGAGTGTCCCACATTGGAAAAAGAGGAGAGAGTTGATATGTTTATAAACTAAGGAGTTACTCCACCTATTGTCAATTGGTTTTAGGTTGGAACCTCCTTCGGTTTATGACGTGGACTTTCTCTCCTCCTACCGGGTGCGGCCCAGGCCCGATCGTGGTTTAACATGGTATCAGAGCCCATGGTTGAAGACCTGGGACTCAAGAAGATGAACTGGGCCCGTATGCAGATGGACCAAGTTGACGCAACCGAAGAGAGCTAAGACAGCCCCGGTTTGCGATGCTACCGAAGAGAGCCAGAAGAGCCCCGGTGAGCTTGTGAAGGTCCAGTCTGCGCAGATGGGCAAGATAAGAAGGGAGCCGAAGAGAGCTAGAAGAGCCCCGGCTAGCCCCTAAGCCCAGTCTGCAAGTATAAGGGAACTCACATGTGAGGGGGAGTGTAGAAGTGAATAACACATGTGAGTGTCCCACATTGGAAAAAGAGGAGAGAGTTGATATGTTTATAAACCAAGGAGTTACTCCACCTATTGCCAATTGGTTTTAGGTTGGAACCTCCTTCGGTTTATGACGTGGACTCTCTCTCCTCCTACCGGGTGCGGCCCAGGCCCGATCGTGGTTTAACAATACAGAGTATCTCACAACTCATTATCTCAACGAGCAAGAAACTCAATATTTGAGGGAGTATATAATAACATAAGTTGCTCGCCCACCGGCCATCTCAAATGTCCTAAATACATTCAAAAGTATTTATTAATCTATGCATAGTTATACCGTATAACCGTTTCACATCCATTTATATAAGTTGTTTCCCCCAAAAATGTTGATTTCTTAACCACCTGTCACAAATCACAATACGGGTAAGTATTCATCTCGCTTATTTGGCGACCCACGTAGTTCGCACTCCACAGCTGCAACTTGCAAACGGCCTCCAACACAGAATGGGGGCAGTACGGATCGGACGAGGTTCACGCAGGTAAATCTGAGGATCAATTTGGATAAGAAGTAAGAGAAACATGTGGTGTTGGGGGAAAACCAACGTCTAAAATATATGAGTCAAATAAAAGGCACAGAATGAAGATAAACTTGCCATTTTCAGCAGCAATGAATGCACACGTGTGGCACTTTAACTTGAGTTATGGGCTCAGTTATCGGGCTGTTAACCCTTGATTCCGAGAGATTTTACCTGTATGGGGCCCCTGACTCTGATTAGTCGGTGTGGGCCCAACGGGCCACACGAGTGTGGATTGGTATTGGGTGGGCCCATTTGAATTTGAAGGGGTAGGAGGCCCGTCGTTCTCAAGGCCTTTGCTTTCTGTGTTGTCAGATTTTTTTTTTTGTGAAAAATAAGTTTTGGAATCTTTGAGCACCTTTGTTTGCCATGCCTCCCCTTGATTAATTGTCTTCGATGGATCATTAGCAACATCATGATGCATTATGAATTATGGGCTTTAAACCATTTCCACCATGGATGTCTTTATGGTTTCATTCATCTTCATAGCATGTCACTCGATGATACTCAATTTAATACAAGAAAAGCATATGTAAATTGAGTATTTAGGGATTAGATTATTCACCATCGACACCACCGATGAAATACTATCTCCGATTCTTTAGATTTGCCTTGTTTCACGAGGGCATGGAGTTTTATACTGGCGGAGCACCATTGGCTTTTTTACACATATATAAACCAAGTGTTAACAAATAAAAAGATATTATTAGTTAAAAAGACACGAGAAATCGAGAATATAATCTTGTCGAGAGCACGCATATACGGAGTACATGACTTGAATTTGCTTGGATAGTTGAATCCAAACTACACTTCACTCGTATTCAATACATGATTAGATGGTACGGTGTAACTCTCCCATCAACTCATTTAAGTTTTAACAAGCTTAACCATAAGTTCGGAATGAGTAGTTATAAGGTCTACCTTCATAAGGTTTAAGGTCGTTTATGTCTTTATGTTTACGAATGATAGCCAAATGCTTTTTATCAACAACATCATGCTTTAATGATGAATTTTGGGCTTGGGTAAATTTCCACTTTGGATGTTTTATGCTTTTCATTATTGTTGTACTTGTGCGCTTTGTTGATGGTGATCACTTGATTTTATCTTCACTCTCCTTTTTTGTTTATGTTTTTGGCAACCATCTTATCTAGTACTTTTACCAATAGTAGTACGTTTAACCCTACTCCCAACATGCACGCTTATTGAGCCAGAAAAGAGATTGGTAAACTTGTGGTACAATATTTGTTGGATTGAGATTATTTATATATCTTCGAAAAATAATTATATGTATGCAAATATTTAACTCAACACAATCTCCTCATGAATAATCTTGTTATATGCCCATGATGGATTCTATTTGATGAGACTTATTTGCAGTAGTATTCAGATCAGTTCAGAATCATTCAAATCAAATCAGAGTCATTCAAATGAGATCAGAAATGTTCAAATTAATATCAATGTATTTGGTCCATAACTGATACTAATTCGTTAAAATTCAATCAAAATTTCACATTCAGATCACTTCAGCGTCATTCATATCAGATCAGATCAGATCAGATCAGAATCATTCAGATCAGAATCATCCAGCAGAATCATTCAAATCAAATCAGATTAGATCAGTTCAGAAAGATACAGTCCTATCAAACGGGGCCTAAGTAGTCACATATGACACCTTTCTAGGCCGTTGATAAATCACACAGACCAATACAACTCCTTTTAATGCAATTTGACTTATCTCCAAATACACTATGAAAACTTGTCTAGAGATCATTCATCCTAATAATATTGGATACTTTCCAACAACACTATCAGGGGTTGGGAAGTATGCAATATTATCGCCTTACACACATATCTTAGGCTACCAACAATGGTAGGAAAAAGAGACCACGGGCAAGGGCAAAGAGATTACAAAAAAGGTAAAATGAAAATATTTGGGGCAAGACAAAGAAGAGGCAATTCTTGCCCTTGGGAAAACTTGGGGCAAAGACTAGGGAGGAGGGGAGAGAGAGAGATAAAGACGCGGAAACGGCAGACTCGTCAGTCAAGTAAACCGTTAAGTCTGACTACAGCGGACCGGGGGGAGAGAGAGAAAAAAAAATCTTGTTTCCTCCAATAATTATCTGAAACCCGTCATTTCGGTTTTGTTAAAAAAATTTGTTAGCTTTGCAACGATTATTTTTGTATCTAATTTTTTTTTACCAACAGCTATAACTTTTATTCCCTATAAATTGAGACCACTTTTAATAATAAAATAAATATTTAAAATAATTATATTAAATATTAATTTAGATTTTAATTAATAAAATTAATCTAATGCCCTAGTGTAAGGTAGAGCACCAATGTTACCTACCATGGCATTACCCTAGGGCAAAGTAACAAAAAAATTGTTTTTGGTCCCTTGCCCTAGGGCGAGCAAGGGCACCATTGCGGATAGTAATGGATCCCATGCTTTGTACCCCTTGCAAATAAGGAGTGTTGTGCCATTTCTAAGGCTGCCAATGTAACACCCCGGCTCATCGACTGAGCTGGAAGTAGTCACCTATGGTAGCTCGCCAGGCTGTGGGCTAAACTCACAGACCAACACAAGTTCTTTCGGCGCATTTTGACCTCACTCATGTGCACCCTGAGAAACTTACCAAGAGGTCACCTGTAATACCCCATATTTTAGAGGAAGTTCCTAAGAGATTAAAGATCTCATATGATGTGATTAAAATGATTGATAGTGCTACTCATACCAACAAAGTCGACTTTTCTTTTAGGAATCTCATCTAATAAGAACTACACAGTTAAGCGTGTTTGACTGGGAGCAATTTCAGGATGGGTGGCCTCCTAGGAAATTTCCCAGGGTGTGCATGAGTGAGGTCAAAATGCGCCGGAAGGACCCGTGTTGGTCTGTAAGGTCAGCCTGACAAGCTGCCAAAGTCGACTTTCCTTTTAGGAATCTCATCTATTCCTAAAAGGAAAGTCGACTTTGTTGGTATGAGTAGCACTATCAATACTTTTAATCAAATCATATGAGCCCTTAATCTCTTTGAAATTTCCTCTGAAATGTGGGGTATTACACTCACCCCCTCTTAAGATTGCAACGTCCTCGTTGCGCCTGTCAGCCAACCATAGTCCAACTCCAGGATCTTTCCCCCGCTAGGCTGCTGACCTGGGCACTACTGACCACAAGATCAACAGGCGGTCGCAGGGTTGCTCTGATACCATTTGTAACACCCCGACTCATCGACTGAGTCGGAAGTAGTCACCTATTGTAGCTCGCCAGGCTGTGGGCTGACCTCACAGACCAACACAGATCATTTCGACACATTTTGACCTCACTTATGCGCACCCTGGAAAACTTCCCAAGAGGTCACCCATCCTGAAATTGCTCTCAGTCAAGCACGCTTAACTGTGGAGTTCTTATCAGATGAGATTCCTAAAAGGAAAGTCGACTTTGTTGGTATGAGTAGCACTATCAATCCTTTTGAACACATCATATGAGCACTTAATCTCTTAGAAACTTTCTCTGAAATATGGGGTATTACAGCCAAGCAGCCACGTCACCTTTGCTCATCACCAGCCCTAGCCCCCAACCACCTACAACCACAAACCAACCACCAATCCACCACAACCGAATATCGGCACTACTTGAGCCACCACACACCATCAGCACACCCACCATCACAAATCAGAAGCACTACTTACCTCAGCAATTATGCACGACCAAGGCCAAAGCCCAAACCCGAACCACAACAACTCCCCCGGAGGGCCCAAGTTAAGTCCTATTTGTGACACTCCGGTGGGACTGGTTTAAGAGGAGGTAAAGAGTCATAGGCATGGTGGTTGTGGTTGCATTTAGGGTGTTGTGCTATGAGAAGGAAAGAAAAAAAAAAGGAAGGGGGATGTGTAGGGGTGCAAACCCAAGTTCCACATCGGCGAAATAAGGAATACAAGACTTATTATAAGGGATGGCCAAACTAATTAATATGAGAGCTTTTGCGAAGGAACCCAAAAACAAAACTGTGATGGCTAAGCCTCAAGCGGACAATATCATACTATTGGAGTAGTAGTCGCCAGATGCATGGGTCCAACAAGTGGTATAAGAGTCCAAAGGTTCGACTACGCACAATGTGTGGATAATGAATTTGCGAAAGGTCCACGTATAACACGTTGGGAAAGCATTGCTTGAGACTTGAAGGTGGCCTACATGCACTAGAAAATCCTGAAGCCCAGAAGGAACAATGATAAGCGAGGAGCCAGCCCCGTGGGATGAGTACTCAGAGTCTTCGAATGCAGTGTAACTAAGGCCCTGTGCGATTGGACTGCATTTTTCTGATCTGATTTGATTTGATTTGATTTGAACTGATCTGATTTGATTTGATTTGAATAAATTTGATTTGATTTGATCTGAACCGAATAAATTGATAAATTAACTACAACTAGACGAATGAATAACTAAAAATAGACTACATTCATTGATTGTTATTTGGATAATTCTGATCTGATTTGATTTGATTTGAATAAAGCTGATCTGATTTGATTTGATTTGAATAAATCTGATCTGATTTGAATATACCGTTCATTATACTACATACTAACAAGACATTCACCTTTTTAAAACCCACGAGAGGGTTTAAATGGCGGCTTCCCATCCTATTATATTGTGTTGCGACGTGTGATGAATCGGCATGTTACAGATGATGTGAGAGAAACTTTGCGACCGCGTTCTGGGTGCTGTGTGGGTGTTGGGGTTAGGCTCAGACCACCCATTTAGCAAGGGAGATATTTGACCTAGTGACTATAGGTATGATATGTTGCATGTGGTTTAGGTGTAACACATAAGTTATGTTGTTTAAGTGAAGGAGTTTGCATCACTACATGATTATGAAAAATGGTTTATTAAATTGGTTTTGTCCTACGTACCGTGTAAAAATTAAGGCTCATATGATTAGTTTATAATACATTCATATCATCATAGTACTAACAAGTCAATCACCTTTTAAAGCCCGGAGGGGATATATGAAATAAAGAGGTGACTTCTCATCATATTGGGTCGTGATGCGATATATGATGGGTCGGGTTTGTTACATATAGCTCAGGAGTGCATGGGTTCATGGGTCAATAGTATGTGGTGCAAATGTGGCGACTCGGGTAGCATGATGTGTTGTTTACGGGGAAGTGATCAAGATTCGAGAATGCTATTGGCAGCTTGGTTAGGGACGGCGTACCCTAGTTTGTGGGAATTGCGCGTGATGTGGGTATGTCCTCTAGCGCGGATCTCACCTCGTTAAACCCACATCGGAGAAATAAGGAGCAAAAGACTTCCTTATAAGAAATTATCAAACTAATTCATATGAGAGCTTTGGTGAAGAAGTCCAAAAGCAAATGCGTGAGGTATAGGCACAAAGCGGACAATGTCATAATAATTGGATTGGTAGTCGTTAGACGTAGAGGCCCAACAGGACTTGACACTGGGAGAACCTAAAAAACGGCATAGGATGGTGTGCAGTGCTTTATGTACACAAGAGTGGATCGAGACCCCTTAGCTTCTTCAACCTCAATCTATATACCTTGTCTTAATTTGGAGTATTACTCCCAATCAATGTATTAAAAACCGGACCGGACATTGAACCAATAGACTTGACGGTTCAATGGGTCAAAGGATTCAAGTGTTTGCAGGTTCAAAATATTGGTTACGCTTTAATTATAAAAATATTAAATAAGTAAAATATGGCTAGAAATATTAAATATATATTGAAAAAGGTTCACACTGCTCGAAACGGGGTTGAACCGGCCGGTTCTCTTTGGTTCATCACCGGTTCTTGTAGTTTAACCGCCGGTTTGCGCCGGTTCAACCCGGATTTGACCACCTCCGGTTTTGCATGCCACTCGCACCGAACGACTTGCCATTTCTCCGGTTTCAACGGTACAACCGACCAATCTGGTCCAGTTTTTAAAACACGACTCTCAAGTATACTCTCACAAGGAAATTAATCTTGGAAAAATACTTAACAAATCAACTTCAGTTGAAAGTGATTATATGGATTCAAATCATCAGCCTAGACTTTTTTTTATTAGGTTCTTTGACATGGTGTTCGAGTCTCTGTCAAGTGCAAGTCGTCCACAAGTCCAAGGTTAGGAAACCACGTCCCAGTCTTAGGGTTGTCAAGGGTTCGAAACCTCATAACCTCATCCCCGTAGCATTAACTGCACCTATATATGTATCGGGTAAAAAAAAAAGAGTCTCGATCAAGTGTAAGTTAAACACAAGTTGTCGTACCAAGTTAATACATGTTCAAATTAAAGGGTATTTACATGAGAGAGCGTTTGTTTTGTTGCTCAGACATTCAACAAATTACGAAAACTACATATATAGTCCCTCAACTCCTACAACATTTTCAAGTTAAACACGAGACTAGCTATAAATTGTGGAGATGGCCCGTAGTTTTGTCTCATTCTTAGTTGTTTTCACATTTTTTTTTTCTTGATTTAGGTTTAATTTACCTGGCATGACAAAATTGCTAATTACTTCATTTGTACTTTTATTTCTAAATGCGGAAAATCTAGTTCAACTATTATTCCCTTATACAAATCAAAAATGTTAAGAAATCAAAAAGAATGGAGAAGGATCGGATTACATCTGAGTATCTGACTATATGAGGGGTCAAGAGAACAAGCAAGAAATCAATATGAATGTCGCCTTGAATCGGGGTGTGTCAAATTATTTTGCTCCAAAGTTGTCGTTAATTATAACGCCTCAAAAGTGCAATAAACACAAATGAGAAAGACAAGCTGGCTAGCAAATTTCTCACTGGCATTGCCAAAGAAAAGGCGTACAACCTAAAACCAAAAAAGAATTTCTAAAAGGTACCTTTTTTCGTACCCCCCATATAAGAGTCTAGCTAGGCTCGCGAATTATTGTGTCCATGGGCTAACTAGTTCTCTATCAATTCTGTACTTTTCTAATTTCGAACAAAAAATAAAAATCGTAAACTAGTGATTAACACAAATTATACCATGTTTTTGAAAGTACATGAAGCATGATAATTTTTTTCACAATAGAGGAGTTGGGATTACATTTAAACAGATTTTTCATTTTTTAAAATCTATTTAAGTGTGGTTCATACTCCTCTATGAGTAAGATCACCATACTTCCAGTACTTCTATGAGCATGATATAAAATTAAATGATTATTAACCGGTTCAATATTACCCATTTGCTATAAGATACTCCGTAACAGATGAAAAACATCACATAAAGATAGTTATAGTATCAATTTTATTGATGACGACATCGCATATGTGTTATTTTATGAGTAATTGTTTTCGTGACATGTTCACCCAAATTTTTGCTATCACAACAAAATGAAAACAGCACATTTAAATTTATACAAATTTATACTTCATCCATAGCTGAATGTATTAAATTTCATTCTTTGAGTTGATGATTTGACATAATTGGATTTAGCCCTTTTCAAAGTACACCCTCCGCGTCCCACCTCAAACACCACATGTAAAAAACGATCATATATTGGGAAGGGTGCCCACACTACTCAATTTATCAAAATTTCAAAAAAATTGCATGGCAAGTTAGAGAAAACTGTAATCTATTTTGCTATATATTTTTTTTTTTTTGAAATTTTGATAAATTGATCGGCAAATGCATGTGGTGTCCCTGATTTTTAACGTTTTGCACATGTTGTCCCTGTTTTGAAACTACTACTCTCTGGTGTCACTCAGTTTTACACAATGCAACACATGGTGTCCCTCGGGTCTAACTCTGTTGACAGAGTTTTGTAAGTGATGACGTGGACATCATTAGTAGTTGGAGGGGAAATAAAAAGTGTTAGTAATTATATTTTAATAAAAATATATAAAAATTAAAAATTCTCTAAAAATCCAAAAATTTTCAAAAAATAATCCAGATATTGATTTTTCTAATAATAATTTTGAATATTGATTTTACGAATTTATTTTCCCCGAAATTATGTTAGTGGTGAAAACCACAGTGCACACGGTGTCCTTTGAGTTCTACACTTTTGTGCACTGTGCACATGGTGTCCCACAGTTTTACAATTTGTGTATGTGGTGTCCTTGAGTTTTCCAATTTAATGCAAATGGTGTCCCTACTTTACATTGAATCCGTTTTTTTCGTGAAATTGGAAGATCATTTTGGGGATGAGGGTGTATACACTTATCAACACAAGAGTATTTGGGGATAGAGCGTTTGAGATGATGTAGAGAGTACTCCGTAATTCCGTATTAGGTAAACTCGAAGGAGCAAGTCCCAACTCCCAACTTTGGGCAATGTAAAAAACCCTAGACTCTTAAATCTCATTCTAGGGGTCACCACCCATCAATTAGATGATGGTAAACCCCAAATTTCTTATTATTTTCATTCTAATCAATCAGTTATCACTAGTTATTACTGATAATAACTTGTTTCTACCTTTTCGAGAGGGAATCTCTACTACCATATAGGTGGTCTATACTGAAATTTGCAAGACTTTTACGAGGATCAGATGTTCATTAATTTCTTTTTAATAAACTACGTCATTTTTCTTTTTTGAGATACTTTAGCTACTCCGTATAGCATATATACTCCGTACTCGTATGGTCGTATATGGCTAGATTCCTTAGATTACACTAGTTTTTTACCCGTGCAAGATTGCACGGGCGGCACGATTACATTACATTCTGTTTTTCTTATTCATATCAAACTCATATAGGTGTAAATTAATATAATATGATTTACTTTATTTAAATTTAATATAGGAATATAAATACGGTGCAACCTTCATTGAATGGAAGAGAACATGTCAATTGTGCATATTTGTTATGACGGTTAGTAAATAAAATTATATTCACCTCAACCGTATTTGTCCTTAGATTAGTTTTAAAAGATGGATCAATTGTCAAATCATGATTACAAACTCTGTTATTTACCGAGTAAATTTAAGAGCATTCAAACAAAAAAAAAATCCATCAAATTACGGGTGTAAGTAGCAATCGATTAATCTTTCCGTACATAAAATTAGAGCTATTATCTACTCGTAGTTGGTAACATAAACCAACTATCTTACGCGCGATTTCAAAAAAAAACTATCTTACTCGCTACGTAATAATCAAACCTTTCATAAAAAAAACGATTGCTTAACATTTTTCCCAATTAAATTAAAATCAATCCTGAATCATCCTTATATCCTCATCATCTTCAATGATTCAAAATCAGTAATAAGTTTAATCAAACTGGTTATTCGAATTGAATATCTTTGATATTTTTTTATTATCAAAATCGTGTGTCATGAGCCTATTTTTTTTTACACATCACCCGTACCAATTGGCGCCCGTTTCAACTCTGATATAATTATTTTTATCTATATGGCTCGCTTTTATGGGTCATGAACCCACTTTTTATTACACATGATTGGTACTGACTCGCATGTGTTTTGATGCTAGTAAAAAACTAATTTAGTTGTATCTGACTATATGACATCATTTTATATCATGAACCCGCTTTTTATGACGCATGACCCATATTGGCTCACACCCGTTCTGACTCGCATATGTTTATTTTTATTTATTTGGCGTGCTTTTATTTGTACGTCATGAGCCTATTTTTTTATGACACATTACCCGTATTAATTCGCACCCGTTTCAACTCCCAAATGTTTAGTTTGATCTATCTGCCTTGTTTTTATGGGTCATGAACTCACTCTTTTTATTACACATGATTGGTACTGACTCGTATCTGTTTTGATACTCGTAAAAAACTAATTTAGTTGTATTTGATTATCTGACACCATTATTATGTCATGAACCCGCTTTTTATGACGCATGACCTTTATTGAGTCACACCCGTTTTGACTCCCTTATGTTTATATTTATTTATTCGGCGCTTTTATTACACATGACCGCTATTGACTCTCGTATGTTTAGTCACCGTTTTAGTTATCTCTTCTACGCTTGTCAAATCTTACACGACCCGTATACCCAATTTGACCCTTAATATAAGACAACAAAGATTATTCTCTAATTTTATATTCCACAAAAATGATTATTCTCTAATTTGATATTAATTGAATATATGCTAATTATATACTACTCCTACCCACTATTATTTTCCCCTTTCAAAAACTGTTTTCGAGTAGCCATGTTCGCAACTACTTTTAGACCAAATGAATTGTTCACTTGTTGAAAAAATTAGTACATATTCTATTCTGCAGTGCATTCTACCAAGCTTATTTGATTTTATGGTAAACGGGTATTTCATTTGGTCTAGAAGTAGCTACGAACATGGCTACTCAAAAACAGTTTTCGAAAGGGGAAAATAAAAGTGGGTAGGAGGGAGTATGTTGCAATTTCGGTCGAAATTAAAAAAATGATCAGATTTTGTTTCCAAATAACTTAGCATAGAATATATGGTAGTACAATATTGATCGAAATCTTTGGTTTTTAATTGGGACGAAATATTAGGGATTAATATTCTTTATATATAATTTTGTTAATAAAAGCATCAAAAAAATTAATTGGCCTAGTGGTTGAAGTGTTATAATTTAATTTTGAGGTCGTAGGTTCAAACCTTCACAGCCTTATTTTTTCGGAATTTATTATGTAGCAGGTGATGAGGTGGCGATGACATCAGCAAATGACATCATCGATGATGTGGACGCAAAAATTTACACTAAATGTTTTGCCTATTAATTAATACTAGTTTATTGACCCGTGCAAAATTGCACGGGCTGTTGTATTGGACAGTTATATTGCCAATCGTTTTTGTAGTGAACAATTATATAGACAATACTTAAAAATATTATAAACCAAGATCTTTTTAATTAATACTAATATTAGTAGCTAGTGTAATGATTTATAAAAGGATATCCTAGCCCAAAAATAAAGAAATGCAATCTATAAATTAAAATCAACAAATACAGGCGCCATCCCTATAAAAATAAAAAGGAATACAATTGGCCCTTACAATAATCATTCCTTTTCTATAAACTAAACGACGGTTCAAATCATCACGCTTTCCACCGAAACAGAGTCGTCTTCTTCCCCAAAGATTATTCCCCTTATTATTAGACCCGTACAATATTGGAAGGGCTCTCATTCTAAACAACTTTAGGGAAATGTGATACATAACGATATGAATAATGGTAATCATTCTATTTCACATGATGTGTGTTTAACGATTTATGTCATTTTACGTTAATCAATATCCTTAGAAGCCGACCCGGTACAATAAATTATTGTACACTGTAAAAGCGGATACTTGATACTTATGTAAGCAAAATATCAATCTTCATCTTCTTCCACCTCATATGCGAAGATCAACTTGTGAAGGGAGGTATTTTGAGTTATTAACCCGCGAAATTAAACCTCACAACAATTTGAGCTGCTCGTTAGTTTGAGTTAGTAACCTATTTTTCCCATTTTATTTTAACTTGTAAATTGAAGTGACCCATGTATATTACGTCAAACTCGATCCAACCCATTTGATAAAATTTGGCCCTTAATTAACACAAATCACTCGAACTTTTTAGCAAACCCTTATTCCTTTAATTTCTGGGTTATGAACCCGCTACTATTGGATTCATGGACCTGTTTTCTAAGATCCGTAAACTGTATTGACCCGAACCTAATTTGATACACATATTTCTGGGTCTTACTTGAGCGGACTTTTTGCTCCGTACTTAAGTTATGAAATTTAGTCTTATTCTGCTTTATGGTCGGTGACCCCTTTTTTTAGTTATAAATGTTTGGGTCGTCATTAAGTCACTTTTGTTGGGTACATAATCATTTTTTGAGTTATGAACCTGCCATTTTTAGGTCATTACTCAGTTCACCCCTCATTAAAAGTGGGTAAAAATGTATGGTTTAAGAAACTGTTGATCTCAAACCTGAAAAAACACTCCTAGCCAGTTTCATTACGTAAGTGTATTTTTGTCAACCTAACGAAATTAACTTTTACGTACATATATTAGTGATGACTCTTTTTTATATTATATGTTTTATTATTTGAATATAGGTTATGTGTATTAAAATCAGGAAATACTAACTTATGTTATTAGTAGTACTACGAAGGAAATCAGGGTGTTTTAGTCGTGACAAAGGAAGTAGTACTACGAAGAAACTTAAAAGTTAGACGATTGTAAGAATATTAATCATATGAAGGTGCACGTACTACTCTGCAGTATTCATGATTTTTGTAAACTCGGATTTCTTATTACTGACTCTTTAAAAATTTAGTCATTGATTACTCGTAACACAAACTGAAACCCACACACACCTGACCAAAATATGAAAATGCAACATTATCTCAAGGAAACATAAAAATCATGAGAAATAAATTATATTAAAAGGAAAACCTAAACTAAAACAAAGTCCAATAAATCGATGCATGTGATAGATGAGTGTAGGATAAGAATTAGAAACAGAGCCAATTATATGCCACAAAAGATGATTGTTGGCCGAGAGAGAAGACAACTCTTGTAATGCTTTTTCCTAATTTTAGTTCTTTGCTCTGTTCTTCAGGTTCTGTACTCACAATAGCTAGTTTACTTTCCAGTTTTAGCTCGTTGCTTTGAGCTTATAATATGACAAACATATTATCAACATGGACAACATCACATCTAAACATCACAGGATTATCAAATCTCCCATTAGAATCACACTATATAACAATTCGAAGAAACCCCCTGTTAAAAAAGATCAAGCATTTACGAATCATAAAATGCAAAACGGCTTCTTGTAAATGAGTCGTGCGTTCAGCCCAATGCCATAACATAAAGAAGAAATCTACACCAACCAAGAGAAATGATGAATTAGAGTAGTAGAACAAATCCAAATGAACTTTTAAAGCAACTTTCGAAAAAAAATGAAGGAGCAAAAAAATCGAAGATGAAGAATTGCATGCTTTGTCATTTATATACAGTTGATGGAGTTGTCGTTTTAAAAAAAATCTCTAGGAGTTAGTTCGGACTGCTCATAAGCTGATATATTCTACCCGCAATTAAAGTGATTAAAACTGGTGAAAGTTTACTCACCCAACGTGACCATGCATGGCTTCAATCTTAGACTTATTGGGCTATGATGAAAATGATTCATATAAACAATGCTCTAATTAGATGCTATGTAGAGATCATTGATAATTATTGTTACTAACCAAGAAAAAGAAAATACGTGGATACACCCTTCAAATAAAGGTTGCAAGTAAATATTTCAACGTAAGCAAAGTAGGGAGGCAGCCCTTGAAATCAGCACTAATACAGATACTTACATACCAGTTTTCTCAATATTCTTGCTCTGATCTGCACCTTAAATTGCTCATAGCTTAATTAATCTGCGATCACAACTTTAGTTTGATTGCTCAACTTACTTGAATTTCGTCCTAGTCATAATATTTTAATGCTCAAAATCAAACCAATGTTGAATACCTGTAAGATGAATTATCAAAAATACAAATCAAATTAGTGATACAGGAGGGTTTTTGAAAATATAATTGGATACATAAAAACCCTAGAAAACAAAATCACATACTCCGTACCATAGAATCTTCAGCCCTGGATCTCTGTTTTTTGTACTTAGCTAGGGATGTAAGTAATTCGTCCCGATCATAATGTTTTGCTGCCTACAATCAAAGCAAAGATGAATACGTAAGATGAATGATTACAAATTATAAATTAAATTAATTAGTACAGGAGGGTTTCTGCAAATTTAACTGGATACACAAAAAAACCCTAGAAAGCAAGCGCACAGAACAGACGATATGATTTTATATGTTTTTAATTTAGGTATGTAACTAATTGATATTGGATTTTGCGATAAATCAGTCAACGATTATTGCATTTTTTAGGGCCGAAGTAAACGATTTTTTCCTAGATTAATGCTTATATGATATTTTTTTTTCCAATTGTTATCTAGGAAATCAAATTCACTTTATTTGTTTATCATTTTATTTAAACAGCCAATATACCACAAATTAAATATCATGTTGAATATTTTGTTCCGTTTTGGGTGTTAAATAGAATTTAAAAGATTTGATTCATTTTTTTATAAACAGAATATGCCATTTTGATGCAAAATGTTTTGAGTATTTTACGTGTGAATGTAATATGTAGGGTAAATACGGTATGAATTGTGTATTTTGGCCAAATTTCGAAGGTATATATTACAGCTATTGATTCTTGCCGATTATAAATAAATCCTACAGGATATTGGCTGTGATATTTTGTGTAATTATAGCCGCAATTACAATACATAATATAGGAAGAGATATTGTTGATTAGGTAATTAATCATCAAAGACTATATTGATGCTTACAATTAGCCAATTAAACGGGCAATATTTTTATATACGATATTATTAACGGGCAATCATATATTGCGCTTGTTTTTTTTTTAGTTGCGAGAATAATCTGAGACTTCATTGTGAATGTAATATATCAAATAATATTTAAAGTATATTATTCAGTTTACTAAACGGAATTATTCAGATTTTTTTTATTGATTTCTTATTGTTATTTTTATAGAATGTAATATTATTATTTGAGATTTTGTTTCCAAAAAGGGCGCTAGCTGACATAATCTCTGACGTGGCGTGAGGTGGCAGCTGAGGTGGACGGCCTAAGAACGCTGGAAATGGACCGGTAATTATATTATATATGATATAATAATATCTATGGTAGAGCATAGTGGGAGGATAGGAAAGCATGCCAGCATGTAAAAATGGGAAATTCCAATAACAACCTTGGAGGGCCCCACCACCCTGGTTTGCGTCTCTGCAAATGAATCTTTCGCACATGGATTGTCCCTCCTTCCCTGAGTTGACCTGTCCCTACGCGCCTTAACACTTGATTGGCTGGTCCCACTTTTTATTTTGTTTCTCCCATTACTCGGTTCCACTTCATCGGAACGAATTTAACCCCGTAAAATTCAACTAATTCATTGTAAAATACGGAGTAGGTTTAAATATATTACAAATATATATAATTTATTTTCCACATGATTTTATATACTTACAAATTCGTAAACTATTAAAAAGTTCATTTTCACTGGGTATTAAGGTTGACCTAATGGTTAAAAAACCAACTTGTCTTGAGGTTGTCCCGGGCTTATATCCTCATACTCTCACCCCTGCAGCATTAGCTGCTCCTATGTACCCAAAAAGAAATAAATAAAGAGTTCATTTTTACTTGTAATACAAGAACCTTCAACTACTCCCTCCGTCCCAGCTTAAACACCCCGACCCATTTTTGAAATAGAATAAGAAAAATTGATATAGTAAGTTGAATGGGGTAATATTAGGAAAAAAAGTGGAGGAGAGAATGTAAGGATTAATAAAAGTATGAGAGATAATGTGAGAGGGGATATAATAATTTAATAAAAGTAGGAGAGAGAAATATGTCTCAAAAAAGATGGAGTGTTTAAGGTGGAACGTCCCAAAATGAAATATGGGGTGTTTGAATTGGGACGACGGCAGTACTCGTATTTCCTTAAAAACAAACTACTCGTATTAAGGACTACTCCCTCCGTCCCAGTTCAAACGCCCCATATTGCATTTTTGGACGTCCCACTTCAAACACCCTATCTATTTTGGGACATATTTCTCTCTCCTACTTTTATTAAATTATTACATCCTCTCTCACATTATCTCTCTTACTCTTATTAAACCCCACATTTTCTCTCCTCTATTATTTTAATATTACACCACTCCACTTATTATATCAATTTTTTCTTATTACACTACAAAAACGCCTTGAGACATTTGATCTGAAACGGAGGGAGTATTTGAAAGTTAAAATTCCCTATCCGTGAAAATCAACCATATATAAAAGAAAGCGATATCATTCCGTTTCCCCGCCAAGTTGGATTAACTAACTTTCATCTCTATGACTAGGCAATGAGCGGGTGACACCTTGTGTTTCTGAATTTGGTAGCTCACATGTAATTGGTCTGTACAATAAGGATTTGTTTGGAACCTGCGTGTCAGACGTCGGAGCCCTAATTCCAAGGAGTGCTCGAATTATCATACCGAAAATGTCATAAGCAAATTGGATTATTTGAACCAAAATTTAAATTGATATATACGGAGTAAATCATGATAGTTCGTTTATTTAGTCAAATTGTAGAAAATTTTATTTTTTATGTAAGAATGTCTACTCAATGATTTTTGTCAATGATTATTTGTTCCCTTATAGGAGAAGGAAAAAGAAAAGAAAGAGAGACCTTAATAAATTTTTGTGGAATTTGAGTCCATATATTTTCTTGTTTTCTTGTAATCGACCTAATGAATTGTTATTGTCACAACAACTACTAATTGTTATGATTGCTTTTGGTTTAAAGGGCAATATACATGTTCATTGTTTAGTGTTTAGTGGATCTTTCTAAAAAATGCAATTTGAAACGTCTTCTCATGTCAATATCGAGATCATAGTTTTTTGTTTATAACTTCTAATAATGCCAACACTTATGTTAGAAATTGTTTTTTTTTTATTTATTTATTTTGTACATAAAAAAAAAAAAAATAATTTACATAGCACTTGCCCCCCAAGACTGTGGTTTACCGTCAATCACGATATCGTTCAGTAGATTGATATTTAAATAAATAATTCTGTCGTAATTAATGATATAGGTTTATCGTAATTGAGGTTGTAATACAAAGACTTTTAGACAAAAAGGGAACAAAAAATAAACGAGAAACCGTCGTAGAGTGGACTTGTTCGGAAGTATAATTGTTTAAACAAGATGTACGTGATTTGTATTATCTCGTTAACTCAAAGTGCCTTTACGTTTGGCAGATTGACATAGGCCCCGTTTGAAAAGAATTAATAAAAGTAGTATTCAAACTAGTTCAGAGTCATTCAAATTAGATTAGAGTCATTCAGATCAGATCAAAATTGCTCAAATAATGATAAATGAATTCGGTTTATTATTAATACTAATTCGTTGAAATGCAATCAATTTTTCAACAAATTCAGATAACTTTATAATTATTCAAAGCAAATCATATTAGATCAAGAGCAATCAAATCAGTACATCAAATTAGGAAGATGCAGTCTAATCAAACGGGTTGGGGCCTTAGTATGGTAGTTGCGCGAGTTATTTGGGTTTCACATTGGATATGAGCAAGGTGTATGATCGGGAGTCTTTGAGAGCTGTTATGGAGAATATGGGTTCTAAGTTAATACCCGCCGGATATCAGTTATCAAGCGTTGCATTTCCCCGGTGAGTTATTTGAGTCATCATAAATTGGGTGCCTATGGCGCAGTTTTTGCCGAAATAGGAATTGCGTCAGGGAGGTGCTCAGGAGACGTTTCCTGGTCTTCTAGCTTAGAAGGTGGGACGTAAGGTGTGCGCATAAGTTGTAAGGCTCCGGTAATTTCACACCTCTTTTTTTTGCGAACGTCAGTATTATTTTCTGTTTGTGCATAATAGGAGGTTGAGTGCGTCAAAGGACATTATTTGAAGGTATAACGCTACATTGGGCAGAAGGTGAATTTCAGAAGTATCCTTTAATGCTAACATTGAGAGGAGGAGCCTATTGTTTTAGTTGGTTTGTTAGGAGGACTAAAGTAGGAGACCGGGAAGCGTTCAAAGTAATTAAAGATCGAGTTTGGAAGAATTGAGCAAACGGATTTTTGTATCCTTTTGCGGGTCGGAAAATCTTGATAAAGGCTTCGACCAAGAGATACCCACCCATAGCATGTGATTATTCAATATTTCGTTTGGACTTTGTAATTCAACCACCCGATCATTATTGCAAGGTTTTGGTGGGGGGCGCAGCCGCGCAGGTGGTAAAGAAGAAGACGCATAGGTCGATGGGATAAATTACGGTGGCAATCGAAGGATGACGGGGGATCGCAGTTTCAGGCGTTTAATGAGGCCATTAGAAAACAAGTGTGGCAAATCTTTTCAAGTGCAGATGACCTAGAAATGAGGATGTTGAAAACCGGGTATATTTCGAATAACTCTTTCTTCGAGGCACAGTCGGGCAGCTGTCTAAGGTTTGCTTGGCGGAGCATTTGTAAGGTTAGGAGCATGCTGTCTGAAGGGTGCATGTGGCTTATTATTGGAAATGGAACCTCGATGAGTGAAAATATGGAAGAACAGGTAAACTTGGAGGAGCCCTTCTACTTTTGACAGGAGACGCGGAGGAGGAGGTGGCGAGTTGGATAGATCCTAATTTGCGGTTATGGAAAAGGGACGTTGTGAAATCACACCTTTTAGAATTTGAAGCGGAGCAAGTCTTGAGAAAGGGTGGCTGGCGATATACTTGTTTGGCACTATAGTGAAGATGGGAAATATAGAGTTAAAATGGTCTATCATTTTGTCCATACGTAGTTGTCCTGATGTTGTTGGTGGTGGTGTAGGTGGAAGCAGGGCGGGCAAGGTGAAGAGAAGAGTCCTAAGCGCATCCGAAAGGCTATGGTGCCACCAAAGGTGCGTATATTTGTGTGTCGGATGTAACACCTCCAAATTTCCTGTCAATGTTTTGGATTTTCTCAAAAATGTTTTATACAATGATAGGAAATTTGGGGGTATTACGCCAGATGTGTCGGAATGCTTTGCCCACGACGACTAATTTTCAGTGGAGGAGATATATGACTTATCCTCGGTGTGGATTGTGCCGAGACGACGACATGCACACGGTTGGATGGTGTCTTAACAGATTGCGTGTCCGGGAGGAAGGTTGAGAGGTGCCTGCTCAGTGAACTAAATGAGGTAATACATGGTGTGAAGGAATTTGGTAAGGTGAATGTGGCTATAATAGTCTTAATTTCTCCAATTGTATAAGCCGGCTTTTGATAGAGGCGCAAGGAGGAAGATGCATGCAATAGAGACCGTGGATGAGGTCTGGCGTCTGCCGCGGCTAGGTGCCCTCAATGTCAATACAGATGGGGCTACGCTGGCCAAGGGGATGTGGAGTTAGGGTTGGGTGCAAAATAATGATTCATGGAGATGAAATAGAAGTGTCACAAGTTGGATGTAAGCAGGTTCGAGAGCGGTCGTTGCACATGAAAATCACGGAGGAGTAAACAACGGAGTTCATTCAACATTTAGCTTGACAACTAGGGGCTGTGGACATTGTGCTTGAGTCAAACTCGCTTCAATTGGTTAATTTTTCAAAGGCTAGAACCTTTCCTTATACTTATTTTGGTCTAGTGTCTAATGTATTTGCTTTCTCATTTACATTTCGTTCTTGTTCATGTAGTCATATTCTTAGGGCAAGAAATAAGTCTGCTCATTTTGGAGCACACTTAGGCCTAATTGACTATTTGACTCGTGTGTGTTGATAGTGGTCGGGTGGATGTATTGGATATTGGAGTTGTGGCTGCAAATAAGTAATGAATTAATTTGAGTTTGACAAAAAGAAAAGAAAACACCAAAATAACAACAAATGTTATATTTTTTTTTCTTTTTTTCTTTTCGTGAATGTAAATTAACCTTACCCATTATATTGAATCGAACTTAACAAGTATTATCACCCGAACTCATTATTTCTGTTTCGTATGACCCGTCACATATTTTAATTCGGCCATACGATTTGAACTTGACCCATACGACCCGTTTACCTCATTTAATTGTAGCATAAATTTCTATGGTGAATTTCGCAAGTCAACTACTCTAGTATAGCATGTGCAAGAAGTATAACATTGGGGGAAACTAAAGTTAAGTACGCTCGTCAAGAAAGTTATGTGAATTGATGTTACCAAAGTGTGTCTCTAATCGTGTCAATTGCTACGTAATTAAGGAGCATAGATGCATAAATCCAGGTTAAAAGATGACTATATTAAGTCTAAGTGCTTTGTCCTAATCTCCATATACACACGTAACAAAATTCCCTAACTCTCTAAACCCAATAAAATAACTTGCTTTCGTCGCAACTCGTCGAAGCTCGCCCATATAAAGGAACAAGAATAATTAATCTAATCACTTCCCCAAATACACTATTAATCTTATCTCCCTCTTGCCTTTTGCTCTCTAATTGGCTAACAATCTTTCGCCAATAACATTAATAAAATGAAAAGCACCCGTAATTAGGTGCAGCCGTTGTAGACAACTATTCTTATAAAACGATTATTTTGATTATATTTCATGATCGATAACTCGTAAAATCAAGTTATATTCAAATTTAACCTGACACTGAAAACTTATACTAGTATGCAATGATTACACCGAAAAATATCGTTGAACAAGATTAAAGTGAAAATAGTGAACCCAAAGTGATTAAAAATAATTAAAATTGGTTGGGGGGGGGGGGGGGGGGTTTCCTTAAAGCATCAAATAGTGTAGGTTTTTTTTTTTTTGAGGTCAAATAGTGTAGGTTAATGGCAAACAAAAAGCCAACTTGCAATGCTAAATGCATTGTCCACTAGCCGAAACATCCTCCTTTCCTACACCCACTTTTAAATGAATTAAAAACGACGTCATTGTTTGCGTCAGATTCCTCAGAAAAATAAGGAGAGCCGTTCATCTATCTTGATTCGACACGTGTCGCCATCTTATTCCCTCCAAGTCCCTTCAATATATTACCCCCCTCATTTTTTTGTTACCTTATATTATCACTCTCTCCCACTTATACACAACCCTTCCCTCCTTTTTTCCCTCCCTATTTCCCTCTCTTCTCACCAACAAATTTCTCTCTTCCTTCTCTTCATCTCTCTATACACATACATTCAGAAGAGTTTTCCGTTGTCGTCGTGAAATAAACTAGTTTATTTACCCGTGCAAAATTATGCTGACGATCAATTTCGAGGAGACGGAGCTCCGCCTGGGGTTGCCGGGCGGACCCGTAGGAACCAATAATATTGAAGATCAGATGGCTAAGAACAACAACGGGAAAAGAGGATTTTCCGAGACTGAGACTCATGAGTCTAATGTTGATCTCAAGCTTAATCTATCTTCTTCTACAAGCCCTACTACACCAAAGGATATTAAGGCATCAGTTGATCAATCTGCTGCAGTTAATTCTGTTACTGCTGTTTCTGTTGAACAAAAGTTGAAGGAGAAAGTTGTTGCTCCTAAACCTGCTGACCCTGCTAAACCCCCTGCTAAGTAAGCTTCGTTCTTTTTCGCCTTCGCCTTCGTCTTGCTCTAGTGGTTAAGATTAAAGTATCGGAATTTACCATAGTTGGTAGTCATGTGTTAATTAATATGTAGTGTTTGAACTCGACTCGTTTGATCAAGACGTAAAGAATTGAATGAAATGAACATAGTCGATATATTGTTAAAGACGAGCTACGACAAGACGAAAACAATTAAGTAACGTGATATTATAAATTAGTTACGTTAATTATGGTTTGTAGTGAGATAATTAAGCAGATAATTATCATAATATGGTCATACATTTTTGATGATAATATTTTTTTTGGTCACAAATGGTGTGGAAGGAAAGAGGATTAGTTAGGTGAAAATGGTGTGATTTGGTAATAAGCCACGTGTGGGTGACATAATAGACAGTTAAGCCCACACGAGAGTCGTATTTTCATAGTATTGTTGCGGCCTTGCGGGTAAAACAGCGTCACCTTTTTTAATTTGGTAAGGCCTTGTTTGTTTGGAGAGAAATATTGGGAAAATGACAATTGCGTCTCTCAAAGGTCTGGTAGCTTGTCGGCTAGACAAGAATTGCTAACACCAAAAACATTTCGAATCTTTTTCTTCCTTTAGATAAAGTCTCAACCAACCAAACACGTCCTTACAACTTGTCCTAAAGAAAGTAGTCTAAAAGTTACTAAAAGTTAAGTACATAATAATACTGTCAAAAGATTTTCACCCCCATGCGCAAATTATTACCACCCTCTAATTATTCCTAGATTTTATTACTAATATAATTAGTTTCCAAGTTACTTGAAGTCAATTTTTGATGGAAAATGAAATAGGGTTACCATGATATGTGTAGTCTAACTATTTGTTCAGAGATACCACGAATAGCTGAGCGAGCTCATGGATAACTTGAGTTATTATATTATGTTTAGATTAGATGTGACACATGTTTTGTCGTTGTGAGAAATGAGAACATTACTAGATCTTAAGATGAAACACATAGTTTGGCGAGGAGTCTCATTTTGTTAATTGCTTGACGAAGAACGCAATTGGTGTAAACATAAATTAGATGACATCGAGTTTGATCTATAATGGATATATAAAACTCGCGATCTATTATTTTTTATCAAGTACAATTTCATATATTAAGACGTTGATAAGTATCTAATTTAAGTATGAGTTATAATGAATTAGTCAAAGTTTGGTTTACATACATAGTGAGATTAGGCCGACCAAATTACAACCTTTGCTTGTTGAAGTCAAATTTCTTACGAATATTTAATAAGCTAAATGAGATTAGTCAAACATAGACAGTGTATTGTGCAAGTAATTAAGTGTATTAAGGTGTCGTTTGGATACCCTCAAAATCTATGGGAATTTTATTTTCCTAGGAATTGAATTATCATGAGTTGTTTGGTTACCCTAAAGTGTAGGAATTTAATTACCTAGGGGGGGCTAGGTAAGTAGAAATTCCCATGGAAAAAGAATTCCCTTGTTCATCCAAACAATTTTCCCCAATTCCCATGCTTTCTAAATTCTTAGGATTTGCAAGTTCATGGGAATTCCGACTTCCCGAGTATATCCAAACGACACCTAAGACTATAATTAACATGTGGGTGTAATTAATTTTGCAGGGCACAAGTTGTAGGTTGGCCACCCGTCCGATCATTCAGGAAGAACATCGTGGCCGTCCAAAAGAAGACTACAGAAGAACAGGCTGATCAGAAGGCTGCTAATAATAGTAACAACGTTACTAGTGCAGCTTTCGTCAAAGTTAGCATGGATGGTGCACCTTACTTGCGTAAGGTTGACTTGAAATTGTACAAGAGTTACCAAGACCTCTCTGAATCTTTGGGCAAAATGTTCAGCTCCTTCACCATAGGTACTAAGATTAATTTCGACTCGACAAGTTTTCACGTCCCAACAATTATCGTTACACCCTAGGCTAATCGATAATTATTACCATGTTATTGACGAGATTGAGGTTGTTTTAATTTTGATTAAGGTAACTGCGGATCACAAGGGATGAAGGATTTCATGAACGAAAGCAAATTAATCGATCTTCTGAATGGATCGGAATATGTTGCAACTTATGAAGACAAAGATGGAGATTGGATGCTTGTTGGTGATGTTCCATGGACGTAAGTTTAAACAACTTTACTTAAAAGAATTAGAATTCGAAATTATAATGTTACAATGTTTTGATTATGTGGGTTGGATTAACTAATTAATCGTCATGTAATTTAACAGGATGTTCGTCGGGTCATGCAAGCGTCTTCGTATAATGAAAGGATCAGAAGCCATTGGATTAGGTTTGTTGCTTAACTCTTCTCATCTTCACTTTAATACCGACATCGCCTTTGAGAAAATGTTAGATAACGTCCTGTAGGTGCATAATTTAGATGACTAGACTTCTACCAATCGGTACCTTTTATGCCGGTTATAATCAACTAATGGAGTCGAATATGACTGGTTATGTTCTATCATTGTCCGTGTTTTCAGTGATGATTAAATGAAACTTATCTAGAAAATTCACCATTCAACCTCATCCATACATATTTCTTATCCATTTAAATCTACAAAACTATATTTTATATTTGGCTAATTATAAATTTTCATTTTTTTTGGCATGTTTACAGCTCCGAGGGCAGTCGAGAAGTGCAAGAGCAGAAGCTGAAGATCACAAAGATAAAAGCTTTGCGCAACTTGTGTGAAATGTAAAACTTGGCTTTTTTTTTTTTTTTAAGATTTGGATTAGTGTAAAAGAAGTCCTATATAAGAAAAAACAATTAAAAAGTCGATGGGATGGCAGACCGGCTCGAGAGGGATCGAGCCCGACGTCTGGATGGTGTAATATTTTTGGTTAAAATCTCTTGATAATTACTCCTGATGTGAAGAAAAATTTGTCATCATATAAATTATTATATATATTATTCCTCCTTGTTTAGTTGTTACATCTTTTCAAGCTTTAGAATAACAGTTGTCCCCAACTTGTCTGTAATGCATCTGTGCGCTGTACCTCACCAACAAAAAGATCGTCTCACAATAAACTTCTCCGAGATACGTAAAATTAAGACAAAAATCGATATTTTTAAGAGCATATGTTATTTGATTTAATTCGAATTCGAGTTGGTAAATACCATCTGAGGTATGGGAAAAGATTGATAAGATAGGGGGATTGTTTGATTATGAGTCCAATAATTATGTTGGCCATGTGGGATGTCTGGTGTTAGTGACAAATTGATGGGTCCATGCACTAAGGCAGAGTGGACAGCCTAGAAAACGTAAGTTGGTTGGATCTTGGATGGGTTCGGCAGAGTGGAGACAATAATGAATTTGTGTGATCTTGATCCATGGATTCTGATGCTCTATTTGCAGCTGGTCCATGTGCCTCATGTTTGATCCTTGATTTTATATTAATTGCATCACCACCATTTGTTTTATTTTATTCATTTTTTTTTTGTAAATATGTGAGGTTCCATTTTCTAAGAATTATGCCCACTCAAGATGTGAGATTAGAATTTGATTTGTAGGAGTGCAATATTATTGCAAATATGCTTTCCTATGGGATACTCTAATTTGGTTATGAGGTCGTGATTGGAGTGTAAAGTATGTTTATCATCTATCTAAGAGGAATTATATTGTTAAATCATTCAAGAAAGTTAAAATGTGATTTGAAATCTACTAGCAACAAAAGATTAGACATCTCATTACTTAGATGGGAATAGATCTAACTAGCTCAAGATGAGGCAAGAATAATTTAGATAAGTGAACACATTAGCCTTCGTTCTCACAAGAATAATACGGAGTATGTTGTAAACTTGTAATCATGTCGTGGAACCTTCACGAAGGAATATCTCACGAGAAAGAGTCTCTACAATAATTTTGATGATTGTACTTAAACTTTCTTATTAGGAATAGTTTTTTTATAATGCAATAAACAATTTCAATAGTTGTCTACTTGAGTAGTTAAATTTATTGGAGTATGAATTTTCATTTCATGTGAAATAAATTCCTTGCAATTTCAAGTGAATTGCATAAAGTTTTATGATTGCGCATTTGCAAAGTCTACTCACATTTTTCACATGAACTCACAATTAACAAGTTGGAGTATATATACTCCGTATTTGTACTCCGTATATGACTATACTAGCATGTAAGTTAGCAATTGAGAAATTATGAAAAGCTCAAATTCCTCCATTTCGTAATCTTTATGTCAACGGAACAAGCAACAAGCCCAGCTGCACTCAACCAAATTTCAATCACTCAAGATTTTGATTTTTATCCAAAAAAAAACACTCAATAATCATTCATATTGTTTCAAGTCTTTTTGGAATAAATAACGTCTTTTATATAACAACTACGAGTTAAGTAGTTAAGACAACTAAAATGAGATGAATTTCAAATAAATAAATTAATAGAGATGTAATACTCCATATTACTCCGTAGTAAAGAAGTAAAAGAACTTAGATCTCTAAGTGTTGGAAATTAAAGTAACTTTTTTCGTGTACAACTTTTCACAAAATACTGCAAAATTTCTTACTCTGAATCTTAGAATTACTCAATTTTATGATTGTAGTTCTATTTTCTTTTATGATAACGTGCCGAACATCTTTGTAGTAATTAAAAAAAAAACAATTAAGAAAATAATAAAGTCGTACAAGACATAAGCCTGATTCACTTAACCACAGCAGGGCAATTCTTGAAGTACACTTGACTTGAACCAAAGATTTATAATTCCAATGTCAAAGCCCCAGAGAATAAATTTATTCAGCCATAAAAATGGGGGATTGTTCCCTCCTAATGCAAATGTTGGAGACAAAGGTGTCAATTGCTTAAACTACTCCGACTGGCCAGTGGGTGCGTACTGCGTAGCATAATTCATACGACTACGCGCATTTGGACCAACTCTTTGGTGAGGATCCTATGCTCTTTTTGCTCTGCTAGGCTATGTCAAAGCCAGAAATAATGTTAAGTGTCTACACGTATTTGCGATTGTTGTGTTAAACTTATACTAATAGAGTAGTTATGTAATAAGTTTATGAAAATGTATGTACTTCTAAACCAATCGACAATAAGAATATCAAAAATGCATTCTATTTTTTTTTTTTTTGACAGATAGTAAAAACCCCTAAAGGCCTTACTACCTTACAAAGGCCTAAATCTCATCTAAAACATGCGTCAACTCCAAATTGAGCATGAACCTTTCACTTGTCATGGCAGAGAGAAGACGCGGGGAATCAAGATCGTCCTAGCTAGTACCGTATATGAAGTAAGAACTATCTCAACCTAAATGATAAGCTTATGGTTCATGACTTCATGCTTATCAAAAGTATCAATGGCCAGTACTGTTATACATACAATTGGCAGTTAAGCACAAATAAACGAAATACCATTATCGCAAATCTAAAGATATGCTATCCTCTTCCCACACATATTACAACAGGTAATGTTGATATATCAAAACAAGATCTAATTTAGAAGGATCGTTAAATTGAATACTCCATGCTCCATAGAATCTGAAGGAAAGGTAGTCCCCTCCTACTGTTAGGATTTCCTCATTGATAATTGGTCCTCCAAGCTCCTATGATCGCATTGGCTTTCCTTTAAGAGTTAAGTACTACCTCTGATTTCTACTTTCTCTGTCATTGCTTTGAGATATGCTCATATTATCATATACCTAACCAGACCACCACCATGTAGTTATCCGTTCTTTAATTTATAACTACACAATCGAGAGTTATAGACAGATGTATGTTTGAACAGAATCATAGCATACTAACATTAACAGCTTCTTTGGTAGAAAAGAATTGGACGGAAATGAAATAAATTTTACAATTTTTCTACGTTTGGTTTATAAAGATACATCGGAAGTGGAAGGAAATGATCACTCATTAAACTGTCATTTCATTTCCCTCCAAAACGGGTGAAATTGGACGGAAAACAAATTTACAACATAAGAACACTTGATTTCCTTCCAATTCCTCCAAAATTTTAACAAATGAACCAAACAAAGGAAACCATAGTTCCCTCCATGTCTCTTCTTTTCTTTTCCGTTCATTTCTCTTACTTCCAATTCTTTCCGTTCGATTCCCTCTGCCAAACATGCTGTAAAGATAAAAATCCTCGTTGTTATACAATAGAAGTTACACATGTATGTAGCTAGGGTACGACAAAATTACACATAATATAGGTGGATAGTGGATTGAGTTTACATGAATCCATCACTTACTTGACTTCCGTCCATTTACACGAGAGTTAGTTGACTCGTAAATTTCACAAAATCAACTCACTTAATGTGATGAGAAAAATGTTTATGATTTGATTGAATTGCCAAAATATAAATGATTTATACCTCAAAAGTGATCGAACTAGCTAGCTAGTGAGTTTCACTGAACGCATAATTAAGTGTACAATGTAGATACATACCAGTTAGATATAATTTTGCCAAAACCACAATGCATGCAAGCCATTAGGTGTAGTATATATTGGATAGAAGCTGCAAATGTCATTTCTTGACCAGCAAACTTTAGCTAGCAATGGCCCATTATGTGATTCTAGGCGGCTGCATATGCAAATGCAACTAGAAGTAAAGGGATTTTAATTTGGTTGTTGTCTAAAATGTCTTTGATTTGATTCTCAAGAACAAAATACCCGCCGAAGTAAAGTTGATATATAGGATATCATGGATTTGATTTTGTAATGTCTTCTCCTTTTCTGCTTAAATTATGTTTTTATGTAGCCCATGGCTATAATGATGATTGTTTAATGCAAGTCCATGCATGCTTGATGTGTCTTTAGTTTATGATAAAAAATCGGGGAGTAGAATCACTATTAAAGGTTTAGGGGAGTTGTTGAAAGATTGCATTCACTGATTCACCTACTTTGATTCAAAATATGGATAAAGATATAAGGTTAATTTAATTGTTAGAATTTAGAAGTTACTCGTAAACTTTTTCAGAGATTGTCTTAAGTTCAAATTCTTACTTCACCATCTACCCAAGCATACATTACTCTGGTCATACATAGTTTATTGAACATACCAGTGAAACTAGAATATATGAAAGTAAAAATGAAACTACAAAAACGAAAGGAGTAACACACAACATGAATCCTATTGTTTTCATAAGAACTCATTCATTTTTGTATATTTGTGCCACTCATTTCTCTATGTTTCTAAGAACTCTATCAAAACTTTGTGCATTTTTTTGCTCCCTTCATTTCAATTCTTAGCCCTCTTAATATTATTTAATTATTGTCCCCCTTACTTGTGATCTGTTGGCTTAAAAATGTTGTAGCTTGTAAAAAGTAGGAAGATGATCGAAATTGGCATAGTAGTTAGCCTTTAGTCTTTTTACTTGACTGGAGATTGGTTCGAATTCACATATCCCCGTGCTCCTATGTACCAAAAGTATATACGGAGTAAAGGTAGTTAGAAAAGGCCAAAAGGGTGATCTCTGATTTGGGTTTTAGTGATTCTTGGACCGGATGGAAGGTAATTATCCAGCCGAATACAACTTCAAACATGATGTGACAGAATTGGACTAGAGTTATCCAGCCCACCCAACTGTAGTTATCCAGCCCATTGATCCAAAATGAACTAGGCCTACAAGTGTCTGAGTCGAAGCCCAAGCAGAACTCAAATTGAACCACAAAAATCCTCATTCGACTTAAATCCTAGTTGGGTACTTGGGTTCGTTAGATAATTTTTGAATATCGTTGTGAGAATGTCGCCAAAATCTGTCCGCGGGTGAACCAAAAGTCTAAACAGGGCCGGAGCTATGATTTTGGGGGAGGGGTTTGAATTTGTTTGTCGGTGATCCTAAGAGTCTACGTATAGACCCAACACATGGAAAATTGTCTACACCTTACTCAATAAATATCAAGTGTAGTAAAATCAAGATGGTACATAGTAAATAATATGCATTTACAGTAAATTTTCATGATTTACAGTAAATTTATGGAATCGGTAGTAAAATCGAGTATACAACGAATCTATCAGTAGAAAGAATTTCGAAATTGATTTCTTTCCAAATCAATCATCCTTAATCATCTCACTTTCTTAATCTCAAATTAATTCCTCAATTTAATCACATTTTACTTTGTCTACATATAGACTCCTAGTATTTTTGTTTGTCTTTTGTTATTCTAAAATAATCCATTAATTAAATACGAAGCATATATTTTCTGAGTTTTTATTATTTTTTGAGGGTGTATCTTAACAATAACAAAAAATACATAAAGAAATATCGCACAAAATGTACATTTTATTAGGTAGCGTTTAACAAAGAAACGCTATGTGTTGACGAGGACTTCTATCCAACATTTTTGCCGAGACTGGAGATAGTAGTTCTATAATAAATACTTCACGCATGTCTTTTTAGAATTTTCAAACCTAACGCAACATGTCAACAATACGTTACGGACAAAATCTTTCATCTGATTTTTCTCTGTCCTAATTTCCTATAAATACCGGACAATTCTAGCAAATGATCAAAGCAACAAAACCCAGAAATCATATAAACAAATATACAGCAGTTATTATTATGGAGAGATCAGTTATTAGTGTTAAGGTTTGTGTACTAGTTTTAGCGTGTTTAACAGTTGGTGCAGCAGCACAGAGCGCACAAAATGTGAGGGCAACTTATAACAATTATAATCCACAGAACATTGGCTGGAGTTTGTTTACAGCCAGTGTGTATTGTGCGACGTGGGACGGCAACCAGCCGCTGGCTTGGCGTCAGCAGTATGGCTGGACTGCCTTCTGTGGCCCTGTTGGTCCTCAGGGTCAAGCTTCTTGTGGCAAATGTCTTAGGGTAACGTCCATTTTTTATTCATGCATTAGGCTAATCAAATAATCGTTATAGATATAGTTGACATTCATTTATAGTAATTTTTCATACGTAAAGATGAGGTGGTTCCCAATTTTAATGAACATAGTAATCTTCTTATATGACAAAATAGTAATTAGGGAGGGCTAATTGATGAGTACGGGAGCCTATAGTAATAATTTGTGTACTGTTCTTAACTCAATCCTTCATGTGAGATGTCTCATGCATGTCCGATAATAAGTACGTATAAGTTATAACGCATGTATGTATATAATTGTTTGATGTTAAGAATTGGGGTTAATGATGCAGGTGACAAACATAGCAACAGGAGCTCAAACGACGGTGAGAATAGTAGATCAATGCAGCAATGGAGGATTAGACCTTGACGTCAATGTATTTAACCAAATTGACACCAATGGTCAAGGCAATGCTCAAGGCCATCTTCAAGTCAATTACGAATTTGTTAACTGCTGATAGATCAGCTACTTCATTTACAAGCTAAGCTTGCTTATTATGAAGCCATGGTCAGTATGTGTATATATATATATGACTATATGTGCCTTGGCCAGTGTACTTGTTCTAGTATATACTCCGTATCTTTCAAATTGTAATAATCTGGCCGGCTTTTATACATGAATAACAAGGGCTTCAATAAAATGTGAGACATTATACATGATGCAACTGTATACCTCCGTGTCCATCCGTGCATCTCGATTTAGTTTTGATATCAAAAGCTTCTTTACTCATATTAATTATCGACCCAAAAGTGTACCATCCGAGCTATGTTAAGTTAAGATTGCCGTATTAATATGTTTAATTAAAAATAGCCGGGTGCTCTACATCGAATAATGATGCCCCAACTTAATTATAATACGAGACTGACTGAGCGCAAATTATATGGTACACCACGGTCCATGCATGCATTACATATTTAAATGGTAGAATTTCTTGCTTGTTATCATAAGCGAACGTAACTTGAAAAGAAGCTCAAAAGAAGCAGAGCAAAACAAATTGGAGATTATTCTAGGAAGGCGGCTAGGAGTGCATTTATACGTTTCATGCTTGACCAACAATGAGGCTGTGGCGCATTGACACTGCTTGGCTCATTGAAATAACATTACAATTGTGATTAGAGTAAGAACACAGACATTTAGGAGCCGATTAATTTGTAATGTTTTCTCCATCCTTGTTTAAATTAGCTTGTGGGCCTGTGGCCCATGGTTATTATGCTAATCGTTTAATACAAAGTCCATGCTTGATGCGTTCTTTAGTTTATGATAAGAAATAAAGGGGTGTAGAATCAGTATTAAAGGTCTTGTGGAGTTATATGAAAGATTGCATTCACCTACTTTGATCCAAGGTTTGGACGAAGGTGTAAAATTGATTCAATAGATGGAGGTTAAACTACTTTTCCGCAGTCTATCTTAAGTTGAAAACTTGTATGTCACTATCCATGCCATACTAGCCGATGTCCGTTGTATCCAAAGATACATAGTTTGATTGAATGTGCTAACTAATTAACGACCACCTGTGCAATTTGGTTGTACCCGAAAAAACATAGGTTATTAAGTGTACAAATCAAACATATATGAAAGCCAAAATGATAAGTATTCAAAACTCCGAATGAGTAATAAACAACAAGAATCCAATTGTGTTCATAAAGTCCCTCAAAAACAAAATTGTTTCATAAAGAACTTAGTTAATTTTGTATATTTGTGCTACTCATTTCTCTTTTTTTTTTTTTTTTTTTTTTTTTTTTTTTTTTTTTTTTTTTTTTATGATCACCATGAAAACTTTGTCCATAATGCTTTCTTCATATCAATTTAATAATCCTCTTAATATTTCTCAATATAAGAAGTGTCTTCAAGTAATTAATTGACTATTGTACCCTTTACTTCTGGATCATGTTGACGTAATAAAAGTTGTACTTGTAAGAGGTAAGAAGAGGATCAAAATTGGCATAGTTTAGTTGTTGTGTCAACTTAATTGGGCGTTGGCTCGAGTTCACATATGTCGTGCTCCTATGTACCAAAAATATACGGAGTAGAAGTTTTTTTTTTTTTTTTTTTGAAGGCACGGAGTAGAAGTTCCTAGAAAAGGGTAATTTTGGATTTGGTTTTAGTGGTTCTTGGACCGAATGGAATATAACTCAACTGGATTGTAGTTATCGAGCCCAATACAGCTTCAAACATGACATGATAGAACTGACTACAGCTATCCAGCCCACCCGTTTGTCGTATGCCCATTGATCCAAAACGACTAGACCTATAAGTCTCTGAGTCGAAGCCGATACAAATATCCTTAAGTCATCGTCATATGCCCTTAAATCCAAAAAAATGAAAATTTTTGTTCCGGATCGTCTAAGAACTGTTGTTATAGTAGGACCAGACTCATCAGAGTTGGGTTGGTATTTCGCAACATAATAATTCAAAATGTTGCAAGAATCCGGCCAAAATTTGTTCGAGGAAGAAGTTAACATCGACCAAATGTCTAAACTATTGACCGATACTTCGGCCATACATGGTTTTTTTATATGATAACACATAACACTCATATATACCCCGATATTGGTTTTGGTACGCTAACACGTAACATAATAATTATTGTGGTTACTCTTAGTCCTTGTAAGAAATTCAGAATAGGACAACGTCATAATTGTATTGACGAGGACTTCTATCCCAATTCTCACATTTATGCCAAGACTCGAGAGATAGTATACTAGTATAGTAAACACTCCACGCATGTCTTTTTAGAATTTTCAAACCAAGCACAACAAGTCAACAATACGTTAGGTAAAAATCTTTCATCTGATTTGTGATCTTCTTCAGTCCTATTCTCTATAAATACCTCACCATTCTAGCAAATGATCAAAGCAACAAAACCCATAAATCATATCAACAAATAATATACAAAGAATTATTATTATGGAGAGATCAGTTGGGTTAAAAGTTTGCGTACTAGTTTTAGTGTGTCTAGCGGTTGGTGCAGCAGCACAGAGCGCACAAAATGTGAGGGCAACTTATAACAATTATAATCCGCAGAACATTGGCTGGAGTTTGTATACAGCCAGTGCGTATTGCGCGACATGGGACGGCAACCAGCCGCTGGCTTGGCGTCAAAAGTACGGCTGGACTGCCTTCTGTGGCCCTGCTGGTCCTCGGGGTCAAGCTTCTTGTGGCAAATGTCTAAGGGTATGGTAACGTCCATTTTTCTTTTGTGTATTAGGTCAATCAAAATATCGTGCTTCTTTATCTTTCTGTGTTAGGGCAGAGCTAGGGGGGGCTCGCTCACCCCGTCTACGGCCCGCCCCAGGTTTGCAGAAAGTGGAATTTTTGTGTGTATTTTTACTACAAAACTAGTTAAAAATTGGAAAATCGTAGTATTTGGCCCACCCCAACTCCGAAAAATAAGTTTAGGCCCAGATCATTCCTGTAACGCATGTGTATAATTATTTGATGTTAAGAATTGGGGTTAAACCGGTTAATGATGCAGGTGACAAACAGAGCAACAGGAGCCCAAACAACAGTGAGAATAGTAGATCAATGCAGCAATGGAGGATTAGACCTTGACGTCAATATTTTTAAACAAATTGACACCAATGGTCAAGGAATTGCTCAAGGCCATCTTCAAGTCAATTACCAATTCATTAACTGCTGATTGATCAGCTACTTAATAAACAAGCTTGCTTATTATGAAGCCATGATATGGTCAGTCTATGTATCATTCCTACTGTAATAATCTGGCCGGCTTAGCTTCTATACATGAATAATAAGGGCTTTAATTAATAAAATTTGCGACATTATATATGTTGCAACTTGTATACCTTCGGATCTATCATATCCTTGCATGCCTCGATTTGGTTTAGGTATCAGAAGCTTCTTTACTCATGTTAATCAACTCTTAAACGTAACATCTGTATTATGTTTAGAGATAGTTGTATTAATATGTTTCATTGAAAATTAGTTGGGTGCTCTACTTTGAATGATGATGCTCCAACTTATAATACAAGACTGACCGAGTCCATGCATTACATAACATGGTCGAATTTCTTGCTTGGTATCATAACCGGTTGAAGAAGAGCTTAAAATTGAAAAAAGCAGAGCAAAGCAAATTGAAGATTAATCTAGGAAGGCGGCCAGGAGCCTAGCTAGGAGTGGATTTGTACAATTGTACGTTTCAATTTTCATGCTTGGCATGTGGCGCATTGACACTGCTTGGCTCATAGAAACAACAGTACAATTGTGATTAGGACACAAACATTTAGGAGCCGATTTGGCATCTTCACTTTCACAACCATATTTTAACTTAATTCTTACAAATAATCGCACCTTTTGAAGTTATTGTAACCAGTAAAGAGTTGGCAATGCTGGCCTGACCCGATCATGAATCAATTGGCTCAAACAGGCATCCAATCAACCCAATATGTGTTAATTCCGCTCGTTATTTTACAATGATCCGATTCATTTGTAATTTGTTGACCTGGGCATAGTTATTATGCTGCTCAATAATGATCCAAATTACAAGTTGGTCCTTTTTTAACCAATTTTGTCTAGTAGAGTTGTAGGTTTATTCTTCACGATTAGGAAGATTTATCTTGTGAGTTCGCTGATATGAAAGTCCAGACATCAGATATGTGTTTTCTTCTTGTGTGCGTCCCTATGCATCAATGAAGCTCCCACCTTGTATTAAAAGATGCAAGGACATTGATAAGTTGTTGGTAAAGTTTGTGCCAAAACAAATAAGAAGTTTATCGGATCATTTTTTTTTATCAGATCAAATTTTTATATATTAAAGAGGATGTTGAATTTTCTTAGTAATTTTAGATTTATAGTGAGATTGTTGTAGGTGACGAACTAACGAATGACTTTTAATTAATGAAAAACCCCTCACATCCTTGTGAGGAGAGTATGTAGTTGGGTTAAAGCTTGGTCTAGTTTAGATGAATCAAACTATGATCGGATCATTTTCAGATCGAATCGAACGATTTCAGGTTAAAACTAAGATGGCTAATTTTTGGTTCCAATATATTTGGATGTTTGGATCGGATATTCGGGTCTAGGTCGGACACAACAATTTCATAAATGAACGGGGCGAGTTTTGGTTGTTGGGTTTTGTGATGATAGGTTGGGAATCTTTGGATAAATGCTCAAACAAATGAAATTTCAAGCAATTACCCCAACTTACCCAAAACAATCTTTTAATGTAAACTTACAGTGAGATCGATGAAATGTTTTTGAACAGGGGGGAGTATTATATTTCCCAAAAGGATCACATAAGTTGCAGTTTGTGAGAATTACAAGTCCCTGACAACGTCACTCGTTGATGAGAATAGCATTGAGAATGATGACTAGCAACATGCAACAACCTCTTTATCAATTTTGAGCTAGGTACAATCAATCTCATTCAATAAGACCGTCTCACCCCAAAAATTTATAATCAGTCAACATCCAAATTGAATTAGCTAACCAATTAACAAACAAGTGATTTTGAAACCATAACAAATTAAAAATACACGACTACACGATTAACATTCTTTCCATATTACTTTTACTTTTACCATGTCACATACACACCCCTCTTAGGCTCATTGTTCATTTCACACACACACACACGCATCACACTACTCGCAACATAATACCAAGTTACCAACTCACACAAGTCATAATAATTACTCTTGTACACCGTATATAATAAAGTCTTCTCTTCTCAACTTCTTCACATCGAACTCACTGAACACACAAAATAATAAAAAGAGAGACTCAACACTTTCTCTCTCTAACAAATCCGCAGTCGTCGTTTCTCTCTTTTCTCTGTCCAAAATAACCCAACAAACAAAACAAAACAAACTTAATAATTTTTCCAGCACCAGCTTGATTTTTAATCAAATTTTTTACAATCGAAATGTTGGTTTTTCCCATATAAATTCCTCAGATCCGCTCTGCTTTTCTTCCATCTTGTTAAATTCATATTGTTTTAACCGCCTTAGATACGACACCGCAAAGTTGTAGCGTTTTCGTGAAGACGAGCGAATATGGCGAGTGGTCAGCTTGTGAGGGTCAGGAGAGAGAAAATAGCGGCATGCATGACATGCCCACTTTGCCATAAGCTTCTCAAAGAAGCCACCACTATCTCCCTTTGCCTTCATACGTGTACGTTCTTGTTAATTTAATGCATTTTTTTGGTTCAATCGTGTTTCTTAATCTTCGTTGTTTTGTGATTTGGTCATCTGGGTTTGTTTAATTCATGCGTTTTATGAAGTGGGTTGTTTCTAGTTTGTGTGATTTAATCGTGTTTTAAATGTAATTGTATGATTTAATTTGGAATTTGTACGAGGTGGGCGACATTGTATTAATTGTTGTTTTTATGTGAATTATTTGATTTGGTGTTTGGTTGATTTGTTGAGTAGTTGTTGTTTTTTGGACGTAAGAGATTGATTGATTCTTTTACGTGAAGTTGAATCTCGTTTTCTTATGGTCATGCAAAGTTTGTGATTTTGATTTGTTCATGTAATTCATACGTAGGTTTTGGCTAATTTCTGTTGATGTTGTTGTTGTTCTTGGTTTATCGTGTGTTTGAAGCCTGCATCTTTCGTTGCGTGGCCGGGTTTTGCTGAATGCTGAGCTCAAGTATATGCCATGTTTGTGTAGAACTTTTGTTGGATTTTAACAAATTTAGTGTTGTGAAATATGATTAACTAGGATGAATTTGCTGCCTTTATGATTACTGGTAAGTGGCTTGGTGTGGTGTTGGATTACGAATTCGGAATTAAGGTCATGGTGAGCTGACTGATGCGGTTGCTGGAGCTGTCACTATGAGCTCAAATGTGGTGAATGCATCTTGTTAGTTGAATTGGAAAAGTTTGTAGGAGTATCAGTCTCTGGTGCATGGGTTCAGAATTGGTTCAATTTAACCAAAATAGGAGATAATGCGGCTACTTTATTGAGTGTTTGTGACTTGTGTAGTATATTGTTCCTTCTTTTGCATATAGCTAAAAGTTTTGCGCTGAAGGCCTGAAGCTGTCAAATACTTGGTATTTTTGTATTGTTTGATCAATGTCATGAGACTCTGAACTGCTCTGTATCTATTCCTTCTTCACGAAGCAACTACGATATGTGAGCCTCTGATTCTTAGTGGATTTTATGAAATTGCTGTGATGCTGATTTCTGATTGCTGAAGCTTAGTCCATGAATTATTAAGTTTGCATCATGACCTGGGGTAGTGAGGATTGAAGATCATAACTTGTAATCTTGTAGTAAATATTTGACCTCTTAAGTTAGTGACAGTTGGTTTTGGAAATGTCAGTCTGCAGGAAGTGCATATATGAAAAGCTCTCGGATGAGGACGTGGATACTTGCCCTGTGTGTGACGTGAACCTCGGCTGTATCCCAGTGGATAAACTCAGGTTTGAGTCCCTCCCCTCTCTCTTTGTTCATTGGTATCAGTATTGAAGTGAACTGATATGCTATATACAACTGGTTTCTACTGTGCAAGATGGTTTTCACACTCTCTGTTATGAGATGGCTATTACCTATTTTACACTGGCGAAGAGGAGAAAATAGTTAATAGGGGAAATGCTTAGCTCCCTTATGATAACCCTAAAGATCAATACGGGGGGGGGGGGGGGGGGGGTCAAAAAATTATATACCATCATAACATGTATGTTCACAGTTGAGCCATGAGATTAGTGAATGCTTCCTATTATGGTTCACTCAGCAGTTTTATCGAGGATTACAGGACTGCATCAGTTTTTCTAGCTAATAAAGTCTAATGGGATCTTTGAAGTTTTTCTCACTGGGATTCTGCTTAACAAAATACTCTCTACATGGATATTATGTTTATGGGATACTCGTGTTCTTCTTTGGTATAGTCATGTTCTACTATTATGTAATACAGGCCGGACAACAATCTCCAAGATATAAGGTCTAAGATATTTCCTTTTAAAAGAAGGAAGGTTGAGGCCCCTGAAATTGCCCCAACAATTTCGCTGCCTGCTAAGAGAAAGGAGAGATCACTATCGTCTTTGGTCGTGAGCACGCCAAGAGTATCTGCACAGGGTGGGGTAACTGGAAGGAGAACCAGAGCTGGTGTCAGGAAAGGTTCTACCCCAAGGAGTTCAAGTCCTGCCGCTGAAGAAACTCCTAAGAAAGAGGACGATTCAGTGGAATCGAGCTCTCCTGAGACCCTGAATAAAATTATACAAAATAAAAAGCAGGTATATAGCATACTCACTCATTCTTTTTGCCTAGAAGCTCCAAACTAGGGATGTGGCTTATTCTTATAGGGTTTTGAAGTTTCTATTTTACTTGATGATGTAATTGCATTGATTCCTTCATATTTGTAGAGTTTGTCAACAAAATCTTCTAATGACCAAATTCATGGTGAACAGGAAAACAATAATGAGGGACGGGAGGGGAAAGTGGATTTGTGGAAGCCCTTAAACACACTCGTTGAAGCGGCAAATAGAAGCAAGTTTGCTAAGCCAGGTTCTCAAGGGCCAGCTCACGTCAATCCAGACATTACCAGTGCTGGTGATGCTGATGCATGTATAAATAAGACCAAAAGAGAGGTAAATGGCCAGAGAACTGAAATCCAAGGTGAGAAGAACAGCATGCCTTCTGCCCAAGGCCCAGCAAAACGTAGGAGGATGCGCCAAGCAAATAAAAAAAATCAATCTGGATCTGTGGAATCATCCAGTTCAAAGCTCGTTATAAGTTCGGCACACCGTAACTGGAGAGATGGTCCAATTTGGTTTTCACTGGTTGCTTCAGGGGATCAGTAAGTGCAATACCTAGTTTGGCTCATTATCTGCTCAGTTTTTAATCTTCATTGTGGCTGGTATGCTACACTTTCTTAGCTTCACGTCTATCTTAAATGGTTTAGGGACGGAGTTGAGCCCCTGCCACAATTATCTGCTGCTTTCTTGAGAGTAAAGTAAGTTTAAAGCTCTTCTATACAGTTTCATCTCTGTTTGTTTGCCCTGTTGTTCTTATCATTCCCCAAATTCTGTTCCAAATTTATTTTACCTTTATTGAGGAAATGGCGTGGTGGGTTGGGGGGGGGGGGGCTTGCTGCATGTCAATGGGTCACTAGCATAGCTTATATTCCTTGATTACGAATTCCTGAGCTGCAATGGATAATTTACAATTTTTGTGTTTTGCCATATTGTAACTGTAGACTAGATATGTCTTGTGCCGTCAGATATTTTAATTTTCAGTAACTTTGGAACAGTCTAATATGAAATCCCTGAAATCTAGAATTGTCTGGATTTTGTCATAGCCAGAAACATTTAGTGGGCAGTCAAATGATTTTTGTTGAGATTGTTGCATTCCTTTGAGCATTTAATTTTTTTTTTTTTTTTTTTTTTTTTTTTTTTTTTTTTTTTTCGCGGAACCATAAAATTCAGATCCAGTTCTTAAGATTTCATATGAGATGGTCTTTGCTTGGCATTGTGGTACCTAAGTAGTCCTCATCTTAAAAGGGTGGAACTGGGGCGCCATAGGTGCTGTAAGATAATCTATGAAAGTGGGCGCCTTTAGAGTAGATTTCAAATCCCATACCTTCTTTCATATATTCATTCGTAGATTTTCAAGTTCTTATTGTTAATTTAGGTAAGCATGTCTGCTGGAGGTGGTGTTGACTACAAATATACATCTTTGGCTATGTTACTCATTGTTGTTGGTTATTTGTCTGTGCAGGGATGCAAGCATGTCGGTCTCGTCAATCCTCAAATACCTCACGAAGAAACTTAACCTCGTTAGTGAGGAAGAGGTCAGTACTAAACTAACTCATTAGTTCATTCAGCTACTTTGAGCAACCAGCGGTAAATGGCATTAAGCTCTCTTGGTTCCTCCATCTTGATGGGTGTTTAGCTGATACTCGTATAAGTTTTTGAGAAGCTTATAACGTATTATGCTACGGGTCAGAGGTTTAACAAGCATTACTAGTGTTGTTCTCTATAAAGCCTCCCCTGTTTTTTAGCACAGATACATTGCTGTAGGATCAGGGGGCAATTGTAGTTGACGCATTTTAGCTGTGTTTGATCTAGTGATGCATAATTGCATATTACTGTATGATTTAATGGGATCCCAAGGGAATGGAGAGGGATAATGGGTATTAATTGTTACTTTTTAACCCAAATAGACACCAGTCCACTCCTAGATTTTCCTCTGTTTTCTTCTCTTCATTCCCCTTTACCTCCTCTCTGTGAGATACCATCGCATTGCAATTGTGATTATTGTAACTAAACTTGACCAAAGTGGGCTATTCAAGCTGGAAAGAGTGCATGGTTTATTGCGGCCTTGCGGGGATACTTAGCTGAAAGCAGTTTCACCAAGAGTGTCGAACAATGTAACTAAGAAGGTTTTACTCATTGTGTTGAAGATCCTTGAAAAACATGCTTTCTAAGACTTGAGGCTCGCCTGATACTCAGAAGCCGCTTTATATTACTTGGTAAAAGTATTCTTGGCATTTAATGATCCTGAAACTAAATGCATCTGGTGGGAACTATAACAAGCATCAATTGTCCTAGTAAACCGTTTGAAAGAAGCTTGTGTATCACTTCAGACGTGTGTACATGGTGGTGAGACGTGAGTTGTTTTGGGTTTCCATTGCCTGTTCCAGGCTGAAGTTTTTGCATGTTTATGGAAGAAAGGCATTAGAGTAAAAGACGATTTTTTTTGAATAATGCTGTAACATGAAGGGTCTTTTGCCCTGTCCTAGCATTTGTCTATGGGTATCAGGGTATCTATGCATTGTTCTAAAGTTTTGTCCTTGGTGGTATCACTTCAGTTTGTATGAGAAGCTCATATGAAATGTGCTTCTCTATGGTTACATTTCAAGTTCTTCTTGAAAGATCACTTTACAAAGATGATACACTTCACTTGTATTCTACTTTGATTATGTCTTATCCAACCCATATTGTAACATTGTGATGGCTCTTTTGTTTTACCATAAGACTGAGGCACATTGATCAAACTCGATATATATCAAACTTACTTATGGATACATGAAAAACTTTCTTATGCAGGTCCAAATAATGTGCCATGGACAGCCGGTATTGCCTCATTTGAAGCTAAGCAGTCTCCTGGACTTGTGGCTACGGACTTCATCGACTCCCAAAAGGGTGCGAACCTTTGTTGGTGACTCCGCCAAGGAGTACGTGATGACCCTGTCTTATTCGCGGAAGGTTGCAGCTCCTGCTTCCTGATTCTTCAAATAGTAAACTTCTCAAGTTTTCCCTACTAATGATCTTTAGTGAACTTTATAGCGCTGTTCAGATGTTGGCCTTCTGAACAATTAGTCTTGTTCTCAAATCTTAATTTCATTCATAGTTTAACGACAAATGGTTATTACCATTTCGCAACCTGCCCATGGGCCAATGTATATGAGAAATTATAGAGTATCATTACTACTACCATTTTTTTAAAAGAATCATTCAATTTTAGTCGAAAAATGCTGCTTGTCTATAGAAGTCGAAGTACGAAAACAAAAATTATCTGTTCGTAGTAGTTTTGACTAAGAAAGGGAGTTGGTTTAGCATGTATTCCACGTGTTTGACGATATAAATGACCGAGGCCCTTCTAGATAGTGAGTATGTCATTAACGATCGCTTAAGCACTTACTACGATAGACTACGCCGCTTTTGTTGGCAATGTTATATGGTATAGAATGCTGCCATGAAAGAATTGTAGCGAAAGATGTTAAGATTGACATTTTCCTCGGCTGAGGAGAAAGACCAAGCCGTAGTCCCACTAATGTAATACAAGTCAAGTTTTCGAGATCTATCCTTATTGCTAGGGTTCCACTTTTTTTCATGGCCGAGCTTCTTTTTATATCCTCATATAAGGAATCTCGTTAACATCCCTTCTGGAAAACTTACTTTTAAGAAAGCTTTGGAATCGGTAATCCTACCTTTTGGCAGGCTTACAAAGGGGGGCTCTGGTCCACAAGTATGTGGAACAATCCCTAATCTAAGCCCGAAGGCAAGAGTAGGTTCTTTTCAACTTTCGACTTTCCTTAGGTCGAAGTGGCTCGAGTCGAAGGAGGCCGATGGTTTCACTCTAGCCGCTAATGGCGATCGTGTGGGAAACACTTGTCTTTCATTACCTGAGCCAGCACTTTAGGGCGGAATGTATCTGTTAAACATTCTATTAGGCAACCGGGTCTTTACTCTTCTATGACCGCAAGGCTACCTAATCGTGCGCAGGAGGCTCGAAGGTCCCTGGATCTGGAAGGCACATGAGTCTGAACACTATGTTGAATGTGCGACTTCCTTTTTGTTGTTGCCAGCGCTTTCCCAAGCCGGCTCTTGGTCATCTCTTGCCAAGTTAGCTCATTTCGTGCTCATTTTTAAATTTCTGCTTTGTTATTCCCATCATCCGGCGGTAACCACAGGATGAGGGAGATGCCGAGGAGCCGGGGAAAGAATCAAGTCGATCAGGCTTAAGGACCAGGCTGCTTTCTCTCTAGTGTTGTTAGCTGATCGCCTAGAAGAGCCACTCGCTCTCTAATGTTGTCGCACAATGGCCTTACACGCCTCTCAGTAAAGGAGCGAAAGGTTATCATGAACATCCCAACAAAAGAAAAAAGGTCTGCAGTCATGCATTATAAATTATTCGGGTTTTTACACTATCAAAGAAAAATATGATCAATATATTGTTTTCTGTTTTGACGTCATTTATTCAAATGAACATATTTAGTGGCCGCCACTTTACCGGAAAAAGTTCATGTAAATATTTCCATTTCAAGTAGGTTAATCTCGTGTACAGTTACTTTTTACCGAGAAGTTTTTACTTTTTTTATAGAGGCGATGGTGGATTGGTGGCGCCTTATGTTATGAATCTGACGACCAGCCCATCTTATAGTGCGTCGGTCCAATTCAGCCTACACAATTAGAAGGTAGGTCTAAGCCTCTAACCCAGCCCATAAGAAGGGGCCAGCCTTATATCAGTCCAGCCCGCCCATCCCACGCCTCTGTTGAGTCAGGCGCAATAAGAAATTCTTAGGCCCATATCGGGTTGTAGCCCATAGGCACATTTCTTTATAACACTAGTTATTACGAAAATTAACCGTTTACACTTTTACGGGGTGGTAATTTTACACACCCCTTAAACTTATCGGTGTGAGTCATAGTTCTCAATGTCGGGGCCATGTTCTTCTCACAAAGAGATTGTGACTAAATCAGATGTTTTGGACACTATTTTCAGCCGTGCCTGAATGAGGGACCCAAGTACCCAACTTAACCGATCCGCAGGCCTTGTTCAATACGAGTTTGGAAAGAAGATGCTGTCATAAGCAACAACATAAGACTTCATTTCCTTCCTTAATTAAGTGATATTCTCCTAAATTAATCCCAAAGATTCCACTATATGTTTTTCAAGTTGAATATCAATTAATTAAGGAAGATTATTGAATTTTATCACTTGCCCTATGGACACACGTTATAAAACCCGATAGTTAAATACACATCAAGCATCTGTCTTATGAGACGTTACCTAAAATCTCCTTATCTCCTACACACGGCATATCGAAACTACAAGGTAATGATTTATTGATATATTAATCATAAATAATAAATTACAAGAAATTGGTTGGGAGCCGCGAAACAATCTGGGCCCCCACACCCTTGGCTATAGAGAAACCAATACGAGTAAAAATATGTGCCGCAGCTTGCGCACCAATGTCCTGCGTCCTGGAATACCGCTGAATGCGCTGAAGCAAAGCAACGACACCTAACTCCAATTCTCCTAAAGAGGAAAAGGAGAAAAGGAGGAAGCCATAACCCAAAAAAGCGCACCGAGCATCATACTTAGTACGCTTACGATGAGCCGCAGCACGCACAACCCCGCCTGGCTCAAAACCGACCAAGCCAGACTGAGTTAAGGGCGATGAACCAGTCAAATCGACACACACGTCACGCCCACCATCCCACGAATATAAAAGCACATCTGCCGGACGAAGAGGCCTGCCATCAGTCCCGACCAGCCCTATATCCACCTCCTTGCCTGCTGAAATCCCGGACCGATAGCAGACGTCTACCAAAGTGTCGCGAACAGCATTGTGACGATGCTTGATGCCCACAACCCCGGCACACGAAACTGCATGATCCCCAAATATATCCCCAGCGAAAGTCCTGGAACAAGCAGAACACGGCCTGTCCAAAGAGAACAAAGGGACGCCCAAACGATAGCACCGGACACAACGATAAGTCCGGCTATTCATTGTCTGCCCTAAGCCAGAAATAGGGACCACCCGTAGCCAATCCGAACAGTGCTCACCCTGCTGTGAATGCCACAAGGCCAACTGACGCGGTGTGAGAGAGAAAATAGAGGCAGCAGCTGAGTGACCCTCGTAAAATATATGTCTGCCAATTTCTTCATGAGTCGGGGGGCAGCAATATCACTAGAGTTTCTCAAAATATCAACCTCCATAGTCTGATTACACCGTACCCCGAGTATAAACGTCGGTCTCTTGAGACATTTTGACGAGCAACTAAGCCTAATGACGCTAAAACTTCCGGAACACGTCATTCTAGATGAAATCCTACCAAAACTCCCTGTGAAAACCCTAGTCCGGTTTAAATCAGTTTGCAAGTATTGGCACACCTTCATCTCAAGCCACAAGTTCGTTACATCTCATCTTCAATACTTATCCCGCGCTCCCGGTTTTTTGGTAACTGATACCAATGGTTACACTCTTTACTCGATTTCTTTTGATCTCTACGACAATCTTCAAGTTACGACTAGTACATACAGAGGGCTTGAGCTTGGGCCATATCCAAGCATAGCTGGTTCTTGTAATGGTCTAGTGTGCATGATTGGCATGAGTGAAATAGGTTTTGTTATTTGGAATTGGGTTATCCGACAGTCTCGAAAAATCAGTGTGCCGCCTCTGCTACGCCAGAATTGCATCCGCACTCTATTCGGGTTTGGGTATGCGTCGAAAATTGACGATTACAAAATTGTCTTTGGTGTTGGGGATAATAGGGAGATAGAGGGAGAGTAAACCATGGAGAAGAGGTTTCTCATAAAACTTTCTCAAATAATCTCATTACATCTAAAGCCCTTATATAGGACTAATTTCAAGACTATTTATATTCCGTAACCCCTAACAATAAATCACTAACTTTATTCCTAATTAATACAAATTCTTAATATCTAATTCAATGACCATTGACTATTTTGGATCATCATTTCAACACACCCCCTTGATCCAAAAATCCTAGGACCAATTCTTCGTCCGCGCGTTGAGCCAAACGCATCACCGTTACGTCCTTTGCCACAACGAACATACGAGACCTCTTAGTTCTCGTACACTTCAATTTTCGCTCATCCCTCTAGGACGATGAACACACCTTCGCAAGTCTTGCACACCTTGCGACTCTTGAATATCGATTCCTCCTTCGGATCTCGATCAATCGGGTTTTGGATACCCAACTTCTTCAATTAAAGGAGCATTTCTCCTCAAAACCTTGTGAAGCCCTTGTCTTCACCGGCCATGTGATGCACTTATCATCACCATACCTTGTCGATGCACATAATCACCGACCACATATTGGAGCGATCTCCTACAACATTAGAGCACTTCTCTCTAACCCTTCAGTTTATGGTGCACTTCTCACCATTGTCAAATTGCCGGAGCACTTTTCTATGCAATATCAATAATAGAGCACGTCTCTCTGCTCTCCATGGTGCGTTTCAAAAGATGAGCAAACTACCTTCAAATTTGCGGCATTTCCGGAACTTCATTGTCATCAGTACTTTGACTAGACACGTTTGGGCTCCACACCCAAACCTTCAATGTCTCCCTTTTGAGACTAAGGAGCCTTTCGCTCCATAAAATTCGTAGTTTGCATCATCAACTAATCGCACATACATAAGGCTGACTTTACCTTTTGCCACCTTTTCAATTCTTAACCAAGGCTACGTAAAGAGCACATTTTTTTTTGTGCTTCTTTATTTCTCACAAAGCCTACGTTGCCATTCCTAATCTCACAATTTCTATTGTTTGATTTCCAAGGCTGCCGTGCCTAAAAAACAAACCACTCACACATTTTTTTTTTTAATTTTTTTTTTGATAAATTGATAAATTGATTTACTCTCAACCTCTCTATCTCGGTCTCTCTTTTGTAAATTTCACACTCATCTCAATTTGATAGCAGCGGAATTTGTTTATGTTCACCCCTTTTGGAATCGAACCAGGCTACTTGAGTGGAGGTGGCCGCCATGCCTACCCTCTCAACTCAAGAGCTCTGATACCACATTGTTGGGGATAATAGGGAGATAGAGGGAGAGTAAACCATGGAGAAGAGGTTTCTCATAAAACTTTCTCAAATAATCTCATTACATCTAAAGCCCTTATATAGGACTAATTTCAAGACTATTGATATTACGTAACCCCTAACAATAAATCACTAACTTTATTCCTAATTAATACAAATTCTTAATATCTAAGGGTGCTGATTTTGCCAAGGCAATAATTACAGTTGCCAAGGCAAAATTAAGTAACTTCCTAGTTTGCCCTGCCATAATAATTCTGAAATTTGCAATTAATTTTTTATTTCGAATTTAATATACTGTGTACTATCACCATGTAGTTTCTGATTTTAACTATCCTCCCCTCCGGCCCTCCCCCAAGCTAACCAAGGCCGTCCTCACCGGAGCCACCGCACGTCTATCACTCTACGGTACCCTCACCTCCGTTAGCATTACACATCACCAGGATCGACCACCCTCATTTCTATCTTACCAAATTAAAAACGTCCTACCGTTTTACAATTTTAATCAAATTAAATCCTCTTGATTGTCGGTAGAACTCCAAAAAAGGGTTGATATCTGAAACCCCCAAATTTTAGGGTTAACCGATCAATCGATTGAAACTGATTTCTCAAATGAATCGACTTCAATCGTGGTCATAAATTTCAATAGGCATAGATAGACCGTAGGCTGAAGAATCATGGTCATCGATATCAACACCGTCGCATAATGGGCCGAGCAAAATTGGTTTTGTGTCGTCGTCGCCGCCACCTCCACCGCAGGGGAGTGGATCAAGATCTGAGTTCAATAAACTTGAGGCAGAGAGGACGTGAATAGGTCCGAGGAGCGCAAGACGGGCTGTAGAATCAATGCTAGCTGCAAGAGGGAATGAGCCGTAGGGGGACATGCGCGGGGAAGGTGGTCCAAGTTGAAATCACCGAGTATTATGTAGCAGAGGACTTTTCTTTTCATTGGACATTATTAATTAAATAATTCCTAAACATTTTCTGTCTTGCTAATTGGAGGGCAAAGTGGAAAGTCACTTAATTTTGCCTTGGCAACTGTAATTGTTGCCTTGGCAAAATCAGCACCCATATCTAATTCAATGACCATTGACTATTTTGGATCATCATTTCAACATTTGGTTACCGAATTGTTCCCAGGTATGGTGACAGTAGTACAACTAGCCAGGACAATGGTGTGTTCGTATTTTCGCTTAGGGCCAATGAATGGAAGGTGATTCGAGTCGATGATAACGTCATTAGTATACCTAGAAAGATGCCTCAGTGCAACCGAGGAGTATATGTGGATGATACGTTGTACTGGTATGTTAGGAATTGCAATCGGAAATTATTGGAGGACGATACTTGTCTGGTAGGGCTTAATCTTGTAGAAGAAGAGTTCAAGACGGTTGAATATATGGATTGGACGATACACGAGGATTATGAATCGGTGCGTCTAAATGTCATCAAAGGGTGCTTAGCATTGTCGGGTTCCCAGACTAAAAAAAGAGCTGACGATATTTGGTTAAGGAAAGGACATGGCGTTTGGGAGAAGCTATTCAGTGTCCCACACGAGGTGACTTCTATTTCTATAGGCATATCTATGACTGGTAAGTGTCTGAAACAATACGAGGGGGAGTTGAAATTGGTGGATCCTCGAACCGAAGATATTGGAAGATTTGGAAAAGAATTCCATAAAAATTTTATTAGTGTCTTTCAAGCAGTGCATTATGTTGAGAGTTTTGTCTCACCATTTAGAATCGAAGGCTAAACATACTAGTGAATTCCATAAAAAATTTATTAGTGTCTTTGAAGCGGTGCATTATGTTAAGAATTCTATTAGTTATGAATTGCATTACACCACACTAGATTCTAAAGAAGTGAGGTTCTTTTTTCCGACTATGTGTATCACATCAATGAGAGGGTGAGATAGATCTTGCAATATAAAGTCACTTTTATTGTGAAAGTGTGTAATATTCGAGTTCTAGCATTCAATTTAGGCAGTTTTCTTTTATTGTGTAATATTTTCAAATTAATTTATTATCATTATATATTTTAGGTATTAGATACACTCTAAAAGATTTGATTCCTTTTGTTATAACAGAATATGCCATTTTTATGTATATTTTAATATTTGTTGACGTCAACTTTAACGTGTCGCTATTGTCACTGCTGATGTGGATGGCCTAAGAACCTATTTGACAGGACTTAATAGCAGTAGTATATAGATCAGTTCAGAATCATTCAGATTAGTTTAGGTCAGATCAGAGTCATTCAAATCAGATCAGAAATGTTCAAATTTCTATCAATGTATTTGGTCCATAACTGATACTAATTCGTTGAAATTCAATCAAAATTTCAACACATTTAGTTCAGATCAGATCAGTTCAGAGTCATTCAAATCAAATCAGATCAGAATCATTCACATCAAATCAGATCAGTTCAGAAAGATGCAGTCCTATCAAACAGGGCCTAAGGTTCCTTTAAATGCACCGATAATTATATAATAATATGATGCAGTCCTCCCTTTCTCCTTCTCCTCTTTAGGTGAATTGGAGTCAGGTGCCGTTGCTTTGCTTCAACGCATTCAGCGGTACTCCAGGACGCAAAACATTGGTGCGCAGGCTGCGGCACATATTTTTACTCGTATTGGTTTCTCTATAGCCAAGGGTGTGGGGGCCCAGCTTGTTTCGCGGCTCCCAACCAACTTCTTGTAATTGACTATTTATAATTGATATCACATGCTCTAATATATAAGATGATTATATGATATAATATGATAGATGATATCCATGGAATTTACCTTTGAAATCAATGGTTCATCCTTGCTCAATCCACGATTTGTTACTGTTAAGATATAATTAGGGTTGTGAATGATAGCTGTTGTTGTCTTATTATTGATGAGGGGCCTATATATATCGTTACAATGACTTGTACCGTAAGGCGGAAATCTACTCCTGTTATTCCATAATACTATTCCTACTATAGTCTAAATATTCCCAAATCATATTCCTAATACAACATAGGAATACTTTCATAATCCTCTAACACCCCCCCCTCAAACTCATGGTAACTTTGCAAAAGTTTCCATGGGTTTGAAAATTACAATAGTTGTGTAAAAAAAAAAAAAAGCTTGTTCGACCCGCAATGCCACGTTCATCCTCGTTCGCGCCAGTTTGAGACGGTTTAGTGGACACCGAAAAACTAAATTTGCACGGTTTGATGAACACCGAAAAACCAAATTTGCATGGTTTGATGGACACCGAAATACCAAACACGTACGGTTTAGAGGACACCGAAAAACCAATTTTGTAATTTGTCACAGTTTGATGGACACCGTAAAAACAAGTAGTTTGTTTGTTTGTTAAGGGTTGAAATTGGTTCAACCAAGATTTATTTGTCACAAAAGAGTCGAAATTGGGTCGACAGTATTCGTGAAAGGGTCGAAAACCGTACGACCGGATAGTAGTAAGGGTTGAACGAAATAGAACCAGGGACTTTGTGGGTCATTATGTAGATCTACGAGAATTAAGAGGGTGCGGGGACATGGAATTTTTATAGTGTTTGTTTTGTGCTTTGGGATTAAGCTAGACCTACGTAGGTAAAGGGGTAAAAACAATTGAATTAGAATTTGGTTGTTTTAATTTGTAGCTAAAGAAACACGATAGACTCATTACTAACAAATCCCGCCGGTGGGCGCCGTAGATTATCGCCGTAGACTATCAGCCCACCGGCAGGTGTCGGAAGCGATTGCACAGTCCTCTAGGAAAGAAGCTCTGATACCATGTTAAGATATAATTAGGGTTGTGAATGATAGTTGTTGTTGTCTTATTATTGATGAGGGGTGAACCCCTATATATATCGTTACAATGACTTGTAACGTAAGGCGAAAATCTACTCCTGTTATTCCATAATACTATTCTTATTACTATAGTCTAGATTTCCCTAATCATATTCCTAATACAACATATGAATACTTCCATAATCCTCTAACAGTTACTTTTCAATTTTTTTTTATGAAGAGAGTTAATGAGGGGAGAAATGGGGGTGAGCGATCGGAGAATGAATGGTTGGGGGGGGGGTGGGTAAGTGGACAACAGTTTTGGTGGTGGTCGGTGTGGCGTGTGGTGGTAGTCGACCGATGACGTTGGCTGGGTTGTGGAGAAGGGGTGTCGGGGAGGGGAGGAGCGCGAGATATGGATTTTTTGCTTGGGTTTTCAACTTTGTTTTTTGGGCGAATAAGCGACACTTAACCGAACCACAGTGTTGTTTGTGGTTCGGGTACCATAGTATAATAACAACTGAGGCCAGGTATCATGTCAATATGTCTTAGCTAAGATTTTTAACTTCCAGTATATTGTGGTACCCGATGGTTCTTTCCTACATACGACTCACGAGTAGGCAACTTTATTTTATGATTCTCACCCGAGAAAGCAAATTATGACATCTGATTGATAATTTTAGGAAATTTAAATAAAGAAGGTTTCTAGAAAAACCGTATTATATATCCCATCGAAAGAAACTCTCCTAGTTTTCAATTCAGAGAGAACTCGGAGCCATGAACAAAAAACATCATGGCAAGGCGATCGAAAAGCAGCTGCTAACCTTTCTACCCGAAGACGTTATATTTAATCATATTCTACCAAAACTACCCGTCAAATCCCTTGTATGTTTTAAGTCTGTTTCAAAAGATTGGTTCTCCTTAATTTCGAGTACGAATTTCATTGAAACCCAGCTCCAATTTTCCTCTTCTTCACGCAATGAGTTTCTGCTACTCAGTTATAGAGATCGAGAGTTCCTTACGCTGTCGTATGACGAACACGATTTGATCGGGTTTACTCCTTTGAGCGATGAACTTAAAAAGCTCGGAAAGGGTTGTACGTTTATTGGTTGCTGTAATGGTTTGATTTGCGTCTATCTCTTCGACAAGGACGTACCATCGAGTAGTTATTTTGTTATTTGGAACCCAGCAATTCGTGTTTACAAGGTAGTCACCTTACCTAACGGTGCCACGAAAGATTTTGATTTTAATACACATGGGTTTGGTTATGCATCGAATGATGTTGGGAAAAAGAGGTCAAAGCGGAAGCTACAAACAAACTACCCTTTTCCCCGTTTGTGCCTTTAGGTGAGACTAACCAAGTGCAATGAAAAAATGGAAATTTCGGCAGCCCTCCGGGACTGTACAGCAGCCCCAAAAAACAAATAACAAGAAAACAAGAGAACACAAGGATTTATGTGGAAACCCAAGATGGGAAAAAACCACAGGTACCGTAAGCCCGGTACCAAGCCCTTCCACTAATCAACAATACCAATGGAGTACAACACTACAATCTTCCCTAGTAACCACTAGGGGCAACCACAACCTCAAGGTAATAACTTTGGACAAACAACCACACCTATCTCCACTACAAAGTAGCTAATAACACCAAAATACATAAAGAGGCAGAGGGAACGAAAGTACCAGCTAGGAAAGTCGAAACGACTCAAAAATTGGCAGGAACGAAGCTTGTGTATGCAGTAGACACTCCTCCAAATTTGGCTGCAATGCGAGCTCGGACGGAGCGGGAATCAGGACTTCAAATCTGGGTTTTTTTAGGGTTCTACGGGATTAGCTTCTTCTCTCTTTTTCTCTCTTTCTCTCTCTTTTGTGAATGTGTTTAGTGTGTGTGTTTGATCTGAGTTTTTCTGCTCTCAAGCCTTCCTCTTTTGTTTGCCAAGCTTCCAAAAGAAGGAACTAAGTAAGGGCAAAGTGGTCTTTTTACTACCACCTTTACTTACAACATCATATGTAAAAACATATGGGTTCTTCCTCCATTTAGGAGGGAATATCCCAACAAATCTCCCCCTCACTCCTACAAGGGAGGTAACACCAATCCCGCTTTCAAGCGGCAAGTAACAAGCTTGTCTTTAGGCAACGCCTTAGTCATCATATCCGATCCATTGTCATCGGTATGAATCTTTTTAAGCTCAAAGACTTTCTCTTCTACTTGTTCTCGAATCCAATGATATCTCCTCCGGATGTGTTTGGTTCGAGAATGGTAAGTAGAATTCTTGGCAAGGTGGATAGCACTTTGGCTATCACAATGGAGGATGAATTTTTCTTGGCTCAAACCCAATTCTTCACGAAAATCTCTCATCCACACTAGCTCCTTACCGGCCTCATTAGCGGCAAGATACTCAGACTCCGTGGTTGACAATGCAACACACTTTTGCAATTTAGATTGCCATGAAACAGCTCCCCCTGCAAATGTTATCAAGTAGCCCGATGTGGACTTGCTAGAGTCAATATCTCCGGACATATCGGCATCCGTAAAACCATGTAACACGGGCTGCCCGGGACCAAAACATAAACACACTCTAGAAGTACCTCGGAGATACTTGAAAACCCACTTTACTGCTGCCCAATGCTCCTTTCCAGGATTCACCATGAACCTACTAACAACCCCAACAGCATAGGCGATGTCCGGCCTTGTGCATACCATGGCATACATCAAACTACCCACGGCTGATGCATAAGGCACCTTTTTCATCTCCTCTTTTTCCTCCTCACTTGTAGGACACTGATTTGTGCTCAATTTCATGTGACCGGCAAGTGGAGAAGTCACGGGCTTAGCATTGTCCATGTTGAAACGTTGCAGCACCTTCTCAATGTATCTCTCTTGTGATAGCCACAACATCTTGTTCTTTCTATCACGGGAGATTCTCATGCCTAGGATTTGCTTTGCGGGGCCAAGATCCTTCATTGCAAAGGACTTGCTCAAAGCCTTCTTCAAACTAGCAATCTTCTTTGTATCTATGCCAACAATCAACATATCATCTACATAGAGTAAGAGCATCAGAAAATCACCCTTGGCATACTTTTTCACAAACACGCAATGATCGGCATGTGTTTTGTGAAAGTCATGGTCATACATAAAAGACTCCAAACTTCTTGTACCATTGCCGAGGAGCTTGTTTCAAGCCATATAAACTCTTTTTCAGCTGGCAAACAAGCTTCTCATCATCTTTCTTCTCAAACCCCTCGGATTGCTCCATGTAGATCTCCTCCTCCAAGTCTCCATGTAAGAATGCAGTCTTCACATCAAGTTGTTCAACTTCCAAGTCTAAACTTGAAGCTAAACCAAGAACAACTCGTATAGAAGACATTTTCACGACCGGAGAGAATATCTCATCAAAATCCACACCTTTCTTTTGACTAAAACCCTTCACAACCAGCCTTGCTTTGTACCTTGGATGTGATGAGTTTTCTTCCGTCTTCAATTTGAACACCCACTTGTTCTTGAGTGCTCTCTTGCTCTTAGGCAACTTCACTAACTCAAAGGTGTGATTCTCATGCAAGGATGTCATATCGTCTTGCATGGCATTATACCACTCTTTATGATGCACATCGGCCATAGCTTCATCAAAACTATCCGGTTCTCCCCCTTCGGCCAAAGCCGCATGTCTTCCCTTAGGAAGAACAAACTGATCAGGTGGATAGGTATTAGAGGCCTTTCGGTCTCTGGTGGATCTCCTTAGCTGGAGCTCAGGAGATTGTGGTGCTTCTTCATGGTGTGGCTCACCCTCCGGGTGTTGTTCTTCGTCATCACCATTTGTACCATCTGCATCACCATTTATACAATCTGTATCTTCATTTATACCATCAGGGTCACCATTTATACCACCTGCAGCTCCATGGATCAGTGGGCGACCAATGGAATCAATAATAACCGGAGCATCAGGAGAAGACATGTTTTTGGCAGTCTTCTCACAATCATCAAGTGTTTCATCTTCAAAGAAAACAACATCTCGGCTTCTAATCACTTTCCGGCCATTTGGATCCCACAACTTGTACCCAAATTCGTCATCCGAATACCCTAGAAAAATGCACTCCTTAGTCTTGCTATCAAGCTTGGACCGCTCATCTCTCGGAATATGGACATGTGCTTTGCATCCAAAGACTCTCAAGTGCTTGTAAGACACGTCTCTACCGGTCCACACCCTCTCGGCAACATCACCTTCGAGTGGAACCGAAGGAGACCGGTTTATGAGGTAGACGGCAGTGAGCAAAGTTTCTGCCCAAAATGATTTTGGCAACTTTGCATGAGAGAGCAGACATCGGACTCTTTCTTCGATGGTTCTGTTCATCCTCTCCGCAAGGCTGTTCAACTGAGGTGTCTTTGGAACTGTTTTCTCAAGCTTGATACCATGACTCTTACAATAGTGCTCAAAAGGACCCCGGTACTCTCCACCATTATCCGATCTTACACACTTTAATTTCTGCCCGGTTTCTCTTTCAACCCTCGCATGAAACTCCTTGAACGTCTGTAAGACCTGATCTTTGCTTTTCAATGGAAAAGCCCATACTTTCCTGGAAAAATCATCAATGAAAGTAACAAAATATAGTGCACCAGAACGAGATTTAGCATCCATACTACAAACATCAGTATGTACTAAATCTAAAACATGCTTTCTTCTCGAAGGGGGGCGAGAACGGAAAGCTAACCTATGTTGTTTACCAGCTAAACAATGAACACAGGTTTTCAAGGACATACCTTGAACTTCAGGGAGAATTTGCTTCTTTGCAAGCATTTTCATACCTTTGTCGCTCATGTGACCAAGCCTCTTATGCCACACATCAACGGAGGATTCATCAACAATGTTTACTTCTCCAAGGCATATCTTAGCTTGCATCACATATAACGATCTCACCTTCGAAGCTCGGGCCACGACCAGGCTACCTTTGGTAAGCTTCCACTTACCATCACCAAAGTGACTGGAGTAACCACAATCATCAAGCATACCTGCTGAAACTAAATTCAGCCGGATATCGGGAACATGTCGGACATTTTTCAAGACCAAATTGCAACCAGAGGCAGTTTCTAGGCACACTGTACCCATACCCACAATCTTGGATGAACCTTCATTTCCCATTCTTACGTAGCCGAAATCACCGCTAGTGTAAGATGAGAAGTAGTCACGGTGTGAAGTAAGGTGAAATGATGCACCCGTGTCTATCACCCATGTACAATCATCACAAGCAAGATTCAAAGAACCTTGATCACCAATGAAGAACAACTCTTCTTCCTCACTAGTTGCAATGGTCGTGGTGTCCCTCTCTTCGGAATGCCCCGAAGAGTCACCTTTCCCTTTCTTTCCTTTGCCTTTATCTCTCTTCATTTTTCGGCAAAACTTTTGAATATGACCCGGCTTCTCACAATAATGACAAATCACTTTACTCCTTGATTTAGATCTCCCCTTGGACTTGTCACGGTTTTGAGCATCTTTATTTTTGCTCCTTCCCCTATCATGGTCATGGACCACATTTGCTTCACTGGAGGTACTCATGTCTTCTCTTCTTGTCTCTTCATTCAAAAGACTAGACTTGACCATCTCCATGGTCACTTTACCTTCCGGAGCCGAGTTGCTAAGAGACACTACAAGTGTATCCCAACTTTCCGGTAATGAGCAAAGTAGTAGCAAGGCTTGCAATTCATCATCAATAGACATTTGTGCAGCCGCAAGTTGGTGTACCAACCCTTGAAAGTCATTCATGTGTACTACTATGCTATCACCCGCTTTAAGCTCCAACTTCACTAGTTTTCTCATCAAAGACGCCTTATTCAAGCATTCTTTCTCTCATACAGCCCCTCTAACTTTTGTCATATCACATAGGCATCCGTGTCTTTGGCTATATGGTTAAGAATTCTACCATCGACCCATTGTCGTATAGTAGCAGCCGCCTTTCGATGCAAAATATTCCAATCCTTTTCAATTACACCAGTGGGAATGTCTTTGCATATAATTGGCTCATACATATCTTTGACATAAAAGAGGTCTTCCATTTTTATTTTCCAATCCACGTAATTCCCGGATTTTAGAAAAATCATCCCTTGTGTACCCACTTTATCATCCATCCTAAATGACACAAGATATGAACCACATGCCTAAACCTATGGCTCTGATACCACTATGTTGGGAAAAAGAGGTCAAAGCGGAAGCTACAAACAAACTACCCTTTTCCCCGTTTGTGCCTTTAGGTGAGACTAACCAATTAAGTGCAATGAAAAAATGGAAATTTCGGCAGCCCTCCGGGACTATACAGCAGCCCCAAAAAACAAATAACAAGAAAACAAGAGAACACAAGGATTTATGTGGAAACCCAAGATGGGAAAAAACCACAGGTACCGTAAGCCCGGTACCAAGCCCTTCCACTAATCAACAATACCAATGGAGTACAACACTACAATCTTCCCTAGTAACCACTAGGGGCAACCGCAACCTCAAGGTAATAACCTTGGACAAACAACCACACCTATCTCCACTACAAAGTAGCTAATAACACCAAAATACACAAAGAGGCAGAGGGAACGAAAGTACCAGCTAGGAAAGTCGAAACGACTCAAAAATTGGCAGGAACGAAGCTTGTATATGCAGTAGACACCCCTCCAAATTTGGCTGCAATGCGAGCTCGGACGGAGCGGGAATCAGGACTTCTTTGTTTGCCAAAGCTTCTCAAAGAAGGAAATAATAGTAGGGGTATAGTGGTCTTTTGCTACCACATTACTTACTACATCATATGTAACAACATATGGCTTCTTCCTCCATTTAGGAGGGAATATCCCAACAAATGATAACGACTATAAGATCGTAATTAATACATCGAGATCGTCTAACCGATTTATGGCTTTCTGTGTTTTCTCATTGAAGCACGGCAAGTGGAAATTCATCGATCCCAAAATAGAGTACATCGATATATTTAAGAGAGGGGTTTATGTTGATGGCTTTTTGTTTTGGACCCATGCAAGTGCATACCATCCGAACTGTCGTTTATTGAGCTGTAATTTGGTGACGGAAGAGTTTAAGGTGGTTAACGGCCATATGAGTTGGGCGAGCGTGTACAATGAAACTGCATTACTCGTAATCAGAGGTTCATTAGCTCTGTGTTGCTATGGAAAAAATGAGGGAGTTGATGTATGGATACGGAAGAAAAAAGGCGGCCTCTCGAAATTGTGGGACTGGGACAAGGTATTCGTCAACATCACCAGGCAAACGGTTGGTTATATGAATTTCTCTGGGTTCGGAAAACTTTTGGTAATACAATCGTCAAATTGGACTTCAAAAGTATGTACGTTTAAATTGGTGGATCCGACCGTGGGAGACGACGATTCTCAGCAATCCAAATGTATTGAACGAAAGGGTTGCGGTGCTTATTTTGATGTAGCAGAACATTACTTTCAGAGTCTCATATCACCTTTTGACATTGAGAATCAAAAGCTTCGTAGACCGTCGAAGACATCGAAGACGACTGAAGATGTTGAAGATGACTGAATCCATAATGACGAATCAGCGAGGTCATAATGCATAGCTTTTCGAATGAATTTTGAAATGAGGTTTTTTTGTTTTTCAATAGTTTCTCACTCTGTTTTACTCCGTAATTTTATTATTTCTTCAAAGAAATATTTTTTAGTCACCAAAGTGATGAGGGTGGAATCTAAAAAATACCAAAGTTGCATTTGATATTTGTAAAACACCAAAGTTGAAAATTTGTTTTTAAAACAAACTTTAAGCTGGTATTCATGAATTCCTACCAAAATATTTTAGCTATTTACGAAAATTAACCAAAAACAAATATAAACGACTTAAATAAATTTTCAAAATATACGGGGTGTTATAGAATTCTTCCCATATATCGCTCTTGTAATCAGCACATTGACCTGTTCAACACGAGATTTCTTATAGAAAATACTAGTTTGCGTGCCCGTGCTGCGCACGAGCTCCCTATTTGTATCAATTATATTTGTTTTACAAAAAAACCCGTTGCTAGATAATCACATTGTACACATAAATGTCACATGTTAAACATTACTTAACGTATCAAAAAAGATATAGTTTAGCTATGAATTTATAAGTGTCAGATATCAGTTAAAGAGTATTGGATATCGCTTATAAAAATGTTAATTACTACCACCTCAATAAAAATAAAAATGACGTTTTGATCGAGATGAGCGTTTCAAAAATAATAACTAACTTAAAGACTTATACTCCCTCCAATTTTGATGGTGATGTTGCATGTAAATGTCACGTATTGACCCTTATTTAAAGTATGAAAAAAATACACTTTAGTTGTGATATTATAACTGTAATTAAACATTTATCATAGCTTATTATATAGTTATCATTTCAAAGTATTATTTAGTTTAGCTAATTGTTTGCATCAACCGTGACATTATTTAGAACCGAGAAAAAGATAAAAAAAATGTGCATGACCCATAGACGTAGCGTAGCCCGACATAATGATACGTAGCATAGAGTTCAGTGATATAAACTTGAATTGCGATTTTGTTAGGTCTGAATTAACATTGAATTAATAGAGCATCAATAATGAAAACTTGCACACATATCAGAAGATACGAGACTATGACAATTCCGAGTTTTTGGAACAAGAATAAGCATATACATGCCTACGCATACTCACAATGTATACTAGGAAAGTTTGTGTATGTCGTTTGCGACATTACTGTTATTGATCAATGACTTGAGACTGGTACAACTCTGATCTTCATAAAAGCATCAATAATGAGGAGTCATTGCTCCGTGCGACTTGTACAACATGCGCATTGCTATTTGTTGCTGCTGAGACCATTGCTGCTGAGGCCTTGCACGAAGATCATTGGGCATATAACTTGTCATATCGTTACACACAGGTCGATAGTACTCGGGCTCTGTTATTCCACTCTAGCTCTATACCCCCAAGTTGTTGTTGCGTAATATTCACATTATTGTTGTTCCACGTTGCAGGCTGTAACTTTTGCTCGAAGTTGTAACAATTTCCGTTTTCTTGAACATTATTATACCTGCACTGTGTAAAAACTCCCACACAAACTCGTTTGTTCTTCTGTTGTTGGTGATCGTTGTACACCTTTTTCGAGTTTTCTTGGTTTTCCACATTCATCATTGAACTTCTACTATCTCTGCCCGTAATCTTCGCCTTTGCCAGCTTGTTTGTGATACAACACAGGACTAAGTTACCACCATAAGATCAGGAAGGGAATACTCGCGCATACTCCATTCACATCCTTCCTGAACGTCATCAAGCTCGGGACAGTCTTTAGCTTTGCAGAACGTAAAATTCCTCTTGTATCCTACCAGAGTAGCATTCCCATTGTCTCTCATGACAACAGGTACAAGTTCCAAAACACCCAACCTTCCGGTTAATATTACTCCCTTCTTTACCATAAGTCTTGCCTTTTTTAGCGACCTTCTCCAATGCCATGAAGAAGAAGCGTTTCGACTCTTCATCCTCACTCTGTGATGCTCCAAGCGACCAAAATGTCTTATAAGGATGGTCGCGGTAAACATCAACATCTGGCATCCTAGGGTACATGGGTGGCAACGGCACACCATTCTTGATTCTGCTCACAAGATAGTAGTTCACAAGTTCATGATCTTCAGGTTCAAAGTGATATCCTACTGGCAAACCCATAATTATTAACAAGCAAACTAATATGGCCTAAATATTTGATGCAAGATTTCGAGATTTCGGATTATTTGTTTGATAGTAGGGTTTCTTTGTACTACGATAGGAGGGAGCTTTAAATAAGGAGTTTCTTGATCATACCAGTTTCTTTATCGTGTTCGGACAAGGTCTGTAACAGACTTGAAAAGTTTCAGGGATAAGGCAGTATTGTAATATTTTATTAATATGTTTTCTCATATATATATATAGGGTCAGGTTCAGGTAGGAACCTTACATATATAGGAACTCTAGGAAACATATTAATTTAAAATACTAAATATTCATCTAATATTTAAAATTAAAAAACAATAACTTATAACAAATATTCTCTCTCCTCCCCAACCAACCCGACCACCCACCCACCGCCACCTACCCCACCCACCAACCACCTAACCACCTTCCGACACCTCCACCAGAACCGCCACCACACGACCACCCCTTACCCCACTGTATGCTACACCATACGCCCCACCTCCACCTTCATTTTCTCCTTTTTCTCCATTTTCTCTCTCCTCTACAATATTCCCACTTTCCTATAAACACTCCAAGATATACAAAAGTTCATTGAAATAGGTAAAAGTGTTCATCAATGAGTGTATTCACCAACTTCAAATAGCATGTTCATCAAATCAAGATGAATGTTCATCAAGTGTGAGTAGAATGTTCATCCATTATTGGCCCGTGTTCATCAATATTTGTGCTTGTGTTGCCTCAATTTAGAACTACTTGTTCACGATTTCATCCAAGTATGAATTGATGAACTTCCAAGTTAAAATTGATGAACATCCAAGCGTATTTTGATGAACATGGATCGATTGATGAACATAAAACTTTTAAAAATTGAAAAATATCTTCATCCAAATTTAGGTGAATGTTCATCCAATTAAATTTAAATGTTCATCTAATTTAAATTAAGAAATACATACATCAATGTTTTTGCAACAAAAAACAATGAACGCCGGCAAGGAAGAATCCTTCATCCGCCGGAATCGCGGACGACAATGGAGAGAGGGGACAGCAAATGGGAGACATTATCGCGCCGGCGATGCGTCAACGGAGGTAGGCGGGCATGATAGTTCAAGTTTCAGAGGAAGAGAGTGGTGGTAGGTGGACGGACAGTGGTGGTCGGAGCCAATCGGCAGCGATCGTAAAGAAAGGAAGACGTGAGGAGAGAGAAAATGAAGGTGTTGGGGCCGTGGAAGAGGAAGAAATGGTGGTTTTGGTTGAACAACAAACACAGGGAAGATGAGACAAGGAAATCAAAAAAAAAAAATACTATAATTACGAAACTGTCCTTAATGACACACGCGAAATACAGGCCATTAGATTACTCTAATCAAACGGTTGAGATTGGTTCCTAAAGTTCCTATATACATAAAGTTCCTACCCGAACCTAGATCTATATATATATATACAATTTTCATTTACAAATTTATTTTTCTGCAGCCCTAATATAAAAAAAAGAGGCAAATTCCTGAACTTATGGAGCAGTATTCTGTAACAAACTCGGAAGTCAGAACCAGAATTTAATTATGACTATTTTTAGAATAACAAACCCAAGAATGGAAAAATTGCGGATGGGTGGGGGAGTGTAAAAATCAATCCCGAAAGTGTAAAAATCAATCCCCGATATTATTTGTTTGAAGTGGAAAACCTACACCTTACAGGCTTAGGTAGAGTTAACCATCAAGTCAGGGTCCAACGTTTTCATTTCTTTTGAAAACAGGACCTCCAACGTTTTTTTTCGTTCAGTTAAGGAACTCAATCCCATTCCGTTAGCTGTTCTGTCAACTTTCTTCTTTCCCCTGTAAACCTTTACTATTTTCCCTCCTCCAACCCCGAACTATTTTCCCTCCTCCAAACCTTCACCACTAGACCTGTGCAATGGGTAAGGGAGCCAAGAGAAGTGGAACTCTTAACGTACTCGGAATAGATGGAAGATAGAAAAGAGAAAAGAAGAGGATGATTTTCTGTGTGTAAAACAAGGCACTGAAGACGTCCTTTTAAGGACTCAAAAACCTGAAACGGAAATCAATCAATACAATTGATTATGGGAGTGATTGCGGGAGTAAAACTGGGATTTAAAACGGAAATAAAATCAGTAATTATGGAGGAAACTGATTTCTCAAATTAATCCGTTATACAATGAACCTGGACGCTCGCAAGTTTCCGAAAGAAATGAACAGTCAAAAATATCGAGCGTGAGCAAAAGGTCAGCCCCACCACACCGCGCACGTGCCACGAACACGAGCCGAGCCGGACGGACGACGGCGGCGGCGCGTGGGGAGACCATAGTCTTCCCTCCATAATCACTTCAAACACTACTAACACACACCCATATATAAACCCATGAAAAGTTTTGTTGAAACTCCAATGTGGGACAAACATAAAATGTGTTTTGTGTGTTTCCCAAACAAACATAAACCTTTGCATTACCAACAATCCCCCACTAATGCAAAGGTGAAGAAAGAATATTGATTCCGAGTATAACGAAGGTTTGACACTTAAGTGTTGGTGAACGTGTCTTGAACCAACACGTAGTGAATCTAGGATACTCTTTAACAAGTGAGTGAAACTAGTTTTGAACTCCTTGAGTCATGAGAAGAGCCTAACAGCACGCATCGCACCAAAAACCGTTTCGAGTTCCGCGATATATCTCACACAAACAACAATAGCCAAAATACCTTGGGATGCTCATGAGTATTCAAAGGAAGACAGCCCTAGTCTTCCATAGAAGGCGGCTAACCCTTCATACTCACGTAGGTGATTCCATCAAGTCCATCTCAATCTAGACCACCCAAAACAGGGATATGGAATCATTAAGAACATATAATGTTCAACCTCACACAATATAGCGGAGAATCTATCAAGTCCGTCTCAAAGGACCACCCAAAAATAGGGCTATAGATTCAGTAACATCAGCGGTGAATATATCAAGTCCGTCTCAAAAGGACCACCCAAAAATAGGGCTATAGATTCATTAAGAGCAATAGCTCAACCTTCACATACACGGTCATAGGAATGGGTAATGTGTATGAAACATGAGTCTTTCCACAGTTTCGTTTGACCACTAGACCTTGGAAGTACAAGATCACGGGGATCCACTGTGAATTCCTCAACCAATGGGTTTTAGCCCCATTCCCCTCGACGTATCCAGGACCAATCGCCTATTAAGTCCTTTAGTTAAAGGATCAGCAATGTTCCTCTCAGATTTGACGTACTCCATCGCTAGTACGCCATTGTGTATAAGCCGTCTCACGGCCTCATGCCTAATGCGTATATGTCTCTTCTTACCATTATACACATCATTTTTAGCAACACAAATCGCAGATTGCGAATCACAATGTAGAGATACCGGCGGCGTTGGCCGCCCCCACAATGGTATATCTGCCAGTAGGCTCCTAAGCCACTCAGCCTCTTGCCCTGCTAAGTCAAGAGCAATAAACTCTGACTCCATCGTAGACCGAGCAATACAAGTCTGTTTTGCAGACTTCCACGAGATCGCCGCACCACTAAGAGTGAACACATAGCCACTAGTGGAGCTCACCTCATCATTGTCGGCAACCCAATTAGCATCACAATAACCCTCTAACACACATGGATAACCTACAAAGTGTAGTCCCCAATCCATAGTACCCCTAAGGTTCTTCATCAATCGATAAAGAGCATTCCAATGCTCATTTGCAGGGTTATGTGTATACCGACTAAGTCTACTAACTGCATAAGCAATGTCGGGCCGAGTATAGTTCATAAGATACATTAAACTCCCTATTATTTTAGCATATTCTTCTTGAGACACACTAGAACCTCTGTTCTTTTTAAGGTGTATGCTAGGATCATAAGGGGTTCTTACTGGCAAAACATCAAAGTGATTAAATTTCTTTAACACTTTCTCTACATAATGTGACTGAGACAAGGTGAAACCATTATCAGTTTTAGTTACTTTAATTCCAAGAATAACATCTACTTCACCCATGTCTTTCATTTCAAAACGAGAGGAGAGAAACCTTTTAGTTTCATCAACAACACTCATATGTGTACCAAAGATTAACATATCATCTACATACAAGCAGATTATCACACAATGTTCATCAAACATCTTGGTGTACACACATGCATCTGATCCATTCACAACAAAGCCAAAACTAAGAATAGTTCTATGAAATTTCTCATACCATTGTTTCGGCGCTTGTTTCAGTCCATACAAAGACTTCTTGAGCCTACAGACCTTATCCTCCTATCCGGGAACAACGAACCCCGGAGGTTGCTCCATATAATTTCTTCCTGTAGATCACCATTCAAAAATGCAGTTTTTACATCCATTTGGTGAACAATCAAATTATGAGCAGAAGCCAAAGTAAACAACGCTCTAATAGTAGCAACCTTAGTAACAGGAGAATAAGTATAAAAGAAGTCTAAACCAAATTTTTGTGTGAATCCTTTTATAACCAGCCTTGCCTTATAGCGATGAATACTACCATCGGTTCTAAGTTTTCTTTTAAAGATCCACATACAACCTATCGCTTTACTCCCCTTAGGCAGGTCAACAAGTTCCCAAGTGTGATTACTCATAATCGATTCTATTTCACTGTTTACTGCCTCTTGCCAGAAACTAGCATCTACAGATCTCATAGCCTCCTCATAAGTTCTAGGCTCATCATCTATTAAATGTACACAAATAATTAACTCATTAAGATTGTCTACATCATTGAGTTCTGTAAGAAATGACGTCACCCAATCGGGTCCAAAACTGCTAGTTTCTGTCCTAGGTCTCTTGCTTCTTCTAGGTGGCTCAACATGATCATTAACAACAGGCACAGACACAGAAGAAGATACAGAGACAAGAGTAACAGCAGTAGAACTCACATCAGGCACAACACGGGAACTAGATTTTAAAGGAAATACATGCTCAAAGAATTCAGCATCAACAGATTCACACAAAGAACGATCAGGCAAGCGCATGAACCTATATGCAGCACTATTTTCAGCATAACCAATAAAAACCGCATCAAAGGTCTTAGGTCCAATGGTCTGACGTTTAATAGCAGGCAACCCTACTTTAGCTAGACACCCCCACACTCTCAAGTATTTTAGGTTAGGCGGGTAACCTCTCCACAGCTCATAAGGGGTTTTGTCTAGTCTCTTGTGAGGTACTCTGTTAAGAATAAAAGTCGCTGAAAGAATAGCTTCCCCCCATATATTATCAGGTAACCCAGAAGAAATCAACATCGCATTCATCATATCTTTAAGGGTTCTATTCTTTCTCTCAGCTATCCCATTTTGTTGGGGTATTCCCGGGGCAGAAGTCTCGTGTATAATGCCCTCTCTCTCACAAACACCCTTTAGGAAGGCCGTGCTATACTCCCCACCTCTATCGGACCTCACTCTCTTAATTTTCCTGTCCAATTGATTTTCAACCTCAGCCTTAAAAATAAGGAATTTCTGTTCTGCCTCGTCTTTGGTTCTTAGAAGATATACCCTAGTATATCTCGAATGGTCATCTACAAATGTAATGTAATATCTCTTACCACCTCTACTCTCCGAATTTTATAATCTGCTAAGTCCGTATGAATTAACTCTAATAATACGGTTGTTCTCAGAGTCACAGATTTGAAGGATTTGGAGTGGTGTTTAGCCTCAACGAATTTCACATTTGTCAAAGCCAATTTTATCTAGTTTAGGGAGAATGTTCATTTGTCTCAAACGATTAAGGGAGTTAACATTCACATGTCCTAATCTAGCATGCCAAAGATCAATAGACTCAACAATATAGGCAGAAGAGGAAGCTTTATTATTTTCAACAAAGGTCTCCAAAACAAACAAACCACCAGAGAGATAGCCCTTCCCAACATAGTCCCCATTACGACTAAGTACAAGCTTATCGGCCTCAAAACCTAACTTAATACCAGCCTTATTCAACAAACCACCAGAAATTAAATTTCTACGAAGGGAGGGGACATAATAAACATTCTATAAAGCTAAGATTTTTCCAGTATTGAGTTTGAGAGAAATCTTCCCTTTACCGAGAACCTCGGCGCTGCTCGAATTGCCCATGAAGACCTCCTCGCCTTCCTTAGCATTTTCGAATTCACCAAACAGCTCCCTATTGGCACAAAAATGCTTGCTTGCGCCCGTGTCCACAACCCATTCAGTCTTGTTCTCCACCAGATTGACTTCAGAGACCACGGCCGCAATGACCTTGGTGTCTTCGGTCAAGTTGGCTTGAGGCTTGACTTGATCAGGCTTGTTGTTCGGCTTTTGACCACTAACACGATGATAGCACTGCCAAGCCTTATGGCCAGATTTGCCACAGACAAAGCAGCTAGCCCATCTCCTTCAGTCCATTGTCGTCCTTCTTCTTCTTGAAATTGGTAGCCTTGTTCTTCAGTACTCCAAAGGATTTCTGGTTCTTCTTTTGGAAAGAGCCAGAGTTCTTTTTGTACCTGTCATTTTTAGGATAAGAAGATTCAACAAGGTTAGCCTTTACAACAGGTTCATTTCTTACATCAGTTACAGATTCTTTGTCCTTAAGCCTATTAGCCTCCTCAATTTTGAGATGGCTAACTAAATCTTCTAGAGTCATGTCCTTCTTCTTGTGCTTGAGACGATTGCGGTACTCATCCCACGACTTGGGCAGCTTCTCGATCAGCACATTCGCTTCAAGAACCTCGCACATAACCATCTTCTCGGCAAGGATGTCAGCGACAAGATTCTCGTACTCATGGACTTTTTCATGATTGGACGCTCCTCGTCCATCTGGAAATTGATCCATTTGCCCACCACGTACTTCTTCTTCCCAGCGTCGTCGGCACCATACTTCTTTTCGAGAGTGTCCCAAATTGATTTGGCAGACTTGTTGTCGTAAAAGAGGTCCAATTTTGAGAGATCGGGAAGGGTCCTGGAATTGTTCATCATGTTCATCTCCATTATGATTACAGTAGTAAATTGCTTCTCAATTGTTGGAAAAAAGACTACTGTGGGCGAAATATAATGGAAATGAAAGAAACGGAAAAAGTTGTGGCGTGATCGGAATCAATGGAAGATAGAAAAGAGAAAAGAAGAGGATGATTTTCTGTGTGTAAAACAAGGCACTGAAGACGTCCTTTTAAGGACTCAAAAACCTGAAACGGAAATCAATCAATACAATTGATTATGGGAGTGATTGCGGGAGTAAAATCTGGGATTTAAAACGGAAATAAAATCAGTAATTATGGAGGAAACGGATTTCTCAAATTAATCCGTTATACAATGAACCTGGACGCTCGCAAGTTTCCGAAAGAAATGAACAGTCAAAAATATCGAGCGTGAGCAAAAGGTCAGCCCCACCCCACGCGCACGTGCCACGTGCCACGAACACGAGCCAGACGGCGGCGGCGGCGCGTGGGGAGACCATAGTCTTCCCTCCATAATCACTTCAAACACTATTAACACACACCCATATATAAACCCATGAAAAGTTTTGTTGAAACTCCAATGTGGGACAAACATAAAATGTGTTTTGTGTGTTTCCCAAACAAACATAAACCTTTGCATTACCAACAATATACATATACCTACCAATTTTCTTTTCATCTCAAGACATCATTCAATCTCGAAATGAATACACTGAGGTAGCCCCAGGTTTGCGATTAATAAATCGAAGTGGCATGACATTTCAACATTTATACTGAGGTGCCTGGCTCAAATTAAAAAAGTGGGTTTATGTCTTGGAGACACTAAGGGGCCGTTTGGTTTGTACAAGGAAAAGAGAAAGGGAAAGGGAAAGGGAAAGAAGGGTAATTGAATCATTACCCCACTGATTCCCTTATACGTTTGGTACCAACCAAGAAATCATACCCTATTTTCTCTCACCCCACCTTCACCCACCCTACCTCTGTAAATCTGCAAAAAGAAAAAGAAAAAAACAAAACAAAACAACCATCGTGCTTGCTGCCTCTCTCTCTCTCTCTCATCCTCATTCTTCATTCCTATTTGGTCTCTCCACCACCGTGCTTGCTGCCTTTCTAACTATGCGTCATGCTCTCAAACCCATCTCGTAGATTCAATTTTTTAGTGGTCGAATTTGGCCACATGGCTAGCAGAATCTGCTCCCATGGCTTAATTCGACCTCCAAAATGTCGAATCTAAAGAACTATTGAAGAAGTTTAAGGTTGGTTTTGCATGCTTCACATATCCCTCTTCCATCTCTCTCTCTCTTCATAGTGAGGGTTCTTGTGGTGGAGCGATGGTTGATATGGTGGTTTTGTGGTTGGTTAGTGGTGCTTGTGACGGATGGTGGTTGGGTGGTGATGCTTGTGACGGTTGGTGGTTTGGTGGTGGTGTATGGGTTGACTCGTTGGTGTTGGTAAGTTGTGTGAGTAGTGGGCAAGGAAGAGGAGATATGAGGAATCAACAAAACCCTCCTCCCCCTAGGGAATCATGATTGAGGAGTTTTGGGGTTTTTGACCAAGAAAAATGGGGTAAGGGAATGACAAAATTGCACAACCAAACATCAAGTAAGGGAATCAAGTTTCCAAGTTCCCTTTCCCTTTCTTTTTTGCCCCCAACCAAACGCCCCCTAAGAATTTTGGTGACAATTCCGGAATCTCAACTAAATTCTATCATCAAACAAAATTCGCCTACCATTTCAACTAAACATGTTTTCCACTATCATCATAACAGTCCACACTCCAGTAGTCCACACATGACACACCAACACCCTAAAGTCCTACACCACATTCTAGTCCATCTCCTTAAACATTCTACAGTTCAACAAACTCGCAGACAACCAAAAGGCAGGAAACATAAGCAACTAATGATTTCATCCCATCGCGCAAAATGAGCAAAAAAGATCTTTTAGCATAGAATTGCAATGGCCAATGGAAGTTTGTAAAACTTCTTGAATATCAAATCGTTTAGCTCAAACTCGAACAATCACCATAGTTTTACGGTGTGTTTGTGTCTAAAGAAGATCCTCAAGTTATACTTGGCATGCTCCCTGGCACTTCTATTCAATTCCAGCTTTGTATTTCCTTACAATTCAACAAAACATTTCCACCAAAACAATCCCACCACAGTCAAGCTACAAACATGACAATGGAACGTATCAAAACCTTATAACACTCAAGGGCATACAATCAAAGTACAGATCGTATCGATTCCAACATTGTAACAACAATTCCTTAAAAACACGAAAACAAACATTGTAAGTTTGTAACAACAATTCCTTTAAAACACGAAAAAACAAAACATGTCGATACATGTTCCGATCTCAAACAACATACAATTGACAGAATTCAGAACCAAGAACAATACATTATTCAACAAAATAGATGCCATGATACAGATTTAGACATTTAGTAAAGTTGATCATTTTAACAGAGGAAACAGATGAGTTCTAACTTCTAACCTAGCACTATTATGGTCTTATGGAACAGGCATTTTGTCGAACATGTTATAACCACAATTTAAGACCCTCGTTTAGTCGAGCCGGGACTTCGTTCGGCTAAGCAAGGGTCTTATAACGGTGGGCCCAACACCGCCTTGGGTGGCGCCGAGAAGAAGTAATGGACCGCCATACCAAACCCAAATTTAAGGCCATTGTTTCTGGTACTATTTGGGTATATGAGAAATGGCGGGAAAGATGAGAGGGTTGTTTTTGTGGGGAGGAGAGAGAAAACATGGATGATTTGATGGCGAGAAAGCAACGTACGAAACCCTAGTCTTTAACAAGCCGCCATAAGAATTATCACAAAACCATCTCAAAAAAAAAAAAAATCACAAATGTACAAGAAGAGAAGAGGGAGAAGTAGCTGCGGCTGCAAGTCCTCACCATTCACTATAACTAATAGGCAGTAATATCGTATAAGATACTGTAGGAGTGTATTAGGCAGTATCGTATATTAGGGAAGATATTGTGGTAGTATAATAGTATAGTATCTAGCCAATAAGATATCAGAGATATCTAGGGCGGCTAGGGTTAGCCCGAACATATGTAAAGTATTGTGGTATAAATACCACCGGATTATTAATGAGAATAACAAGCAAGTATTGCACCGTATATTGTATTCCTAATATGGTATCAGGCTTCCTTTCCTAGGGACCTGAAACATTGCTTCCGCTGCCCTGCCGGTGGGTTGATAACCTAGTACGCCTAACCCACCGGCGGGATATCATAGTAATGATATAATACTTCGTTCTTACTCCAATTCTCGTGTTTGCTCGTCATTCCTCAGTTCTTACGTACGTAAAGTCTATTCCCTTCAAATCTTTCGGAAAAGCGAAAGTATTTTCACCGAGCTCCGTTCGTACGTGCCAAGGCCAATTCAAGTATTTTGAGGACCTCCAAAAGTATTTTGGTGGTCAACAACGTAACAAACACATAAAGAGTGTTTTCGTGCAAATTTGTATCTTATGGTCGGACCGATTCCGATCATTCCGTGTGTCGAACCAATTTCGACTCACCCGTAGTATCGTTGGTTTTACGGTGTCCACTAAACCGTCGTAGTATCGGTATTTGGCGTTGCGGATTTGGTACAATCAGTTGTATTGTACTGCGTATAAGTATTTCGGAGCCTTGATGTACTTTATTCGTTTTTTTAATGGATGTATTGTAATTTCAAACCCATGGAAACTTTGACAAGTTCCCATGTGTTTGAGGGGGGGGTAATAGGCAGTAATATCGTATAAGATACTATAGGAGTGTATTAGGCAGTATCGTATATTAGGGAAGATATTGTGGTAGTATAATAGTATAGTATCTAGCCAATAAGATATCAGAGATATCTAGGGCGGCTAGGGTTAGCCCGAACATATGTAAAGTATTGTGGTATAAATACCACCGGATTATTAATGAGAATAACAAGCAAGTATTGCACCGTAGGTATCAACCCGTTGGCGAAAACCCGAGTGCTCAAGGCACATTTCCCAACATCTTCGAACTATTCTATTATAAAGGGAGGGGTATATGTTGATGATACATTGTTTTGGACCAGTGAAGACAATAAGACGTGTTTATTAAGCTGTAATTTGGTGACTGAAGAGTTTAAGGTGGTTACTGTACTGGTCATATGAATTAGGCGAGCACGTATGATGAAAAAGATTTACATGTAATCGAAGGGTGCTTGGCCCTTTGTTGCTATGGACACAATGGTGGAGCTGATGTATGGATAAGGAAGCAAAAAGGCGGTCTCTCGGAATTGTGGGATTGGGGGAAGGTGTTCGTCATCAGTGCCAAGATAACAGATCAATATATACATTATTTCTCTAGGTTCGGAAAATGCTTGGTAGTACAATCAAATGCATCTTCTGAAGTGTTTAAATTGGTGGATCCGACCATTGGAGAAGATTTTGAGCAGTCTAAATGCAAGGTTTGCGTAGGTTTATGCGTACTTGGTGTTGAACATTACTTTCAGAGTCTCATATCACCTTTCGCAATCGTGGATCGAATTGACTAGAAGATGATAACGGTCCTGATCAAGGGAGTTCAGCATAGATGAAAGAGTCTCTTTTCTTCTCTTTTGCTAGTTGGTTTTATTTAATTCGCAGGTTTTATGATGAATTTCGAATGGAAATGATAGGTGTCTACATGTAGACACCCAAAAGTGTCTACAATTAGCAATAATTTAACTGCACTGTCAAAATTTTACTACTAACACAATTAATTTTACAACCTGAATTTTTCATTACAATTAATTTTACTACTTCGATCTCAATTTTACTACTACTAACTCAATTTTACATTGTAGACAAATTAGTTGTGTCTACATTGTAGACCTCTAGCAATTTGCATTTCGAATAGAGTTCCAGGGTGCCTTTGCGTAAAAAAAAAAAAAGTCCAACTTTTTTCATTAATATAATATCCATCCATCTGGTACACAATGTTCTGGAGTATGACGGTATGAGTAGTGGTCTCATCGTATTAGGTGGTCAGATTGTGTAAGAATTGTATCTCGGGATTACTGTGAATCGTGATTCCTAATAACCCTTATGTATGTGACTATTATTATTGATAGCGTAGGGAACAGTGGAACACGCATGCTCAAAGCCTAACATTTACTCGTTCGAATTATTTTATTAATTTTAAGATAGTTCGTTCACTTAGTTGGGCGAAAGTGGTTTATAAGCCCCATACGTTTGCCTCTATTTGAAATCAACTCAACCCCCACAACTTTGTTATTGTGTGAAATCAAACATTCGGTCAATTTCTCACATAAAAAACCAATATCTCATCAATTTCTCACCTACAACTACTAATATTTAAAAAATATTATTTTCTTAGTCCAATCAAGTAACTATTATCAAAAAAACTTTTGTGTATCTAAAATACATAATACTAATAATTGTTAAAATATACACGTTCACGAGAATAATCATCGGGTGTGTACTAAAGAACCAATAATGTTTTTTTTTTGTTTTTTTTTTTTTTAAAAAAAAAACTTTATTTATTCTTTCATTAACAAGAAAAATAAAACGAACGAACGTATTATACAACTGACATGGAGTACTAATTATTTTATAACCATTTTTGTGTAAATTAAATTCTTATTATTATATGTTGAATATCTCATTTGAGATATACATTAAATTTCTCATGTGAGAAATTGACCAAGTGTTTGATTTCTCATAATTATAAAGTTGTGGGGGTTGATTGCTGCAATCCAAACTTGTGGGGCTAATTTCACGTAGAGGTAAACGTACGGGGCTTATAAACCACTTTCACCCTTAGTTATGTACAAATAGTAGATTGGGCTCAATGTGTAATTCAGCTAGCCCAACTCGAGAAACAACACCATGGCGCCATCACATGAACATGTGAACGACGAGTTTCTACTTCTGATGAACAAATTTATACTATTAATAATGCTTCTCATAAATCACAAAACAAATCAGAACCCACAAACAGTCCATAAATACTTTAGGAGATTTGCAGAGCACAACAGGTTTATTCTTTTCAACACGCATATGCTGAACAACCAAATTGGTAAAAAAAAAAAAGTTAAGGGTAAATGCCAAAATGGTAAAAAAAGTTACTTAATTAATATCATCATCTAATATTTTTAATTTTGGCTATTATTTGTAGAAAGAGTCAGCATGTTAGCAAGACTCAACCACCTTCACATGATCAAGTAGCAACAAATGGGAGCTTTAAACACTTTGGCGCCAACTTCAAAGTAACCAAGGTTAAGACAAAACACAAAGCTAAGCATTGTCAACATCAGGAAAGCTGTATAGGCAAAGCAAGTTAGATCCCAAGCTTCCTTTGGAAACTTGGGAGGGCTGCATACTCAAATATGGAAAGTAGCTGTTGATGTAATGTCATTGTTGTGACTTAGTCTAAGTAGTATATAAGTAGAAGTTCAGATGTATCAGAACACACAAGAAATACAACACAATTTCACACTCAAATTCATCTGCCTTATTTCTACAATTTATCTAAATCAATCACATCGACTTGTCTATGGCTTCCCAATCCTCTAGCTCTCTCAAATTCATCATGGTATTAGAGCCATGAGGATTTAGGGAGTCAAGTTATCCTACAATCTTTCTTTTTACTTTGTTTAAAACAAATTTCTGTCAACACAGATCTAAAGATCTGTAGTCAAAAACAACACCCTTCCGCAAACTTTTTCACCTGTACCGATGTCAGGAATTGAAGGAGAAGTAACAAACCCTGGTGGAACAAATTTCACCAATCCACTCTCATACAAAGGGATGGATCTGTCAGACCCCATGTTTCTGCACCCGTCAGACCTTGCTGCAGGCTTAGTCATCGACACCAAGCTCAAAGACATCACATCCTACCATCAGTGGAAGAGAGAGATGGAGCTGGCCCTTGCAACCAGGAGAAAATTGGGATTTCTCACTGGTGAAGTACAGAGATCAAAGACTGATCCTGTAAAAGCGGCAGCCTGGGATTGGTGCAACAACACCATTATTGGTTGGCTTCATCAAAACATCGACAAAGATGTAAAGAAAGCTGTGTTGTACACTGAAAAAGCCAAGGATATATGGGACTATCTCAAGAGAACTTATGGAGTGAGCAATGGAGCAAGAAAGTATCAACTCCTGCAAGAATTACAAGAAGTGTCACAAGGTAGCAAAACCATCAATGAATACTACACTCAATTGCAATCTCTATGGCAGACTCAAGAGGTTTTAAATGATTGGCCACCAATCACTGAGATGACTGTGGAATTTTCCAAATACCTGGATGCAGTGGATCAGATGGAGGAAGAAAGGAGATTACTCAAGTTCCTGAATGGTCTGGATGCTTACTATGCCAATGTCAGAAGCAACATTCTTCTCAGAACTCCCCTGCCCAGAGTAGATGAAGTCGTATCTCTCCTACAGCAAGAAGAAATTCAGAGGAAGAATCTAGCTGCTGCTGCAGGAAACTCAACCAATGATGCTCAAGCTTTCTTTGCTCAACAACAGCAAAAGAAATTCATTGGTGACATTCCCACCTGCAGGAAATGCAATCGAAAAGGTCACAAAACAGAAACCTGCTGGGAAAATGTAGGGTTTCCTGTGGGCCATCCTAGGCACAACCCCAACTTCAGACCTGGGAGTGGATCCAACAGCTCACACAACTTCAACAACAAAGGTAAGGGAACTTACAAAGGGAAGAGACCATGGAACACTCAACCTGACAGAATTGCAGCCAATGCTCAGGCAAACAGTGAATCAGACAACCCAAATGAGCAGGAAAGGATCATAGCATTCACCGAGCAGCAATTCAAGAGGTTGATGACAAACTTTGAGAAGAAATCCTCAAACCCCACTATTGAAGATGAGATGGAAGTGGACTTTGCAGGTAATGTTCTAGATCTTCTCTATTTTCATAGTAAGTTTAAAGAAATGCACTGGATTATGGATACAGGAGCATCAAATCACATGATTTCGAACATTTCTGAGTTGTATAACATACATGCCTTGGCTAAACCACATAATATCTCTCTGCCTAATGGGAAAGTTGTCTGTGTCACTCATTGTGGAAATGTGAGGCTTAAAAATGGTATTGTGCTAAGGGAAGTGATGTATGTTCCTGCATTTAGGCATAATCTGATGTCCATGCAAAAGCTGGCCAGAGATGATGAGTGTTTTGCTTCCTTTCATAAAAATGTGTGTGTTGTTCAGGACTCTGTGAGCTTGAGGATTAAAGCTGTGGGGAAGGAGCACAGGGGCATCTACTACCTGTGTGATAAGCCATTAGATCAACTAGACAGTAGTGTTAGAAGCATGATCGAAAACTTAGACAAGTCTGTAAAGTCTAAGGGAATTTGTAACTCAAGTGATGTGTACACCACTCATAGAACATCAGAGAGTGCTTTTGGTACCATGTGTGAAACCTCTGATGCACCTTGTATTGAGAATCTTGAGTTGAATAAAATAAAGTCTAGTTATGATTTGTGGCACTGCAGGCTGGGTCATGCATCAATTGGCAAAATTTCTCATATACCTGATTTGTTTGATGTTTGCAAGTCTAAATCTGATATGATTTGTGTCACCTGTCCTATGGCTAAGCTCACAAAGTCACCCTTCACCACTAGGGAGAACACAGCATCAAACCCCTTTGATCTCATACACATAGACACCTGGGGAGCATACAGGGTTGAAAGTAGGAATAAACACAGGTACTTTCTCACAATAGTGGATGACTATACGAGGGCCACCTGGGTATACTTAATGAGAAACAAATCTGATGTCTCATGGATTATACCTAGATTCTATCAGTTTGCAAAAACTCAGTTTGGAAAGGAAATAAAGAGGGTGAGATCTGACAATGCACAGGAGCTGATTGAGGGAGAATGTGGAAAATTTCTGATAGAAAAGGGGATTTGGCATCAAACATCCATTGCTGACAGGCCTCAGCAAAATGGAGTTGTGGAGAGAAAACACAGGCACCTGCTAAAAAGTAAGCAGAGCTCTGAGGTTTCAAGCTGGCATGCCTCTTACTTTTTGGGCAGATTGTGTAATGACAGCAGCTTACATAATTAACAGGCTTCCTTCCTCTGTCCTACAACACAAAACTCCATATGAAATGTTGTTTGGAAAACCACCAAAGTACAATGGATTGAAAACCTTTGGTTGCCTGGTTTTTGCCTACAACCCCAGCAGAGACAGAGACAAGTTTCAGCCTAGAGGCTTGCCATGTGTGTTTATTGGTTACCCATTCAATCAGAAAGGGTACACTGTTTATGATCCAAAGAGCAGCAGAGCTTTTGTGTCTAGGGATGTTAAGTTCTGTGAAGCTGTGTTTCCCTATAAGAAAGCTGCAAAGCACAAGCCAACACATGTAAATGTAAGCCTTCCCAACACCACTGTCGTCTCAGACATATTAGATGACATGACTGTACCTGAAACAGCATCAGAAAGTCTGTCAACTGACCACAACTGTGAAAATGCCACTCCAGCTGATCAACAACATGAAACTGAAGAGACACCCATAGCTAGTCAACCTCAGCAGATCAGAAAATCTACAAGAGAAAAGAAACCACCTGCATGGATGAAAGATTTTGTAGTCAGCAGATCTACAACACCTCAATCCATATCCAACCTCACTGAAACTGCTGTTTCTCAAGGTTTTGCTAATATAGTGAGTACCATAACTCAACACACTGATCCAGTGACATTTGGTGAAGCTATTAAGGATGAAAAATGGGTTGAAGCTATGAAAACTGAACTTCAAGCTCTTGAATTCAATCAAACCTGGGAACTCACAGAGCTACCTGATGGAAGAAAACCAATTGGCAGCAAGTGGTTGTTTAAAACCAAGTACAAGCCTGATGGGAGTGTTGATAGATACAAAGCAAGGTTGGTTATTCAAGGATGCAGTCAAAGATATGGCATTGACTATGGTGAAACATTTGCACCAGTTGCTAAGATGTCAACTGTAAGGGCATTGCTGGCTGTAGCTGCTATGGAAGGATGGCATACCTGTCAAATGGATGTCACTAATGCCTTCCTACATGGTGAACTTCATGAGACTGTCTATATGACACTCCCTAAGGGATATGATATGCTTAAGGGACAGGGGGAGACAACCAATGCCAGGAAGCTGGTCTGCAGGCTTAACAAAAGCCTGTACGGCCTCAAACAAGCTCCTAGGCAGTGGTTCTCAAGATTATCACAAGTGTTAGTCCAATGTGGATTCAAACCTTCCTCCAATGATCACTCCTTGTTTATAAAACACACTCCTACCTCCATCACTGCAGTTCTAGTGTATGTAGACGATATGGTAATCACTGGAAATGATATGGAGGAAATTTCGAACCTAAAAGCATCCTTGAGCAAGGAATTCCACATGAAAGACCTTGGCATTCTCAGTTACTTCCTGGGTTTGGAGGTTAGTATCACCTCATCTGGTATATTTGTGTCTCAGCAGAAGTATACCCTAGACATGCTCAAAGAGTTTGGTCTAGAACATGGTCGACCTGTCAAACTTCCTCTCAGCCCACACTTGAAGTTGGAAGTGAACAAAGGCACCCTGCTACCCAATCCCGATCTTTACAGACGATTAGTTGGCAAACTAATCTATCTGACTCTGTCCAGACCAGATATCACATACTCAGTTCAACTCCTGAGCCAATTCATGCAAGCTCCAACATCTGACCACATGCAGGCAGCTAAAAGGGTTCTCAGATACCTTCGATTAAACCCAAGTCAAGGCATACTCTTTGCTAGGTCAAGCTCAGTTCAACTCACAGCATATTGTGACTCAGATTGGGCCTCATGTCCCTTCTCCAGGAGATCCACCACCGGGTATTGTGTACTGTTAGGTCAATCTCCAATATCCTGGAAGTCTAAAAAACAGTCAGTTGTAGCACGTTCTTCTGCTGAAGCAGAGTACAGGGCAATGGCCCTAACTGCCTGTGAGGTCACCTGGCTTAGTGCTCTACTCAAAGACCTAGGAGTGCATCAAGATGGCCCTGTACACCTTAAGTGTGACAACCAAGCTGCCATTGCCATTGCTGCTAATCCTGTTTATCACGAGAGAACCAAGCATATAGAAGTTGACTGTCACTTTGTTCGAGAAAAGATCCAACAGGGCACCCTTCAGACTTCATATGTCCCTTCCACAGAGCAGCTAGCTGATGTCTTCACCAAGATTCTCCCTGAACAACAACAATCTAAACTACTCCACAAGCTGGGAGTTACCTGTCCACCTAACTCACAGCTTGAGGGGGAGTGTAGAAAGAGTCAGCATGTTAGCAAGACTCAACCACCTTCACATGATCAAGTAGCAACAAATGGGAGCTTTAAACACTTTGGCGCCAACTGCAAAGTAACCAAGGTTAAGACAAAACACAAAGCTAAGCATTGTCAACATCAGGAAAGCTGTATAGGCAAAGCAAGTTAGATCCCAAGCTTCCTTTGGAAACTTGGGAGGGCTGCATACTCAAATATGGAAAGTAGCTGTTGATGTAATGTCATTGTTGTGACTTAGTCTAAGTAGTATATAAGTAGAAGTTCAGATGTATCAGAACACACAAGAAATACAACACAATTTCACACTCAAATTCATCTGCCTTATTTCTACAATTTATCTAAATCAATCACATCGACTTGTCTATGGCTTCCCAATCCTCTAGCTCTCTCAAATTCATCATTATTTCATTGAGACAAAAACCCTAAGCTAGTCTTTAGTAAGCCGCTACCGAAGTTGGACATAACTCGGAGCCATGAACGCCAATCCTCAAGACGAGGAAATTGAGAAGCAGCCATCGTCGCTGCAAGTCCTCAGCACAACCCTTCCCGAAAACGTTGTATTTGAGCATATTTTACCGAAACTTCCAGTAAAATCTCTGCTACGTTTCAAGTCTGTTTCCAAAGTTTGGTTATCTCTAATTTCAAGTCCTGATTTCATCAAAACCCACTTCAATGTAACATCCTCTTCCGCTCACAGTAAGTTCCTTTTACGCGATCCTAATCATGGGTACTTTACGCTATCGTATGACGAACACAAATTGATCGAGTTTACTCCTTTGGGCGATGAAGTCCACAAACTCGGATGGAATCAGAGGTTCATAGGTTGCTGTAATGGTTTGGTTTGCGTCTACGTATGTTCGTGTGATTATTTTGTCATTTGGAACCCTGCAATTCGTGCATACAAGATGTTCACCGTACCCAAACGTGTCAGTAGTAAAGATTTTAGATTTGAAGTCTTTGGGTTTGGTTATTCGTCTGTTGATGAAAATTACAAGATCGTTATTAATGTACGTTCCCCGACAATGGCTGTTTTTGTCTACTCATCGAAGCAAGGCAATTGGAAAATCATCCATCCTAAACTAGAAATTAAAGACAACGATCTATATTATTTTACGGGAGGGATTTATGTCGGTGATATGTTGTTTTGGGTCCTTGAAAACGCAGACAATATTTCGACGACGTGTTTATTGAGCTTTAATTTGGTGACCGAAGAGTTTAAGGTCGTTCACGGCCCTATGGATTGGGCGAGTATATACGGGACATATAAGTTGCAAGTGATCGGAGGGTTCATGGCTCTGTGTTGCTATGAAAGGTACGGTAGAGTTGTTGATGTATGGATACGGAAACAAAAAGGCGGCCTCTTGGAATTGTGGGACTTGGAGAAGGTATATGTGTTCGTCATCACCCCCAAGCACTCGAGGTACTATGAAGATTTCGATTTCACTAGGTTCGGAAAACGTTTGGTTATAACATCAGATAGGTATCCAGAACCGGAAGTGTTTAAATTGGAGGATCCGACCACTGGAGAAGATGTTGAGGACTCCAAATGTATTGAACGTACCGATCCTTGCTGTGGTTTACATGTAATTGATCAACATTACATTCAGAGACTCGGCCTGCCCTTTTGCCATCCAAGATCAAAAGCCAAGAAATCGACTGAAACGATCTGATCAAGGTAGTTTGGCGTAAAATTTAATGAGCTCTATCTCGTCTTGTGTGCTGGTTTGTATAAAATTAAGTGTCCGTTCGATATCATTGTGGTTTTTGTTTATGTGTTTTTCAAAAAATTGAAAACTGATTTTGTTTTGGAGTCTTACAATTTTTATAAACTGATTTAATCTTACATCCAACATTCTTTATTATTACCTCTCCCTCCTTCTCCTCACTCTTCTGCATATCTCAAGCCTCAGCCCACTCACAGGCACCAACCTCCATTGCTATCTTTGTTTTCAACCCACCACCCTCCATAGCATCACCGCCCTCAACTACTCCTAAAATCTCCATCGTAAAGACCATAGTCGGACCATTTTCACCACTCCCTCTATAAGTTTGTCAATGACCTTAATTGAAGATAATAGGTTGAAAAGGGTGGAGCTTTTGATCTGAAAAGGGATCATCGAGGGCCAAGATTTGTTGTTTAAATCGCCTGTATAGCAACCGTCCTCGGAGATCGGTGGTGGACAGTAGACGGTGGTCGGTGAGGGTAGTGGGTTGGCGGAGGTCGTTGCAACTCAGAGGTATCGAATTGAAGAAAGATGGTTAAGAATTTCACAAGTAAGGCCTGTTTGATAGGACTTAATAAAAGTACTATTCATATCAGTTCAAAATCATTTAGATCAGGTCAGAGTCATTCAAATTAGATTAGATCAGATCAGAAATGTTCAAATTTTTATCAATGTATTTGGTCCATAATTGATACTAATTCGTTGAAAAACACATTCAGATCAGATCAAATCAGTTTAGAGCCACTCAGATCAGATCAGTTTAGAGCCATTCAGATCAGATCAGATCAGATCAGATTCATTCAGATCAGTTCAAAAAGATGTAGTCATATCAAACAGGGCCTAAAACTTGTTTTTAGAAACCAATAAAATTGGTTTGGAAAAATAGAGAGTTTATTCCTAAAACTAAGGCAACTTTGTTTTTGGCAATGAGAATTACCGAACAAGTTGTTATTTATTTTTATTTTTTTTTGAGAAAAACAAAACAGAAAACCAGAAACTACAACAATACCATAAATTAGCTAACCAGTATTATTAGTAGATCTCATATTGTAAAGAAACTAGTCGTTAGCCCGTGCAAAAATGCACGGGTTGTCCTATCCGAATATACTTTCACATTGTCTGTTGATAAGTGTAAAATTTCACGGTCTGTTTTACAACATTGGTATGTCTCGATTTATAATATATACTTTATTGTTCGGATATAGGAAATGCATATCACAATTAAAATAAAACGAAAAACAATAGTAGACGTACATAATGAAAAAATAGAATAAACAAAATAAGTATATGTTAAAAATAAACCTTGGTCACGTACTCACTTTTTATGACTCGTGAGTTCGTTAACCGATCTATTTTTAGGTCCCGTTTTTTCTGACCACTAATCTATATTAACCCGAATGCTTGAAATCCAGACCTAATGATAAATTGCAATTCATTTTCATTTCATCTAAAGCCTTTTCATTTGCTAGATATTTTGTAACTTTTGAAATGGACATAAAGTCACTAACTTCTTTCTAGTAAAATTTTAGAAATTATTAGGTTTTGCATCTAATACAGTGATGGCGTATATCCGTATATAGTCGTTGACCCGTGCAGAATTGCACGGGACACTCTATTTCATTGAAAATTCATCATGTTTAATTTAATATCATTTTAGAGGAGTTATGCCCAATTCGCTACAATTAAAACAAGTTAATAAGTATGAGAATTAGTTAAATATTTTACGCCGATTCATAAATTTCAATGTAAGCAACATCACCTAAACTCTACTCTACGATTATTTAAAAATTTGCTAACATATAATGGTCCTAGCTAACTCACCCGCAGAACATTTTTGTAGCTATCACCCGCGTAACTTATTGTTAGCGTCTTAAGTTTTGGCTTAGCTACCGGTACAACTACTTCCAGCATAAACGTACGATAATCTCTAATTCCTTGTTCCACGTAAGAAATGATCATTCTCTAATTTGGTACTCATGGAATACATATGCTTACTATATATGGTAAAATTTCGGTCAAAATTGAAGAAATGGTCAAATTTTATTTCCAAATAAGTTAGTGTAGAATATATGAGAATAGTTATTGGGTGAAATCTTTGTTATTTATTTGGACGAAATATTAGGAATTAATATCCTTTATGTATAATTTGGCTAATAAAAGAATCAACAAAACATCTATTGTCTCAGTGGTTGAAGTGTTACATTATAACCTTGAGGTCACAGGTTCAAGCCCACATAACATCATTTTTTTAATAATTGTTATGTGCCAGGTGATGATGTGGCGCTGACATCACCAGTGACATGGATGGCTTAAGAATTGTCCAAAAGTTTGCCTATTAGTATATACTAGTTTATTAGCCCGTGCAAAATTGCACGGGCCGTTTAAACATAGACTCTAAAAACAAACATCAAAGTAGTAACTATGTATACATCCGTTTTTATGTTTTTTTTTTTTTGTTGTAGTATAATGAGTTAATGACCTAAGCCTTGCCCTTCTATCCAAGAGAATAATAATGAAGCAATTTTTTTTCCATTAATATAGATATAGAGTAGTATATGTATTGTCCAAAAAAAATTAATCTATGTACTATTATAAAGAGAACACCCTTGATGATTTCCAAATTAATATTCTACCATTTATGCCCTCAGCAACTGAGAAAGTAAAGCATGATGAGAAGGGTAAATTAGTCAAAATCGTATTTCACTCAAAAACCAAATAGCAACTGCAAAGCAGTTGCTTCAAATTAAACAACCCACTACTATATCCCTCAGTTTTGTCAATGAAAAAGTAAAAAGGGGAGGAAACTGCTCCCAAACCTCTTGCTCCACCATTATCATTTATCAACGATTGTTGTTTCCGTTTCTATCACCTCAAAATAGAAAATACAAAACCATTATTGTTTTTCGATGGTGGATGTTAATTTCATCATCATCAGGTAATCTTTGACAGTTAAGTGTTTGTTTATCTTTGATTGTTTTTCTGGGTTATTTTGATTTTTAAGAGTTATTTCATCCTTCTCACTCTTTCCTTTCTATGATGATTTGATTGCTAATTCGATGATTTTATTGTGATTGAAAGAAACAATACATGATCAAATTAGTATACCGCCGGTGCTGATTTTTGAATTCTCGCTCACGGACTCGGCTCAATTTGAATGTTTGGTTATCAGGTTCGTATTCGTTTTGTTTAATTAATTAGTCGTTTTTCTCAATTTACTTCACCTTCGTATAAAATTTGCGTCAAATTTTTACCTACAATCTACTTCGATACAGTTTCGCATTGAAGAGTCATATACAAACTGTCAAGTCACTCATTTTCTTTCCATTTCCTTAACCTCTTATCTTCCCTTTATTGCTCAATTTTCAGTAAAAGAAGGATTACGCAACTAAATTGAAGCGGTGAGTTTTGAGCTTTGCTTTTTAAAATTTTTCTTCCCATATTTTGTTACTCCCCTGCTAGATTGCTTAATTTCCACTGTTTTCTTGGTTTGTTTTTGTGGTGATCAATTGATTTTTTAAAAAAAAATTATTTTGTACAATTGTTCATGCAATTTCACGTAATTATTCTCTCCTGCCGTTTGTATGCATTTTTGTATCCTCAACTTCTATCTTATCCCCAAATCTTTTATGGTCATATACTTTTTTCTTATACTTTCTTTGCGGCGGAACAACTGGTTTTACAGGTTTTCCCCAGGTATGCTTTTCCAATTTCTCATAATCTGCATCTTTTTTCTAATTCAATTTTTATAGGGATAGGGATTAACTGTCGTATAAGCATGTGTTTGGTGAAGATCTGTTACTTTGGGTCAGCCACTACCAATACGCTATATATCTGCAATCAGGCTTATATTTACTCTAATTCATCATTAATGAAAGTTATGATACTTTATATGACCATTGGTATTAGCCAAACCCGGATCATTTTGGGGCTAAGCATTCATGTTGTTGTTGGATGAGTTGTGTTACTCCCTCCATTTCATTAGGTAGTTGGCATTTGGTTTGAATTCCTCTCACATATTCAAACCAAATGCCAACTATCTAATGAAATGGAGGGAGTACATATTGGGATTAAGTAGCTAAATTGACATAGAATAGGTGGTTAAAGTTGAGCTTAATGAATGTTCTTGGTGATTAATATTGCAGATTTTACTGTGAGCTTCCGAGTGTTCACGTAGTTGTATGAGAGGTAATCGATCTCCCTGCAATTGCTCTTTACAATTTGAAATCTCTACACTTTATTCGACTAAGATTTGTATGCCCTTTGAATAAATGCATGTAATTCCCGAGAAATTTTGAATGGTTGCGACTTATAATGGATTATGTAGTAATGTGGCCTGGGAGTACCTGTCGAAGTTATGAGTAAATGTTGCTTGAAGAAAGCAATTTTTATTTCCTTTTAAGGTGTTTTTCATGATTTGATATAATTTGTTAAGAAAGTTGGAAAGAATAATCACGTTTTTCATCTTAAAATGTCTATGTAATGTTCCTATGTTCTTAAATTATCACTTTTTTTTGGGGTCTGTCAATTTGTTTTCTTTTGGATCACTGGCTTTTTTTTCATTCAAGTTTCTAACTTACATCTTTTTTCGTAAATGTAAGATATGTTTTGTGTCACAATACAAAATGACTGATAAGTGTATTATGGTTAGTTGTATGCTCCACATTCAACACATTCATCACCATAAACTACATAAGTTTTAGCTACCAAATAAAGATAAGCTCCATGGAAGCAGAAATAGAAATCACACGATTAAAAATTGTTTATTCTGAAGTCTTTCTACCAAGTACAATGTAGATTACGCAGAAGATACTTTTATATATTAGGACATTGTTTTTATGATTTTGATGTTGTTTTACGGTGTATTACTAAATATGTCTAATTATGTATAAATGTTATTGTTGTTTTATCAGGATGCATATAGTACATGCATGCTACATGGAAAGCGAATGTCGCACCGGTTCATAGCATAATATATATTGTTTATTAAGATGCCCATTAAGATCATTTTTTATTTTCTATTTCATAAAGTATTGTAACTTTTGTTTTTCATGTTTCAATTTAATTTAACTATAGGTGTCCTTCACATTTTGTTATAGGGATGCTAATTGTTGTGCCCACCGAGTAGCTAGGTGGGGCTTAAGAAGTGATTCGGATGTGTCATGGGATAGTCCCGGTCCAATTTGGCTAAACGATGTAATTGTAGCAGATCTTATGTCTGCAAACTCTATTAATCAATAAGAGACCGATTTTCCCCTCAAAAAAAAAAAACTGTAGTACGTATGTGGTCTTACATATAGTTTTGCACGCATAGCGTGCGTATCAAAGCTTGTAGAAATAAATAGAACAATATTTTGTCATTTTGTGGTATGATCTGTATCAGATGTCTTAACCATCAGAAGGAAAAAAAAAAAACAATTCTCACAAAAACCGGGTGCCAATTCAAATTGATAAAAAAATAAGAAATGAAAATCTTTTTTCTTTAAACAATGCTTACACTCAACTTACCTAATCTGACTCCTAATATTCTCTCCCACATGACTGTTGAGACAATCACATCCCTATATGATTTATCCATGATTTTTCATTCTAGGCTTCAAGCACAATTAATCTACATATATTCTGAAGGCTCATACTCACATAATTGATATCATTACCCTGCAAATTATTTAAAAGTTCCAAAAATTGCCCAAATTGTGGTATTTGGTTGAAGATCCGTGATGAAATCGAGATTATTCCTTGTCAAGTTAGTACCCGTTCAAGTATATTTGTCGAATTCAGTCTTTGTAAATTTTGAATGGCAATTCCAAATATTATGTGTTAGGGAGTTAAAATATAGACTATAATTACTTGATAATGCTATCATAATACCCGTGCAAAAATGCACGGGTTGTTGTATATATGTGGAAATTATCATATCAGTATTATTATTTTTAGGCTTAGGATGATACCATTTTGAACGATTGCCAAAGTAATCAATGCATATTAAAATAAAATAAATAGGAGCCGCGAAGCTAAACCTCATCAGGGTTATGAAAAAAATTTTACTTTTATTTTTACTTGTGACCCTTACCGACCCAAGTATTTTACCTCAAACTCGATCTGATGCGTTATCAAATTTGACCCTTAATTAACACTAATCACGCTTGATTCAAACCAAAGACTTATTAAGACAACCTCTAGTTGACCTGACTTCATGTGCATTATATTAACCAGTATGTGTGACCCATTTGCAATTTGTTTTCAAATCCATTGGATCCGAAATAAATTTTTACCTATATCTCGACCTGAATCTTACCAGACCCGCCCATTTGACATGTTTACATGACATGTGTGTAGTTTATTTTCAACTCCATGGGATCCAAACTCATGGTTTAGACATATTATTCTAATATGAATCAGTTCCATAAGTTTGATCCCTTGTTAAAATTAACCCTTATGTTGATCCATTACCACATAGAGTTTATTTCCAATTTCATGGGATCTAAGCTCATTTTTTCCAATATTCTAACTTGACTCAGTCCCATAATTTGGACATGTTATTTGAAATAACCCCTATGCGTAATGGACTATTGAACTGATCAACATCTTACCCAATCCCCCCATTTTAAATCAAACCAAAGTGAGATGTAATTAGGAACTTATAAGAATATAAGACCAGACTTTCAATCTCTACTAAAGACAAAAACCACTTTTTGTTCACGATTGCTGGTGGTGTGGCTATCTGATCTATATGCCATGTATGTTCATTTGCACGTATAAGGCAAGTCAGTGGAGTCAAGAAGCATGTCTTTTAGGCTAAAACCACAACTGCTCCTTAAGCGACATAAGTAATGGATTACCGATTAAACTTTAAATTTTCCGTAAAACTGATCATGTATTACATGAAATCCAATATTAAAAATTAAATAACAGCCGTTAAACTTAATTCACTGGTTGAACTCTAGATGGATACGGCTCAAACTCTTGAAGACGTGGAGAAATTTAATGGTTTTTTTTTTTTTTTAAAGTGGTGAAAGGTAACATATTAGACAACATAGTAAAAATATGAAAATAGGGAAAGCAGTCTACATTAAGCGAAATTGAGAGGGGAGCCGAGGAAGTGAATGGGGCATGTAGCTCCGGACCTGCAAGACATGGCCAGTTGATGGGCATCATTTAACTATTTCTTCCTTCTTAGGATTGAAAATATTGCAATGATATATCATCCGTCCAACAATTATTATATGCCGAATTACTAATAGCACCTCATGTTTGTTTTGCTTATCCAAATCATATCAGAAATTCAGAATAATAGTTGAAAATACAAATCGAAACAAAGTTATATGTGATGGCCCAACGGAGAGCATTTCGGACAATGAGACATTCGGCCTAAAGAGCCGATTCCATCATCCGAATGTCACAGACACTTACTAATTGTAGTCTAGAAATGGATGCCAAGCGACCCATGCTTGTGCTCCTGTACCTGTCTTTTCGATGACCGAATGATTGAAAAAGTTGTTTGCGCATTAACATTTATGAGAGTGGTATAAAACCGAGAGAGAAGAGCAAGGGTAATAAAAGCATCTATCTCCAATGGAACAAAAAAAGAAGTAAAAAGGCCATATAAGCCGAAAGCCGAAAGCCAAGTTGGCGACCAAGCTGGATACTAAACCCCTTTGATTCATCACCTTATCAAATCATGCATGATACATAACACTGATTCATCACCTTATCAAATGATTGTATTGATAATCATTTACTTGATCAAAGCAAAAACACAAACCCCTTAAAATGTTGTGAATGCCAGAAAAAAAAAAAAAAAAAAGCAAAGAAGTCGTATACAGACTACAGGTCTACAGTATATGTATTCTGATACTTTCTCACATTTGCTTATCCATGTGAGTGTCATTGATAAGATCAGAGCAAAAGATTTGCTTTTACATAATGCTACATCAAATAAATCAACACCAAACCACACAATTTCTAGTAAAAAATAAAACTTTACTATCTATAAAATTTATAATCTAAATTATCAAGAGTATTAGATGAAGTGCCGAGTTACTGTTGTGTTCACAAACGAATAATCTTTGCTCAATCAATCGGCTGATCTCTTCTTCCTTATTTCTTCGAAACTGAAAAAACGCACAAATCAGTCGATTGAGTATATGCTAGGGCCGTGTGACTGTACTGGTTCAATGTAGGTTTGGTGGTAGTAAAGAGCCCAACCTTAAGCCATTATTTATAGTAGTCCAAAGCAAGGAGTGCCAATGTGTATGCAGATTTAGTTAGCCCGCTATTCTAGGAAATTATATACGTATTATTGCTTGCAATATGACTCAAGTCATGAATATCTAGGTTATACTTTCATCGCGGAATGATATATATGATTGATTGCAAAGATTTTTATCAGTTATATGTTTTACTACAAAAATGGATGGTATAATTTTTAATTTGGCAATTATTTGATTTAACCAGTGTATGGCAGGTTGGAGTATTCCTTATTGCCGAAAACGTAATCGTCTATTGGAGATAGCTAGATATGGAGAACATATTCTTTCAAGATTCCGTATAATATCATACGATGATAATGTAGGAAATGTAATTTCATTAAAAATATATCTAATGTAAATTTTCTATTAATAATGTGAATACAGTCCATTAATTGTGTTTTCCTTTTTTAGGGTAGATTTTTATGCTCGTGAATAAAATTTCAATATTTTTACGATTATATTTAAATTCAATATATTTGTAATTTCGGTAATTTATGTTATCTATGGAATCCGTGCATAAATCTGGAGATTTGGCTGCCTAAATTGTAACATGTTGACGTCAGCATTTGACGTGGCGATGATGTCACAGCTGATGTGGACGGCCTAAGAAGCTGCTAAATCTACCGCTATTGTATTTATACTAGTATATTGACCCGTGCAAAATTGCACGGGCTGTTATATGGAATTATTGTGAATACTATCTTATTACACTACGTTTTGAGCATCCACATTTAAGGCATATATATTAATCGACGCGTCTTTATATAAGTAAGATAAGATATATGACATTCGACCCATAAAAGAACTTCGATCACCAACATGCAAACTCAACTTAATCCAATCCGTCTTTTAGTACCTACGACATGTATTGCTATGATCAACCTCTACACCTGACCAGTTAACACATAATTGAGACAAAAATATGAAGAAGATATTAAGCTCATAAATGAATAAGATGTTACACATAATTAATACAAAATATGAAGAAATTCAACTCATAAATTATGAATAAGATGTAAAGTTCACACGATAACTTAAGATCTAACTCTTATTTTTGTGATAGTCTAATTTTAATTATTTAAACTCATACGTGTGTATTTTTTACTCTCTGTGTACTTCCTGATAAATATTCGTGTAAAATTGCACGGAATGTTATATGGCATTGTGATGTATACTATCTTATTATACTATGATGTAATATAATAGAAAATAGCCTGATTAATCAATGCGTCTTAAATAAGATTCGATACACCACATTAGACCTATTAAAATGTAAACTTAAAATAGCAGATGTACATTTAAAAAAATGCATGACACAAAGTTAGAAATGTAAATAAACTGTTAAGTCATGAATTTCTTTTTTTATGTAAATAAACTGTTATGTCATGAATTTCTTATTACGTGACTCGTGGCTCGCTATTTTTGAGAAATAATCTTGTTTTTATTTTCTAATGAGAGAGTGATCCATATCAAACCAAATGTGTTTCGACTCCCATGTTTTTGGTAAACCTTGACAACCCGTAATAATTGCCTTAAGAGCGATAAAGCATATATGATTCGAGTTAACGAATAATTTGTCCGGCCTTTAGATTAGGGCGAAAAAACAAAATAGGATTCGAGTTAAATCACTTATATATAATATATCCCCGTTTAAAGATATTATACAATAGAACTTATACAACAAAAATTAGCTTTTATCCATTATATTATCACCCGTGCATGGGCTGTTATTAGACATTCTTCAAAACTGTATTTTCTAGACCCGAGGGACTCGACTCAATCTGACCCGATTTTGTAAGGTAATGACAATGCTATTTATACCACTTGTGATCCCTAACAATCCGAAGCTGTCTTAGCCCGCATATTTTTTTGTCTAATTTGACCCGAAACATAGAGCGCATTATAGCCCGTGCATATTAATGATGTACTTTCACCCGTACTGGCCTAACCCCACATGATCATGAAAGTTATTTAGCCCCTAATTAGACTCCTCTAATTAGTACTTAATTACCCCTAATTAAGTTTAGCTAGGATCTTTTGTTGCATGCAAGATTAAAGCATAAATAAGGTAATAAAACATATTTTTTATACCTTAATCAAGAGGAATTTAGACCTTCCTTCAAATGAAGGATCTTGAGCTGCTAATTTATGGGGATCCTCCTCCTTAGTCTTGAGTTTCCAAGTTAGGAAACCTCCTCTCTTGATCCACCAAAGAAGCTCTCCAAAAAAATCTCACTAAAAGACTAGTTTTTATGAGATTTTAACCCTAAAACCAAAATAAAATTAGCTAACACTTTAGCTAATGTTATTCTAGGTTTAGTGAAGTGTTTTGATCAAGTTTTTATTGACATGCAATGAAGAAAACTTGATCTTAAAAGAGTTGGAAGTAGGCTGAATTTCTAGAGAAATTAGAGGGTTTTCTCTCTATTCTCTCTCTAAAACAAGTTTTTGTGTATGTAGAAATGATGTGTTGTGTTTATTTGACATAAAACACACTATATATAATGGTTGTGGCAAATGACCATTTTGCCCTTACTAATTATACCCCTTAACATCTTATGTTACAATTTGGGTATAATTTCTACACTTATTTCTTTAAGTGTTAGTTACTTATTATATCTCTATATAATAATTACTAATTACATCATTTTAAGCTAAAATTACAATTCTTTGTAATTTAAATAGCTAATCGTCAATTTTGACAATTTACACAAAATCCATAATTTATCCGACTCGAGTTCCGAACTCGTAAAACACTATCCAACATAATCAGTTAACTCTATTACTGATACATTAGGGTTTATATTATATTGTATTAAATACAAATATAATATCTTTTGGAGAAACTATCTTTATCAGTGTGACCGGGAGGGATCAGTTGATTACCGCCGTCAAAACGACAATAACGTCAAACTCTAGCCAGCCAAGCGTTATCGATTTACGTTAATCAACTGACTTAGTATTTATAATATATCCCAGGTTTATTCCTAATTAGATTTAATTAGTCAACGCATTATTGTCGGAGGACACCTACTCCAACAATCTCCCACTTGTTCGAGACAAGTCATGCGTTACCGATTCTCTTGTCCGTTATATCTCCCACTCAATGCGAAGTATCTTTCAGGTCGAACTTGCATTGGATCTTTATCAAAAGTGGTTTTCTCGATCTGGATTATGACTGTCTGACCGGAATATCTATCATAGATCTCTTCCGAGCGTGGCCACGCATTTCCAGTCACAATTCCTCGAGTGGCCCAAAGATATTATACCCTGACGTGGGTGGACGATCCCTTCTTGAATTATCTTCTTCGTTTCATACAGTCGGTAATGACCCAATAGATGTTCTTTTAGCCTCCTTTTACGGCACGACTTAGGACATAAATCAAAGTCACCACCTGCTGTATAAACTTGGACAAATAATCTCAGGTCAAAAGAATCGACTAATAGGAATAATATAGATTACCTTGCCACGACCAGGCACAAAGGTTCTATAATTGGTCAAATGTCTGACAAGGTGTCTTCTACAGCCTGTCTATGTAATCGGTATTCATCTCTATGAATCCATGACTATTGAACTAGTCATCAACCGACTTACAATCTAGTCAATTGAGACGTCACCTCATTTTATGACTAGAGACAGAATACACTGTTGATCCTGATCACTTAATAGGGTTCAAATCGTCTCCACGACCTATTAGGAATCAACAGAGCATATATATAATTCAGCATTTTCTTAAAACTGAATTAATAAAAGAGTTCAATAAAACTTAAAACGATGAATTTAATTATCATATATGTAAAAGGTAATACACTTATTAACTATTACAACATATAATCTAACACATGTCAGGCATACGCCTCAAACCCATCGAGACAATATGACCATTGTGTTTAGCCTGTGATAATGGCTTGGTTAAAGGATCAGCGATATTATCATCTGTCCTAACCTTACAAATCGATATATCTTCTCGTTCCACAAAGTCTCGAATTACATGGAACTTCCTGAGTACATGTCTAGATTTGTTACTAGATTTAGGCTCTTTAGCCTGAACTATTGCTCCACTATTGTCGCAATAGACTGGAATAGGATCCGCTGCTGTAGGGACTACATTTAATCCTTCCAGGAACTGCCGGATCCAAACTGCCTCTTTTGCAGCTTCTGACGCCGCAAGATACTCAGCCTCCGTTGTAGAATCCGCAGTCACCGATTGCTTGGTGCTCTTCCAGCATATAGCTCCACCATTCAGTATGAAAACATATCCTGATTGAGATTTTGAATCATCTCGGTCTGTTTGGAAACTAGCATCCGCATAACCCTTTACACGAAGCTCAGAATCCCCTCCATAAACTAAGAACGTGTCCTTAGTCCTTCTTAGGTATTTAAGGACGTTCTTAACGGCTATCCAGTGGCTCTCGCCTGGATTGGCTTGGTAACGACTTGTCATACTCAAAGCATATGACACGTCTGGACGCGTACACATCATAGCATACATGATCGAACCGATTGCGGAAGCGTAAGGTTTCGATTTCATGCGTTCAATATCCTCAGGTTCAGTTGGACATTGAGATTTACTCAAAGTTATCCCACTTCCCATAGGTAAAAATCCTCGTTTAGAGTCTTTCATATTGAACTTGTCAAGAATCTTATCAATATAAGTTTCTTGACTTAACGCTAGTATTCTTTTTGATCTATCTCTATAGATTCGAATACCTAGGATGCGTTGCGCTTCTCCTAAATCCTTCATCTGAAAATGTTTCCCGAGCCAGTCCTTAACAGAGTTAAGCATAGGGATATCATTTCCAATGAGTAATATGTCATCTACATATAGGATTAGGAGAGTTACTTTACTCCCACTAAATTTCATGTATAAACAAGGTTCCTCGACACTTCGGGTGAAACCATTTTGTTTAATCACATGGTTGAACCGATGGTTCCAACTCCGAGATGCTTGCTTAAGACCATAAATGGATCTCTTAAGTTTGCAAACTTTCTTAGGACTGTTTGGATCAATAAAACCCTCAGGTTGTGTCATATACACTTCCTCTTCCAGAAACCCATTCAGGAAGGCGGTTTTAACATCCATCTGCCATATCTCATAATCATGAAAAGCAGCAATCGCTAATATTATCCGAATAGACCTAAGCATTGCAACTGGCGCAAAGGTCTCGTCATAGTTTAAACCATGAACTTATGTGAAACCTTTAGCTACCAATCGAGCTTTGAAAATATCTTGATTTCCATCCATGCCGGTCTTGATCTTAAAGATCCATTTGCACTGAAGAACCTTGGTTCCTTCAGGCAAGTTAACCAAGTCCCATACTTGATTCTCGTACATGGAATCTATCTCGGATTTCATTGCCTCCAGCCATTTAGCAGAATTCGGTCCAGTCATGGCTGCTCTGTAGGTTGCAGGCTCATTGCTTTCTAGAAGCAAAAGGTGATCACCACCATCCTCGATCACACCTAGGTATCGATCTGGTGGGTGGCTTGATCTGCCTGACCTTCTAGGAGTGGAAAATGGAACCACAGAGTTAGACGATTCAGGAATGTCTTCTGGCAAAACATCCTGAGCCTCATTATGCATTTGTGGCTCCTGAACTTCACTAAGTTCAAATTTTCTCCCACTCTGTCTTTTAGAAATAAATTCCTTTTCTAAAAAGACAGCATCTCGAGACACAAAAACTTTGTTCTCTAGACGATTGTAGAAGTAATATCCTCGAGTATGTAAAGGATAACCTACAAAGAGACATTTATCAGATCTTTGTGCAAGCTTATTGTCAGTCTTATTTTTGACATATGCTTCACAACCCCAGATCTTGATAAATGAGAGGTTCGGAACTTTTCCTCTCCATAACTCATATGGAGTTTTCGGAGCTGATTTAGTCGGGCATCTATTGAGTGTGAAAATGGCAGTTTGGAGAGCAAAACCCCAGAATGAATCAGGAAGCTCAGTCTGACTCATCATTGATCTTACCATATCCAACAGGGTACGGTTTCTTCTTTCGGCTACACCATTTAATTGTGGTGTACCAGGAGGTGTAAGCTGTGATATGATTCCACAGTCTTTCAGATGAATATCAAAGTCATTACTGAGATATTCACCTCCCCGATCAGATCGTAAGGCCTTGATCTTCTTTCCTAATTGGTTTTCTACTTCCTTTTGAAATTCTATAAATTTCTCAAGTACCTCACTTTTATATTTAATTAGGTAGATGTAGCCATATCTACTAAAATCATCTGTAAAAGTGACAAAGTAGTCATAACCTCCTCTAGCAGTGATTGTCATTGGACCGCAAACATCTGTATGAATGAGGGCCAATAAGTCACTCGCTCGTACTCCTTTTCTTGAAAAAGGTGCTCGAGTCATCTTGCCTAAAAGACAAGATTCGCATGTTCCATATGATCCAAAATCAAATGGTTTGAGAACTCCATTGGCTACGAGTCTCTCAATGCGTTTTTCGTTTATATGCCCTAAACGACAATGCCAAAGGTAGGATTGATCGGGATCTCCTATTTTGAGCTTTTTATTTGTTACATGATAGACCTCATTTATCAAATCTAAAACGTAAATACCGTTTATAGATTTGGCTGTTCCGTACACCATATCATTAAACGAGAAGGTACAACTGTTGTTTCGTATTGAAAATTCAAAACCTTCAGCGTCTAAAACAGAAACCGAAATTATATTCTTACTTAGAGTTGGTACAAAATAGCAGTTATTTAGATACAACTCTAGCCCTGAGGCCAGTGACAGAATATACGTTCCTACTGATACGGCGGCTACTTTAGCTCCATTCCCGACACGGAGGTCAACTTCACCTTTTGCCAGCCGACGTGCCTTCGTCAGCCCCTGCAAGTGATTACAAAGGTGAGATCCACATCCAGTGTCCAATACCCAGGACGTGGTACTTGCATAATTAATGTCTATCATATATATACCTGGTTTCGACTTCTTCTCCTCCAGGTACTGTGGGCAATTTCGCTTCCAATGGCCGAAATTTCCACAATGGAAGCATTTTTGTTCAGGAGTCGCGCCTCTCTTAGCAATAGAATTGTTGCCCGAAGCAACTTTTCCTTTTCCTTTGCCACGCGCGGGTTTCTTACCCTTCCCCGCACCCTTCTTGAACTTCCCTTTTTGTTTTACCGCCATGGATAAAACATCTTTATTCGCGCTCCCACTTGACACCAAATCCCTCTCATGTTGTACAAGCATGGCATGCAATTCATGAAGATTTTTCTTTAAATCATTCATGTTGTAATTCGTCCTAAAAGGACCGAATGTTGCAGGCAAAGAATTAAGCAGACGGTATACCGCAAAATCTTCAGAAATTGGGCATCCTAACTTCTCAAGAGTTTCAACATTCTCGATAAATTTGAGAACATGAGGACCAACTGGTTGGCCCTTTGAGAGCTTAGTCTCAAAGAAACTCGAAGCTGCTTCGTATTGAAGTATTCGCGGCTTTTGCGAGAAACTAGTCGTGAGCCTAGCGAATATTTGATATGCACTAAAATCAATCATGCGTTTCTGTAAACGCGGGTGCATAGCAAAAATCAATACATTCTTAATCTGGTCAGATTCATGCTTGTACTCTTCATACATTTGTATCATATCAGGGGTGGCGTCGGGACCTGGAGCGGGAATCGGGGGTTCGTATAGAAAACGTTGTTTTCTATCAGATTGAAGGGCTAATCGCAGGTTTAACTCCCAATCAGTAAAATTGCTTCCATCCTCCTTTAGTTCATTCTTTTCCATAAAATTACGAAGCCAGGAGTCTTTGGATATTACTGAATTGGACATTTGAGCCATTTTCGACTTTAAACTACAACGTGGGAAAAACAATCGATTAAATTCATCGTCAAATTCACATTAAAATAATTATTTGTGAATTTAGGCATTTATATAATGATCTCTCTAAATTATATAAATGATTCCGAGATCCGATCTTATATAAATCTAGGCACGCGGAGGGCGATACATCCTAAATTTATGTAATTTCGGTAAACCAACTCATGATTAATTCTACACTTAGAACTCTCGGTTGATCGATTTCAACTAAATCAATCCTTTAGTCCCGTATTGCAAGACTTGTATTGCAAATCACGTCAAGATTAAACCAAAATTCACTCGTAATAACTCTTTATTAACCTACTCCCCAAGGTAAAAAGGAAACACCCCGCTAGGGCGAGCGTGCCCCTAATGAACAAGGGTTGCATAGGTATGAATTGTGGAAGGACTAAATCTCGATTTTAAAATTTTTGTGAGAGATCTTGTCATATTTTATCTATCGCTTTTAAGTGAACTAAATCTAGCGAGTCGTGGATAATGGATATGACAATGTGGGATTTGCGTTTGGTTATAATTGTGCAGAAATTAAACCAAGCATGCATCAAATAAATCCAAGTCCTAGTATGGCCATAAGACTAGAACCTAATAAAAGCAATTAAACCTAAACTAGGCTTCAAAAGCTTCAAAGGCTCCGTCTTCAATTCGATCTCGAGTCACCAACTATTGGCTCCGTGAAAAGCGCCGGTCTTCAATATAAACAAATGTACATATGGACTATCCTATTATACATTTTTGAAAAAATAAGGAAATTAAATATTATTACAAACCGGCGATACGAGATCGCAATTATTACAAACCAATCGGATACCGTCCTTACATTTCGGTACAGTACCGATACTATAGTACTCTATGGCCATACTATACTTAGAATCATGCAAATAAGACCGAAAATCAGATTTTCAACTTTACAGTACAAGCAACCCGATAAATTTAGGAATTTCCGATTCTAACTTATTAGAATCAATAATCAACACTTAAAACACCTTTCAAGTTTAAACTAACCACCAACAAATTAGTTTTTCAATATTTAGTCTCCACTAAAATTGAATTAATTAGTTTAATTTGATTATATTTGCTAACTATTTGTCCAAAAAACACATAATAAACCCGAAAATATCTAAATAAATCATAACTAATTATGAAAAAAATTTAGAAATTATTTCATTATGTGATTTAAGCTCACAACCAGTAGCTAATTAAGGACAAAAATATGCAAAATTATTTTGGTCATTTTTTCTTAAGAAATCAATTTTCCACCATTTACATTATTACTAATTAATAACAAATGGCCAATAAAAATTATGAAATAAATTTATAGAAATTATACTCATTATAATTCTGGAAAAATTATAAATTTCTTAAATTACAAAAATCAACATGCATGTTAATCTAATTACCCATTAATTAGAAAATAGCATTAATCTTGTAAAAACAACCAAAAATAAGCAAAAATTAGCAAATAAATTCCTAAAATATCATAATTTCGGTTGGAGCATCCACATGCCCAAAACATCACATGCAACTTTAGTTTGTATGATAAAACCAATTTTTATCATTAAAAATTAATTAAGTTACCAATTAACCTAATTAAAGCTTAAAATTAACATGCAACTTAAACCGATGCTCTGATACCACATGAAAGTTATTTAGCCCCTAATTAGACTCCTCTAATTAGTACTTAATTACCCCTAATTAAGTTTAGCTAGGATCTTTTGTTGCATGCAAGATTAAAGCATAAATAAGGTAATAAAACATATTTTTTATACCTTAATCAAGAGGAATTTAGACCTTCCTTCAAATGAAGGATCTTGAGCTGCTAATTTATGGGGATCCTCCTCCTTAGTCTTGAGTTTCCAAGTTAGGAAACCTCCTCTCTTGATCCACCAAAGAAGCTCTCCAAAAAAATCTCACTAAAAGACTAGTTTTTATGAGATTTTAACCCTAAAACCAAAATAAAATTAGCTAACACTTTAGCTAATGTTATTCTAGGTTTAGTGAAGTGTTTTGATCAAGTTTTTATTGACATGCAATGAAGAAAACTTGATCTTAAAAGAGTTGGAAGTAGGCTGAATTTCTAGAGAAATTAGAGGGTTTTCTCTCTATTCTCTCTCTAAAACAAGTTTTTGTGTATGTAGAAATGATGTGTTGTGTTTATTTGACATAAAACACACTATATATAATGGTTGTGGCAAATGACCATTTTGCCCTTACTAATTATACCCCTTAACATCTTATGTTACAATTTGGGTATAATTTCTACACTTATTTCTTTAAGTGTTAGTTACTTATTATATCTCTATATAATAATTACTAATTACATCATTTTAAGCTAAAATTACAATTCTTTGTAATTTAAATAGCTAATCGTCAATTTTGACAATTTACACAAAATCCATAATTTATCCGACTCGAGTTCCGAACTCGTAAAACACTATCCAACATAATCAGTTAACTCTATTACTGATACATTAGGGTTTATATTATATTGTATTAAATACAAATATAATATCTTTTGGAGAAACTATCTTTATCAGTGTGACCGGGAGGGATCAGTTGATTACCGCCGTCAAAACGACAATAACGTCAAACTCTAGCCAGCCAAGCGTTATCGATTTACGTTAATCAACTGACTTAGTATTTATAATATATCCCAGGTTTATTCCTAATTAGATTTAATTAGTCAACGCATTATTGTCGGAGGACACCTACTCCAACAGATCATTGTTAACTTGACCAGTATTTGAGTAATAGTTGTTTAATTGTGCAAGATTGCACTCGATGTACAGACAATGTGTACTAAAAATAAAAAATTAAAAATAAATCAGTTGATGTGCATTAAAAAGAATACATGATACAGAGTTAGACATATAAAACAACTTCTAATTAAGTCATGATCTCGTTGTTTTATGACCCGTGACATGCTATTTCTAAGTCATGATCATGCATGTTTATGTCTAGTGAGGGGGTGACCAATATTAAACCAAATGTGTTTTGTCGTACATTCTTTTGGGTTAACTCTTACCCGACCCCTTGATCCGTTAAAATTAAGTAAGAGCGTTAAAACAACATATGATTCGAGTTGGCTTATAATATCCCGTCAAATTGCATTGTATGCTATATGAATCCAACAATAACTTATACTCCCTCCATTCATATCCAAATGCCCCAATGCAATCTTTTACTTACCATATAGCTTTTAAAAAAAAAAATTAAGGAGGATTGAGATAGTGCATTGCATAATAAGCATAATAGAGTATTTGCTCCTTTTTACACTAATTGAATATTTCATTTGATCTAAAAGTGTGGCCAAATAATATTTCATTTGATCTAGAAGTGTGACCAAACTTCATATACGTGTTCAACCAACTGTAATTTTCATTTAATTAATCATTACTCTTGCCAATCAAGTATCACAAATACCATATACTAACCCGTTGATTATATTTGACACCTAGTCAACACAAATCAACCTACAATAAAAACAAACCCTTGTTAAGATTGAGATCATAGAGGTGCGGGCTTCCGGTAATAAGGCTCTTGCCTGATTGAGATCATAGGTACATTTACAAATTTGTCAAATTAACAAATGTGTAAACCTGTGCAATTTCGCAAGGGGGTTTACTCTTGACACTTGTGCACATTTTATGTTGACGGATTACCATATCTAAGATTAACATCAAAATTGGAAGAATCTATTATAGATGATGAACAAAGTCCTTGTAACTCTTGGGTTTGCTGATCGAGAAGCCTGAAAATAGCCGGTTGCTTCTACGTTAAGTGGTTCCTAGCAAAGCTGGAGGTGTTCTGGTATGTCTTAAGCGACTAAAATGTCTTCAAATGCTCCAATCATGTATCCTGGTATGCTGCCTTGCCTTGTGTGAATAATATACACTTGCTGATCGCACGCTTGATTGGATCCTGATGATCTAGGGGAAGACTTGGTGCTGCGATTATATTTTATGGGCAAGGTGAAAGGACGTATGAGTATACATTCGACAGTACAAAAGCAAGGAATCTCAAACCTACGTAGCAATGGTGTAATGTTTATTGAAACAGAAATTAATCATATAGTCAAACGCATTATTTCAAAAGTTCAAACGCATCAATCAACAAAATAGAGACTTCAAATTAAACCCAACCAATTTCTTTTCTTTTGCTGATTACTTGAAATTATCACTTTATCAGTTCGAAAGCTGATACTCCTACCAATTATCGGTAAACTACGACATTCCGTATGACCAAATCTGCCAGCGGGACAAATAAGCCAGTCAAACGCTTGTTTAGTTTCTTATGGCAATAGAATAGTCATGATTTTCGTTCATCTGAATAATTCAAGCAGGTTCCATCTTTATTGTGCGTACGGTTACTAACACTATGGTCGCATTGTGATCGTTGTGTCATTCTCAATTTGTTCCTGATATAAGAAGAATACAAAAGTAAATTAAATTATGGTCTCTTTTTTCGGTAACAATACATAGTAAGGGGAAATTTTCGAATATGAAAACAAAAGGGCGTTTGTATGTGTACCTGCTACTCCAGGTCAAGCAACAATTTGACATTCGTTTTCTCCCCGCAATTGCGTCGATCAAACTTTGGTAATCATACTGCATAGTGCATACCATAATAATAAGACATACTCTGCCGATCAAACTAAGGGCTAAACATCACTAAATAATAACTACGTGGAACTGAAAACCCACCAAATTTATGACTGGAAGGATTCGAGATTGTGTAAACTCCCCTTTCGCCCAAATCCTTTGATCACCACAACAGGTAATCATCATCCCGGCCTGTACAAATGAAATAGCAAAAAATGAATTAGAAACATGCGAGGAAACGAAAATTGCAATCTCAAGATATACCACCCGATTAATGAGATTAATTTTAAGTGAAAGAGGATATTTAAATTTGAACAGAATAACGAAGAAACAGACTGATAATTATCACGCATGATTATGGACGATTTTAGGAGTAGGTGAAATTCTAGGAGGTTAGTCGGGGATTTTTTTTCATGTCTTATGATTTGTTGTTACTGAAATTAAATTAGGGAAATATCTTTTTTAGCTGTGATATTTGACATCTTTGTTGTTATTTAATTTTTTCTTTGTTTTATTTGATTTAGTTTATTTAATTACTTAATTTTGGGATCAAGATCAAATTTACGTGATTTGAATCCATTTATAACAAATTTGGCTTAGATCTTGCATTTTACTTGATTTGATTCTGTTTTCAATATATGAGATCCCCGATTTATAACTATATGTATAAGGTAAAAATAATTTTTTTAAAGAATTTATGGAAATGTATAATGATTCATATATCACGTATTTAATTAATCAAAATATCATTTAATTAAGGTAAATACTATTATTTCGAATGATTTTATTACCGTAGATAGCCGTTGATGACATCAGTTATGACGTGTCGCTGATGTCAACGCTGATTTGGACGGCCTGAGAAGGCTGGAAATGCACCACTAATTATATTATATAGATATGATATGATAATATAATATAATATTAGCATAATTAGTTAACTTACCACCATAAATTATATCACTCTCCATAAATAGCCAATGTGTTCGTTTTAATTTTTTAGTGATATCCCATCAATAGGTGCCAAGTATCTACATAGAAATGACTTGGTTTATCAGGTTTAAATATATAGTAGTATTAGATTAGATAGATTATATCACGTAAATCTACCGTGATCTTTTTTTTTTCTCTTTCCAGGAGCCGAAAAGAGAAATCAACTCGAGTCTATTACAACATCCTATCATATATTCTTCTGCTCTTTGGTACAAAGTGTAGATCAGACCAATCTTTAGTAATGCCATATTGTATTGTGCTGTGTTCACCTGATACCCGATCTTTCTTTGGTGTATACAACTCCTGTCGAGTTTTAATTTGCGAACCTATTTAGTTTGGGATAGGATTGCTTCCTTATGTACGTGCTTCTCGTGGTTCCGTTGCCGGCTTGCATACCAATTCAATCAATTATTTCAGCTTATTTGATTGTACTATTTCGGTACGTTTTTTCGTAACGAATACCCTATTTTTCAATCCTCTCGAAAAGCTCATGAGTCATGAACACATATGCTCAAGACGAGGAAAGAGGGAAGCGGCCGTCATTGCAAATCGGCACCATGACCCTTCCCGAACACGTTGCATTTGATCATATTTTACCAAAACTGCCAGTCAAATCCCTCTTACGTTTCAAGTCCGTTTCCAAAGGTTGGTTCTCTTTAATTTCGAGTCCTGAATTCATCAAAAGCCACCTCGAACGTTCCTCTTCTGCTCACAATGAATTTCTTCTACTCAATAACCGTGAGTTCTTTACGCTGTCGTATGACGAACACGACTTGAAAGAGTGGACTCCTTTGGGCGATGCAGTACACAAACTCGGCGAACGTTTAACCTTTGTTGGTTGCTGTAATGGTTTGGTTTGTGTCTATGTCTACAAATTCTTACATAGGACTTCGGAGTCGGGTTCTTTCGTTATTTGGAACCCAGCAATTCGTGTATACACGACGGTCGACTTACCCGAACGATATCACGGGAAGTACAGTTTTCTTTGTGATATTCATGGGTTTGGTTATGCATCTAGTGATGACGATTACAAAATCGTTAATATATCATCTGAGCATACTGTTGTTTGTGTCTTCTCATTGAAGCAACGCAAGTGGAAAATCAACTATCCTAACCAAAATTATGACCATAGCCCTGAAGTTTATTATGGCAGTGGGGTGTATGTTGACGACACTTTGTTTTGGACCAGCGATGACGACAAGACGTGTTTATTAAGCTATAATTTGGAGACCCAAGAGCTTAAGGAAGTTACCGGCGAGATGAATTGGGCGAGTACGTACAAGGAAACAGAGTTACATGTAATCAGAGGGTGCTTGGCCCTTTGTTGCTATGAACATAACGATGGAGCTGATGTATGGATACGGAAACAAAAACGCGGCCTCTCAGAATCGTTGTGGGAGTGGGAGAAGGTGTTCGTCATCGCAACCAGCATGAGAATGGAGTTTATCAATTTCTCTAGGTTTGGACACCGTTTGGTAATACAATCAAAGGCATCTTCGAAATTGTTTAAATTGGTGGTGTTGGAACAGAGGCGCCCAGTCCAACAACGAACGGTTTGATTGTGATGGGCGTGGATAGATGTGACAACAATCGTGATATGAATAATAACACAAACAAAAGAACGTAATGAAAAGACACCAGAATTACGTGGTTCACTAGCGATGTGCTAGCTACGTCCACCAAACAGAGGAGAATCAATCATTATATGAGAATAGCACCAATACAAAGATGTGAGTTCAATCTGAAAAAAACTCACCAAATACGAACGAGATCTAAGAGCCAAATTGTTCTTGCGATCAACCAAGAACCCAAACGAACGCCCTTGAATCTACCCAATTGACAAAGAAGCCACACCTTGAGAAAACCCGCAACTATGACTCTCGGTACTCACAATTGCAATAGGAATCACTCTAATGTGTCTTAGGGAGGCTATGTGTAGACTAGGGTGTATATATAGTCTAACACATATAATTAACCTAATAGGCAATAGAAAACCGGAATAAGGAAACAAATACTCGAAGCCCAAAAACAACCGACAAAAGACGCTCGAAAGCGTGTCGGCCGCGGACCGCGCGACCAAGGCCGCGGACCGCGCCTCCTGGCCGCGGGGCGCGCCTTTCCGGCCGCGGGCCGCGCCTCCTGGCCGCGGACCCCTCCGCGGCTCGCGCGTTTGCTTCTGCTTCTTCGTGTCTTTTCCGAAAAGATGTAGCCGCGGAGCCTTGCGCGCTCCGCCCTTTACCTTCTGTCGTGCTTCCTTCGAATGCCCTCTTTTGCCCAATCTAACACCCATATATCGTAGCTATCAATGCCCCGAGCTCCCCCTCGGTCACCCACTACAATATACCCAAACGCGTAAGTTGTTCAAGGCATTTTCCCAACAATCTCCACCTTGACTTGAACACTCTTACACCCAAAGCCAAAACCAAATACAAACGTACCAAGTGCACCAAACGTGGCCAAACGTAACTCCATCACCAACTTGACCAATGTAGCATCTACCTAAACGTACCGTTAGATACCAAACGCATTGCAATGCCGTCGCACCACAACACCAAATTGTAGAACACCACCATCATCAAACCCAGTAAAATGGAACACCAAACGCCACAACACCAAATGGTATAACAAACGTGCACAAGCTACCAAATACCAACATGTTTCTCCTCACAAACGGCCGATTGTACCGAAGCACCCAAAAGTCTAATTAAAGACACAAATGGCCAAACAAATACAAATTGTCCCTCTTGAGCAAACGAACGTGCTGCAGACACCAAATTGCTTATACCAAGCCAAACACCCACGACCGAACCAAACGTCCCAAAGAGCCAAATTACCCCACTGAGTGAGAGGTACAAATGTTAGACTAAATCTAACCAAAACGCTCAACGGAACACAAAACAAATTCAAAGACAAATAACTCGCAAAGGAATCCAAACGACTTCTTTCGAAGTCCAAATGCAAAAGACTCGCAAGAGTCCCAAATTGCCCCTTTCGAGGCACCAACAGCTTCAACTAGAGCCCAAAGCCAACAGCTTTACTTAGAACCCAAATCAGCAGCTCCACCTAGAACCCAAACCAATAGCTCCACGACGCCCAAATTGATTCCACGAAGCCTAAACTAAGAACTTCATAAAAATCCGAAACAGCACTTTCACGAAACTCAAAACAAACGGCTCTATCTGAAGCACCAAAATAATAGTTCTATCAAAGCTCAAATACAACGACTCTAGCAAAGCCCAAATCGCTCTATTGGGGCGTCAATCGCCTCATTGAGGCGCATAACCAAAAGCAAACGTTGGTAGCTCTTGTGGTTGACCTTGAAGCTTGACCTGCGCCAAAGGATAACTCCACCTCGCCATCAACACTATCATCCTCAACTTTAGAACTCTCCAACCAACAGATATCCCACTCAAAGAACAACGTCCCAAGACGGACATCCCACAAATCCACAGCAGTTACAAAATCAGCGACAACAGTACTAACATCACCAGTAAAACGCACAAAGATCAGCAAAAGAAAATTCTCCTCCAAGATCTCCTCCGCTGCACCTTCTGTTACTAATGAATTTATCAAAATCGCCAAAACAATTAACTGCCGTAGCAAACGACTATTCTCTCCAGTGAACAACATGTCAACATTCAATACGTTCAACAGATACATCTTTCCACCAGAAAACAAAATCACAACAAACCCAAATTCAAATAATACGCCTAATTCAAATGCGGAAGCTTTTGCGGATCTAACCCGCTCTGATGCCAATTGTTGGAACAGAGGCGCCCAGTCCAACAACGAACGGTTTGATTGTGATGGGCGTGGATAGATGTGACAACAATCGTGATATGAATAATAACACAAACAAAAGAACGTAATGAAAAGACACCAGAATTACGTGGTTCACTAGCGATGTGCTAGCTACGTCCACCAAACAGAGGAGAATCAATCATTATATGAGAATAGCACCAATACAAAGATGTGAGTTCAATCTGAAAAAAACTCACCAAATACGAACGAGATCTAAGAGCCAAATTGTTCTTGCGATCAACCAAGAACCCAAACGAACGCCCTTGAATCTACCCAATTGACAAAGAAGCCACACCTTGAGAAAACCCGCAACTATGACTCTCGGTACTCACAATTGCAATAGGAATCACTCTAATGTGTCTTAGGGAGGCTATGTGTAGACTAGGGTGTATATATAGTCTAACACATATAATTAACCTAATAGGCAATAGAAAACCGGAATAAGGAAACAAATACTCAAAGCCCAAAAACAACCGACAAAAGACGCTCGAAAGCGTGTCGGCCGCGGACCGCGCGACCAAGGCCGCGGACCGCGCCTCCTGGCCGCGGGGCGCGCCTTTCCGGCCGCGGGCCGCGCCTCCTGGCCGCGGACCCCTCCGCGGCTCGCGCGTTTGCTTCTGCTTCTTCGTGTCTTTTCCGAAAAGATGTAGCCGCGGAGCCTTGCGCGCTCCGCCCTTTACCTTCTGTCGTGCTTCCTTCGAATGCCCTCTTTTGCCCAATCTAACACCCATATATCGTAGCTATCAATGCCCCGAGCTCCCCCTCGGTCACCCACTACAATATACCCAAACGCGTAAGTTGTTCAAGGCATTTTCCCAACAGGTGGATCTGTCCGTTGGAGAAATTGAGCACTCCAAATGTATTGAATGTCACGATTGCGGAGGTTTTCAAGAAATTGTACATTACGTCCAGAGTCTCATATCACCATCTGCCGGGAATGTAGCAGAATAGAAGAGGCCAATTATTTCACCTTGTTTGTTAGTTTCAATTTGAGTATCTTTAGAAGCTAAACTTATTAGTATTATTATCGATCTACGAGGGGAGGTGATCATCGATATATGCAGATATCGTTGATTCGTTGGGTTAAGTGGCATACAATATTATTTTATTTGGTACATATACATAGCAGCAGTTAATGTTGCGGAGGTAGAGATATGGGGATTTGTACCGGGGCAACGCCCATGTGGTTGGTTTCTTAACCAATAGGCCAACCTTCATCCTCTAAGTGACATACATTAACATTATATTGGTCTAGATCGTTAAAGACGTTCATGTAATAGACTCGTTTATAATGATCTTGAGAATCTTGAACGCGAGTGACTTAAACTATCGTCTAACTAATTCAATAATCCCTCGATTAGAATTTAGATTGACGACTGCTTGACTCGAATTTGCATTTGCTCAAAGGTATGGCCGTATAGACGTATAGTGAATAAAAACACCCGATAAACTTGTACTACTTGACTTGCAACAAGGTTGTCGTTGTAAGTTAATGTGGAGGCCCCTCCTAAGCGTAGGCCGATCTCCTCGGGGCGTCGCCCGGGCTTGACCCCCCTTCGGGAGGGACCTTAATATACCAAATGCCTTGCCCCCACACCACCCCCTTCAGTACGTGTCCTCCTGGTGCACGAGATTGAATTTATGTCGAGTGATCCCCTCCCTCCTTGCAGATATTGCTTTCGATTGATCAAGTCGTATATAAGTTGACTGATTTCATCACTAGCGACCGATTCTCATCAAGGTTAGTGATTCTTAATTGTTCGTTCTCTCGTCTTTTTAAGTAAGGCAGTGTTTGGGAACTTGGAATTGAATCGAATTGAATTTCATGATCTCAATTCTAGGATTTTAATTAAATTACTTGCACTTCCCGAAACACTAGAATTAGCCCAATTTTGAAATTGAATTCCAATTATTGGTACGCAAACACAGCATAATCGAATTCGTAATCATGATGACAAGCATGTGTCTTTTCATGTCAATCTGATCATATGATTCTTCGACTGATCCGTGCTTTAATTTCTTGGTTGCTGAACTGATCGATTACGTAATTCGAAGTGTTTTGTCTTCATCTTTAAGTAATTCTCTTGAACGGTCTTATGTATGGGTGCATTTGAGACAATCACAATCCCAAAGGCTTAATTACAGTGTCAAATCGGTCTCTATTGCCTTATGTAAATTTCACACGAGATTATAATTTTCACTCAATCTTATAGTTGAGTTATCTCGTAACATTCATTTGATGGTTTATTGAGGAGTTTGATTTCGCAAACTGAGTGTGTTTTTTGTTGTTGATTGTGCTTGTTCTCATCTTTCTAATGGGGGCACAGGCGCACAGGCGCACAGCCATAAATCTAATAAATTGTACCCTTCTGTTACGCCAACTAGTTTGTTACAAGGAAGTCTTGAGTGTGATTACACGATTGATGGTTTTTAATTCTTTGTTTGGTTCAGCAGATTAGACATGGGAGACGAAAATGGAGGTCCGTCTTATATCCCTGAAGACTTGTTGAAAGAGATTCTGTCTTACCTTCCTGTGAAATGTCTTATACGGTGTACGTGTGTGTGCAAATCTTGGCTGCGTCTCATCAAGACTGATCCTCAATTTGCCTTTAAACGGTACCTTACTAGACCTATCTCGTCCTCTAGAGTCCATGACAATACTGATTATATGTCCCATGTTGAGAATGTACTCTTTCACCGAAGCCAAAACCCTGCGTGACAGCGTACTGTAAACAAGTTCGAGTTTACCTAAAACGAGAATAGATGTGTCTAATTCCTGCCATGGCATTATTTGTTTTCGTTCTTCTCAAATGTCCGAGATCTTGTTGTGTAATAACCCGTCAATCCAAAAGGTCATGTTAGTGCCACCCAGCCCAAATCATGGTGAAACAGCATTTGCCTTTGATCCAATTAGTAATGATTACGAGGTTATTGCACTCCACTTCCCTCTGAGTGGCAGAGACGATGAATGCTCCACCCGGAATAATGTAAACTTGGTGAATATGATAAGTGCGCGGATGGTGAAGACCAAGCTTCGAAACAAGAAGACAACAATGGCGAATATCTCTTCCGTGAAGTCTGGAGGCATGGTGTTCGGTGGTCATGTAGATTGGAGTCGATGTAGACGTGCGAATTATTCATAATTGTTCAGGTATGAACAATAAACTAGCCATAAACTTTGGTCTTCTTTACTATAGTGGAGATTTTTTCACGTCCCAATTAATGGTCACTGTACTCTTGTAATCGGCAAATTGTACTCTTTTCAACTCTACTCTCTACATATACTAATTGTCCAATCTCATCATATTACTCGTATGATTTTTGTTTTCTCTCGTATGCCCCAACGACGCATGTTAATTGTCGTTATTATGATATTATAAACTAAAAATTGGTGGCTTTGACCAATAAGCATGTTGAGCACTCCAAATGTATCGAACGTTACGATTGCAGTGATATATATATACGACTTTGAAGTAGAACATAACTTTCAGAGTCTCATATCACCTTCTGCCATCGACGATCAAAAGCCGTAGCTCGAAGACGACTGAAATTAAACGATCCTGATCAAGGGAATATATACCATAGAAATTAAAGAGGCCTATTTCGCCTCTTTTGTTAGTTGGTCTTAAATCAATTCGCATCCTTTAGGATGAAGTCTCAAATGAACTTATAGCTAGGATGAATTTTATTAGGATGCATTTGCGATTGTTTCTTTCTCCAAATTTTCACTAGTCATGGATCATAGATTGAGTGAGTTTTCTTAGAAGCCAAACTTTTCAGTGTTGTGAATATGCATTATTTGGAGAGGAAGTTTGAAGGGCAATAGCGGAAAAGATGCGTTAGATGCCGGGATGTTTAGTTGTTTACTTTTGCCTCGAAAATTACAGTCGATGCTGGTTGAATTATTGATTTTTCTTTTTACTGAGAAATGATTATTGATTATAGTTAATTAAAGGTAATCTTTAAATTCTAACTATAATTTTTTGTGTTAATTCAATGTGTTTGAACTCTAGAGGATCCAAACACATTCAATTTACACGTATAATGAGGACGATATGTAAAAGAAAAAAATTATACACAAATATTTCGTGTCAGCTTATCACGTAGAGTATATGTGTCAAACAACGTTGTTGGATACAAACACACACACTTGTACTATACGCCACTTTATTAGAGAGGTATCTGTCCGTCCCCGTCCGCAACCTAGTACTCCGTATAAGAAGTGGATCAAAAGAAGCGAATGTCCAACATATCCAATTTTTCTCCACTTGCATAATTTCTTGAAGCTTTACCAAATTTACAATCCCCTCGATCTGGCCTCTGTTGCGAATTATGTAATCCTAAGTGTTGATTGATAATTTCACTCCCAATTTTTATCAAGGTAAGTGAATCTTAATTTTTCCCTCTTTTACCGAATTCATAATCATGATCTGATTTTTGCGAATGAGTACAAGTTATGCATTCTGCGATGCCGATCGCATGATTTTTGATGTGTTTATCTTCATCCTTAAGTTACGGGTGCTCGAAATGGCTGTAAAACTACGTGCGCTTCTTGTATTGTGAATTAGCAATCATCAATTTTCATATGTTAGTTTTTGCTTATCAAACATATATAGGACTATAGAAGTAATTGATTTCTGCCGGGCTAGCCAACATCCACCCATTTTTGGGATAATGGATATCTGTCCTCTAACAAAGAGGGATGATTCAAGTGCTCGTTTGGATTCATTCAGGAAGTCGGAATTCCCATGAATTAGTTTAGTCTAGGAATTTAGAATGCACATAGGAAGTAGAAATTCCAATGAGAATTTCCATCTACCTACCCCCTTCTTCGTATACAATTGCCCACAAACGGCACAAAGCATAGAAATTCCTAAGAACTTCGCTAAAATAGGTTCCAATTTACAGGAATTTCCAATTCTTGGGAATTTATATGGCATCCAAACGAGTCCTAATGTTCGAGAATTAGATGTAAGAGTCAATGGCAGGTCTCTATTTTACCGTATGTTTTAATTAACTAATTTCCGGTTTTAGTACATGTCTAGCATTTGATTGTCCTGCATTTCATTTACTTATTACTCTACGTATTTGTTTGACTCTGACTGTAGCAATTTTTTTTATCTTGTTTGCTTAAGTTTAGTTTGATGGATTCATTGGAATTTCTGATTTTAAATATCAGCTAAAGAGGAATGGGAGACGAAAATGGAGATCGGTCTTATTATGTCCCTGAAGATTTGTTGAAAGATATTCTGTCTTACCTTCCTGTGAAATCGCTTATACGGTTTACGTGTGTGTGCAAATCTTGGCTGCGTCTCATCAAGACTGATCCCGAATTTGCCATTAAACAGTACCTTACTAGAGCCACCTCAACATCCTCTAGAATCCTTGACAATATTGAATATATGTTCAATGTTGAAAATTATATGTGCACCCTCAATACTAAGCCATGTATGTACTCTTTTACCGAAGCCAAAACCCTGCGTCCAACCTTCCAACCTTCCCAAATCTCAAATGCTTACCTCAGAATGTTTCTTCTGGAACCGGAGAAAATGGTATCACCCTACCTAGAAGCAGTAATGGAACCAAAGGACGAGTCAAGTCCACTTACACCTTTTCATCTTCCCGATCTCTCCGATCTAGAGAGTTGCTCAGAAGTCCTAGCAAGTTTCGTAACATGGTGGTTGAAAGGACGCCGGGCGAGAAACGACCCTCTCTTACCTCGGGAGCTCCTGTTCCTGATCGACCCATGCCCCCTGCTTCCCCATGCTCGACAGTGCTCCCTCCTGGGGCCTCGGCAGCTCACACTCCAAGTAGCGAGCTACAGCAATGCCCTCTTCCAGGTTTGGACGGGGCAAGCGCTCAAGTCAGTAGAACTCAAGGTGAACTGGAAATGGAGCAACCAGGGGCCGGGCAGAATTGCAACCCTCCTGCTCACCCCGTCCGAAAGAGCAGCACTAAAACCCAAACGCCAACAGTGGGGAAACTCAAGCAAAAAGAGGGCGAGAGAAAGCCAAATCAACCCACCCGACATCTCTGATTATATGAAGATTCTTGCTTGGAATGTCCGTGGTATCAGTCGGCCTAGCTTCATGAATAATGTCCATCACCTTATCCAAACTCATTCACCCACCATCATGATCCTCACTGAGCTTCGTGCAAGTTGTGTTGTTGCTGAGAAAGTTTTTGAGAAACTTCCCTTTGACCGCTTTGAGCTGGCGGAATCTTGTGGCTATGCTGGAGGGGTTATGGTACTATGGAGGTCTAACGACATCACCTTCACTTCGGTGAGCCGCGATCTCCATGCTATCCACGGCTATGTTCAGGTAACTTCCCCCCCTTCTACTTTTTTGTTATCTGCTATTTATGCTAGTCCAAAGCATAAAGGTCGTTTGGAACTTTGGTCGCAATTTTCAGAATTAGCTACTGATGTCACTACCCCCTGGCTTGCAATTGGCGATTTTAATCAAGTTACCCACCCTTTTGAGAAGTTAGGAGGTAGGAGTGTTAAAATGAACCGGGTGAATGCTTTTGTTGATGTTATGGATTCCTGTGGTCTTATAGATGCTGGTTTTTCGGGAACTAAATTCACTTGGCACAATAATAGTCGTTACACTCCCATTTGGGAGCGTCTTGATCGGGCTTGGATTAACTTGAATTGGCTTCACTGCCACCCCAACACCCATGTTACTCACCTCACAAAATTAAACTCCGACCATAACCCTATCCTTCTTGATACTGAGCCGTTCTCCATAACCCCCTCTACCCCTACCTCCACTACCTTTAAACTTGAGTCTTGGTGGTACTTTGAGCCCGGATTCGATGACATGATTAGATATGAGTGGAACCTTTTGTCGGATGATTGGAGCCCAAAACTCACCTCTTTGTCCCACACCATCAAGAACTGGGTTCGCAACAACATTACCAATTTTGTCAAAGATAAGCAGACCATTGTTAATAGACTTAATGGTATTAGTCGTGCCCACAACAACAACCCCCAACCCAGCACCTTTCTTCTTGACTTAGAAACGAAACTGAATGCCGACCTCACCATCGTTCTTGCTAAAGAAGAACTTTTCTGGCACCTTCGCTCTAAAGCCAATTGGTACCTTCATGGGGACAGAAACACCTCTTTCTTCCATAAATCTGTGACTATCAGGAGGTTCAAAAATAACTTGGTTTCTTTGAACACTGAGGTTGGTGAGACCATTACTGACCCGCATGCTCTTCAGACCCACATTCTGGATTATTTCCAGAATCTCTTTGCCTCTGACCCCCTTGTGACCCCTCCTGATCCCCCTTCTCCAGAGTCCAGTTGTGTTCACATCTCTTCCCTCCCCTCCCTTGAGGAGATTGGTGAGGCTGTTTTTGGCCTTGCGCCTCACAAGGCTCCGGGCCCGGACGGCTACCACATGTTTTTCTATCACCACCACTGGGATACCATCAAGGAGGACCTTGTTCTCCTTATCCACTCTTTCTTTGAAAGTGGTTGTCTAGCCCCGGATGTCAATGAGACTTCTATCTGTCTCGTTCCTAAATGTGACAACCCCCTCTCTATTAAACATTATCGACCCATAAGTTTGTGTAATAACAGTTATAAAATTATCACCAAAATCCTTGTCAATAGAATCCGACCTCTTCTTAATGACTTCATTTCCCCTAACCAAAATAGTTTCCTCCCTGGGCGAGGCACCATGGTCAATTACACCATTGCCTCTGAAATCCTTCATTCCATGCGGAAAAGAAGAGGGAAGAGGGGTTGGTTTGCTCTCAAAATTGACCTTGAGAAAGCTTTTGATAGAATTGAATGGAGTTTCATCTTCCACAGCCTCCGGGTCTTTGGGATGGATGAGCCTTCCATTCGGCTCATTGAGACTTGCCTCACCACTTCGCGCCTTAGCATCAAAATCAATGGGCGTCTCACTCCTCCTTTTTCACCTTCTAGAGGCATTCGTCAGGGTGACCCTCTTTCCCCGTACCTTTTCATAATCTGTATGGAGGTTCTCTCCCGCAATATCCACGAGGCGTGTGACTCAGGTGATTGGAAGCCATTTCGGCTTCCGAGGAGTGACCTGACTATCTCCCACCTCTTCTTCGCCGATGACCTAATCATCTTCGGTGACACCTCCGCCCAGACCTTAGATTGTGCCCTTGCTACTTTAAACACTTTCTTCTCCCATTCTGGCCAGCGGATGAACACTTCCAAAAGCAAACTCCATGTTTCAAAAAACACTTCTGACGTGGACCTAGCTAATCTTCAGAATACCCTTGGTATCCAAGCTAGCCCCGACCTTGGTACTTACCTAGGTTTTCCTCTCTCGGCCAAAAGACCTAGTAAGGACCACTTTTTGAAAATCATTGCCAAAGTTAAAAATAAACTCTCAACCTGGAAAACCAACACCCTCTCTAAAGCCGGGAGAGCTATCCTCATCCAGACCACCCTCTCTACTATCCCATGGTACAACATGCAGGCCATTGCTTTTCCCTCTTATGCTCTAACCTCTCTTGATTCCATCTGTGCTAAATTCTTCTGGGGTGACAAGCCCGGCAGCCGTGGTCTCCACTTGATCGCGTGGGACAAGCTGTGTGGCCCTAAGGATAGAGGAGGCCTTGGGTTTCGGTCAAGCAAACTCATGAACCACGTTTTCATGATGAAGCTTTGCTGGCAACTCGATGCCAAGTCTAACCTCTCCACCCGTTTCCTTCACCAAAAGTATTGTGCCAATAAAGATCAACCCACCGCTTTTGGCAAAGGATCCCACATTTGGAATGGCCTAAAGCACGGTTGGGATCTCTTTTGTCGGCACAGTTGCTGGGCCCTTGGTAAGGGCGACGTTGCACGCTTTTGGCTTGACACTTGGGGCCTTGATGGCCCCCTCCGGCACCACCTTGTTGGTCCTCTTTCCCCCTCCGACTCTACTCTTACAGTTGCCGATGGCCTCTCCCATTTAGATGATTTTAGTTGTTTTTTGCCGGCACCTATCGTTCATAGACTTTCTCACATGTCTTTACCGACCTCGGGGGAAGATACATTATGTTGCCGCACTTCCCTCCACACTTTCTTTGACACCTCTTTTGTTTATAATGATTTATGGGATTCTTGTCATCCCCTTAGTAGTAAAGAGGACATTTGGTCTTGTGTTTGGTCCCTCCACACCCTCCCTCGGATCCGATTCTTTATGTGGCTTGCCATCTGGGATCGTCTCCCCACCAAGGCCACTCTCTCTCGCAGGGGTATGGGTTGCGGACTATTTTGCCCCTTTTGTCCTACTACTACTGAGGACGCCCTTCATGTCCTTAGGGATTGTCCCCGAGCCCATGAGATTTGGATTGCATTTAATGTCCCTCCACCTTTCTTTTCTATGGATCTTGCTGATTGGTTTCGCTCTAATATTGTTAAGAATTGTGCTTGGAGTACCACCTTTTCTTTTGTTCTTTGGGCTATCTGGAAGCGTAGGAACCTTTGGATTTTTGACACAAAAAACACCCCTGTCCCCACCCTTATTCACACTGTTCAGCAACAAATCTCAAACTTTTCTTCCCCCACCCTTGGTCTTAACCAAGAAACCCTCACCCGCCATGGTCATACCTTCACCCCGGAACCCCTGGTTTTTCCCCAACCTCATTTCACCCTTATTGTCGATGCTTCTTTTGCTCCTAGTGCTGATTTTGCAGGTGTGGGAGGGTTACTCCTCCATCCGGATGGCTCATGGGCAGCCGGCTTTGCTACTACGATTTCTGCTATGGACGCCCCTCATGCGGAGGTCCTGGGCATTCTAGCGGCTGCCCAATGGTGCAAGGACAATAATTGGCGGGATGTCACATTGCTTAGTGATTGCAAATATGTTACCTTGGGTATTCAAAGTGGCGAAATTGTTAAAGATCGCTTCATCAACCTTTATAACATGTGCAGGGTGTTCATCGAGGATGGAATAGTAAAGAAGACCCTCTACATCCCGAGAAAGTGGGTTCGAGCTGCTGATTTGATAGCCCGTGAGGCTAGGATGAATTTGGATTGTATTGATTTTCGGCACCTTGTAACCCCTCCCCTTACTATTCAAATGTATTTTGATGAAAATGATACTTTTGTTCCCCGGTTCAACCTAGGGGAGGACATTGACCCGGGGGGTGTAAGTAGCCTTTGATTATGGCTCTGTAACCTCACGACGCTTGTACTCTGATTAGTTTATGATTATCTATGCTACCCGTTTCGAAAAAAAAAAAACCCTGCGTCCCGTAAGCAAGTTTGAGTTTTTACCTAAAAGGTATATTGAGGTGTCTAATACCTGTCATGGCATTATATGTTTTCGTTTTTCTTACAAGTCTGCGATCTTGTTGTGTAACCCGTCAATCCAAGAGGTCGTGTTAGTCCCACCCAGCCCAAATCATGGATATACAGCGCTTGGCTATGATCCAATTAGTAATGATTACAAGGTTTTGGCACTCCACTTCCCTCTGAGTGGCAGAGATGATGAATGTTGCACGCTGAGCGTGTACTCTGTTCGTGATGGTCATTGGCGAAATCTAGAGGCTAATGCTTCTCACAGATACAACCGCCATTCCGACAAAATCGTTGGCACTAATGAAAATGGAAGACTTTGCAATTGGTTGGTTTACAAGCAGCATGAATTGTCCGGAAAACCTGTGGAGACCGTGTTATCTTTTGACATGGCGGAGGAGGTACTCAGGGAGTTGTCCGTGCCAGATTGCTCCTACCTTCCAAAGCACGAGCACCAACTCGTATCCTCTAGCAGATGGCAGGCTTGCCTCTGCTGCCTTCCTTTTTTTTCCACTGGATATGTTAATCTGTGGGTAGTCAAAAGGAGAAGCTCTGACGATGATAATTGCAAAGAAGATTGGGTGTGGAGCAAGGAAATTTCTGTAATTTTTCCGGATCAAGATTTGATCAGGCCATTGAATTTTTGGATAAGCGACATGGAACTACTTGTGATCATAGCACATGAAGAGAAGACCAGAGAGATTTTCCATTACGACATTGGCACCAAACAACTTAAGCGCACTGGGCGCCGGGGTATAAGTGATTTGGAACTCCCGTACTATTCTTGTGGTTATTTGGGGAGCCTAATCTCTATCAAGCAGCTGATGTTGCTCAACCAGGAATGTAAACATGGTGAGGAGAATGAGCCCAATGACGTTCAACACCTAGCTTCGAGACAAGAAGACGACATTGGTGAATATATTTTCCGTGAAGTTGGCAGGAATGGTGTTCGGTGGTCCTGTAGAATTAAAACGATGTGGCCGTGCGACTAATTGTTCAGGTACAGATTTTAGTCTACAGACCATTTCATGGTGAATATTCAGCTCCATGGCTCGTTGTAATAGACTAAGTTGGTCAGAAACAATCGGCCACTTCTCTCATTTTGATTTAATTTGTTCCGAAACAGTCGATCGGAATATTTGATCATTTTCTATTTGAGTTAAAATTTGGATTCGATTGAACTTGTAGAAAGAAAAAAATACAATTAGGTCATGTATGTGCATCTGTACGCAACTTGATTATGTCAATTTCTCTTTAGCAATGTTTTTTCATATACTAATTAGAAGATTGAAAAACTTGTAGGTGACACCTTTCTCATAGAGTCGAAGCAATCTAAATAGCTAATCCGGGAGCTTTGTAGTGTCTACTATTTTCATCTTCATGTTCAAGCCTCAGTTAAGGATGCTAAGTGTTGGTGTTTAACTTCTCTACTCTAGATTTCTCAAGACTAAAGTTGATCATATATAATCATTTGGTCACTTTTTTTCATCTTAATTTGTTCTGAAACAATTGATCGGAATAACTGATCATATTTTTCTATTTGAGAGAGAATCTCTGACTTGAATTATCCGATTTGAATTGTAGAAAAAAAAAATTACAAGTCGGACATGTATTACAAGGGTGCGGCATTATTTTATTGAAGAAATTATATTAATTGATCAAAAGATTTACGGCTCGTTTCTTTTGAGGGATTAGAGGGTGGGATGAGATTATTTATCTGCAATCACTCAATATTTAATGTTTGGTAATGGGATATAGTAGGTGGCATAAGGAAAATGTAATTTTTTATCCCACATTTCTAATACAAGGGGATAATGTTAGGTATTATGAGGTGGGATAAAAGTTAGTTCAAATTACTCATTTGTCAATACGAAAATGAGATTTTAGAAGAACACGTGATGGATTATTGGAGCACAATGTTGTAAATTAACAGCTTATTAACGAGTCTCACCCCAATCCTTTCCATCTAATCCCACCCAAATAAGGGGGTGTGATTTTTTTTTTTTTTACAGAGGTAAGAACATGTGCGCAAGCGTACCAGATTAGGTGACCCTTATAGCCAGGGTATCACCTAATTTGTCAGAAGACAAAATACATGAGAGATGGTAAGGAGGTGGCAGGGGTATATCCTGAGTCTGTAGGATGTTGAAACCCCATTTAAGCCACCAAATCAGTCGCTTGGTTAGCTTCCCGAAGAATATGCGCGATCGTGTAGTGATTATTTTCTCTTATCCCACCTCTTATTAGACGTGGTAAACGAGTCATTTAGGTTCGGGTTGGGTCACCTTTCAAGTCACATATTTCGTGTTATTTTGGGGTTCAGTTTGACTCGGGTCTAGTACGGGTGTATCAAATTCAGATTAGGTCACATTCGGGTCGGGTCAAATTCAAATTGGGTCTTTTCAGGACATTCAAATTTGATCATATTAATGTCGTTAGATCTCTCCCAAACTTGTCTCATATTATCTTAAATCGAAATTTTATTGATAATTTGAATAATTGAAGATGTGATATAGTTAATCTAAGTCATCTTTGTACAACCGATTCATTTAAATATTTGATCATTCGGGTCTGGTTCATTTCTGTTCGGGTCTTTTCAGGTCGAGTCAAACAGTATTCGGGTCATTTCGGGTTAATTCTGATTAGAAATTCTCACGTTCGGATCTAGACTAGTTTTGCCTGGTCTACCTCGTAGGCTCTTACCACCCTAATTCTCGTCCCACAATCCAAATCGATTCATACCAGTACTAAGTAAAAACAACTTGACTCGACCAGTTTAGTTTGGCTTTGCTTCGCCTCCATTGTTCAAGAAATTCAGTCTCGCAGCATACTCGTAATCTCTCTCCTCTACTCCTGAAGAGAAATCTTGACCCTTTTTCCACTCAAACATGCAAAAACAGGTATTAATTTTATTTTATATTTTCTAACTCCAATTTTTATTTTTACAGTATTCTTGCAAATTAAACCCTTAAATTTTTTATCTGATAATTGTTCAAAAAAATTAATGTGAAGGGTTCAGGATCAGAGACCCAAGTAACTTGGGAAGATCAGCAGAACATCAACAAGTTCAGTAATTTAAACAATCGACTTACTGAGCTTGAAGATGAGATTAAATTTACCAAGGTGCCCTTTTCTTTTACGCCCCAATTTGCTTAATTTCTGATTTGGGGTTTTAATGTTTGGCATTAATATAAAGTTTATAGCTTTGGAAATGCTATATAATGCTTTTAATTCTGATGGGTCAGTGGAATTTTTTAATTAGAAATATTGGGTTTGGGTTTTTAGGGGTAATTCTTGAGGTTTTAGGGGGAGTTTGGTTGTGATGTACTCTCTCCGATTCTTTAGATTTGACGCATTTTATGTGGGTACGGAGTTTAATAGTGTTGGGGCTTTTGGAAAGATGCTTGCTTGCATCCAATTTTCTATATATAGGAATGATACCAAGGTGAGTGGTTTAAACCAGACTAAGGATTTCGGAAAATGGGAGGATAAGCATAGCTGAATATGTAAGTAGCTTGTCTCGCAGCGTATTGGCATAACGGTGGATACGTAGAGGGTAGAGCTGTTTGAAGTCGTGTTTGTATGATTGGTGATTTTTGCTAAGCTATTGCTGGGACTGGTATGCTATATTGCTATTGCCGTAGTTGATGGATTGGCGACTCTCATTTTGAGATGTTCAACGAATTAAGGCAGTGTTTGTGAATAGCTATTCTACTTATGCCTGGGGCTCCTAAGATAGTTAGTCGGAGCGTATTCTCAGAATGTTAGGTGTTTTGAGATGGTGCACTACTTCCATTCATGAAATGACTATCTGACGTCCCCCTTACCATTCAATATTCTCTCTTAACTGACAATCAGTAATGCTTAGTTTCACTTCAACGTGTATTCATCGAGGATGGCCATCAGACAAATTCTAGTTTCAGGGTTTTTATATGTAAATGATCTGCTTTAGTCGGATCTTTGCTGTGAAGCTCTATTAATGTTCTTGTAGATAGTTGAAACCTCTGCCCTCGACCCTCGTATTCTTTTCCCTTGCTTGCTTCCGCTGGTGCTTGGCTAAGCGATCAGAGTACTCTTATTACTATCATCTCTGTAAGGGGCCCCTCCAATCAATCTAGCTTCAGGTTGAGATCTGAGTGTTAGGCTCATAGGATTGGTTGGAATGACATCAATAAATCATATTTTGGTTACTTAAACTGCTACAGGCATACAGCTGGTGATGCACAACATTTCGGATGCTTTCGAGTTTCCTTGGATTAGATAGGAAGGAAAACTATATTGATCCATTGTCCAACTATAGGACTTGCATATGATCCATCTTTTCTATTGTCCATGAAATTACTCAAACCTAACTTGACCAGCCATTAGAGAGGTTTAACAGACAGATTTCTTCACAAGCTATTTATCAGTTTAAACTTTAAAGAAGACTCTAGTCTGACCTTAAATGTACTGGTTTCTGTAAACAGAGGAAGTTTGTTAATCTGGTGAAAGATTGCTTTTTTTTAGGGTGATATACTTCTAGTGTAGCTGTAGGAAACCATTCTGGTACTTGTTCCGCTGCTGATACAATCATTGACGTAGCTCGGAAATAAGATTTTGAAATCTGAGCAATCATTTCAAATCTATCATTTGAGATTGTGTTGTTCAATTGCAAATCATTTGTTTGGGACAATATAAAATTTGGACTTCCAAATTTGTATTTTCCATTCAACTAAATTAAGAATGTGTTTGTGAACAAGGATTTCATTCTCAAATCCGTATGTAACACATCCTATGTTTAGGAATTCTGATCTTTGAGACTTTGGATTCGAACCAAATTCCTAAAAAGTTTGATTGAAAATACATTAGTAAAGATATCTTCATATTGTTAAATCATGATTTAGAATTTGGAAGTAGATAATGTTCTGTAAGCAATATGGTTCTCTGCCATTTAGTCCTTGACAATTATCTCGTATCATCTTTTTGTCTTTTTCTGCAAGTCTTAGAGCTCCCTTGGGTTTGTATTTAGGTCAGTACTATGTAAACGGTCATGGGTGAGCAACTGATTATTATCTAAGTAAAAGCTAAAAAGTTAATCGAAGATCATTGTAGTATGTAATTTATATGAGTGTCCGTTATACTGATATGAGGTCGTGGCTTGTATGACTAGTACATGGGGTCGTGTTTAGGTTTAAGACGCAGTGAAGGATGCCTTGAAACTTTGCCCTTCACTTTGACTCGTGGAGCTATAGCCTACAGCCTGAAAGCTGAATGATAGGATCTGTTTTTGGAATTTTGAAAGTAAGTTTCAATGTATGCAATTGATTAAGTATAGGGCTTTTTGAGTTTTGGCCACTTCATTCTGTTACTTGTTCCGAGAAGGATTTGTTGTGATATGACTTTTCGAAATCGGTAGCTGGTGCTTCATTTTAATCCGAAGGAAGAAGCACAAATTGATCTGTGATATCCACATTGCTGCCAGTTTGCGCTGTTGATTGCCGTTTTGAATTAATATTTGCTTCTTTGGTTTCTTGGTTCTAATGTGTACACAGAGTATTACACTAGTATCAATTATGGCTTTTAGTATATAGATGCTTCTGTTAACCCTAACATGTTAGTTCATCTTACTGTCCTCAACTCCTCAGGATAAGTGTGAAAATCTGGAGGATGCAAGCAACGAGCTAATTTTGACCGATGAGGAGACTGTACGCTTCCAGATAGGTGAGGTATTTGCTCATGTTCCGATTGAAGAAGTGGAAACGCGGCTAGAAGAGATGAAAGAGTCAACTAGCAAGGACTTGGAGAAACTCGAAGAAGAGAAGGAATCTGTGGTTGCTCAAATGGCTGAGTTAAAGAAAATTCTGTATGGCAAGTTTGGGGATTCCATCAACCTGGAGAATGAGTAAGAGAATGTTTCTTCTTTTTCTTTAAGTGGGAGGTTCAGCTTTACTTGTGTTAATTCCATGTAGTTACCAGTCTTACTACACGATTATTTCTTCCCCTTAACAAGGCTTGGCCTATTAGTCTTCATCTTGTTGCATTTTCCTAGAAATTTTGGTACATATATTCGGTTATCGGATGTGTAGTGCTGGCTGTTTTTCACCAGATGGTGATTTGCAATGGAACTAATCGTGTGTGTTCGCTTGAATCGATTTGGCTCAAGTATTTGATTCTTGCTTTATTGCCCTTTAAACTTCTTTGCATCTTGTGATTCTAGACTCAAGCTTTGTCAGCTTATCTCGTAAGATTGGCTAGTGCTGAATTCAGGGAATCTTTATTGGATTTAGAAATGGCATGGCCTGTCTGATGAATTCGATTGATCTTAGGCAATTCATATAGGGGGGGGGGCAGCCCGGAGCACATTGGCGTGAAGGGTCCCACCACAAGGGTGTAATGAGGGCAAGCCTTCCCTTATCAATTAATTTGACAAGAGGCTGCTCCCAGGACTTGAACCCGTGACCTATCGATCACACGGCAACACCTTTACCGGTGCGCCAAGGCTCCCCTTCATCTTAGGCAATTCAGATAAAGGGCAGCCCGGCGCACATTGGCGTCCCCGCTAAGCGAGGGTCCGGGGAAGGGTCCCACCACAAGGGTGTAATGAGGGCAAACCTTCCCTTGATTTATTTGACAAGAGGCTGCTCCCAGGACTTGAACCCGTGACCTATCGATCACACGGCAACACCTTTACCGGTGTGCCAACATCTTAGGCAATTCAGATATAATGCGAAAATTTGTTAATGTGAGAAGAACATTGTGAACACTAATCTACTCTGCAGGAGCAAACTGAGACATTCTTGAAGAGTATGGATGTTCCATTTTTGCATCTAGGCAGTGCAGTGATAATAGAGATGGAAAACTTGAATAGTCCAACCCTATAAAAAAATGAATATTCTAAAGATGACTGATAGCACAGTTACAACCCTGGAAAATGTGCATCATCTGGTGATGTAACTAATGAAAGCATCCATTTCTGAGGGTGAAGCACCGCCTTTTGAAGCTGATTGTCGGACAGCGGCACCTAGTTCTGAAGCTCTTTTCTGTATGTCTTCTCCTTCCTTGGATGTCATCAGCCTGTTCACTGCATCCTTAATAGTAGCTGCAGTAACCAGCTTAGCACGGTCTTCCCAACCCCTCACCATCACACCAAGTTTCAGCACCTCTGTTATCAGTACAGCATTTCTAGGCTGGTCGGAATGCATAGGCCAAGCTGCAACTGGGACTCCCATGCTAATGCTCTCGATGCACGAATTCCACCCACAATGACTCATAAACCCACCTGTTGACGGATGTGCTAGAATATCTAGTTGAGGCGCCCAGTCCCTGACCACCATTCCCCTGCAATTTACTCTCTCTTCATATCCTTCAGGTAGCTGTCTGATTTCGGCTTTAGCGAAAGCATCACCTTTATCAGCGTCTCTGAGCACCCATATAAACTTCTGTCCACTTCTTTCTAACCCTGTAGCCAGCTCCCTGATCTGTTCGTCTGTCAGTGATGTCGTTGATCCAAAGGAGATGTATATCACAGAACCTTTCTCTTGTTCATCAAGCCATTTTAGACATCTATGTCCTTGGCTTTTTTCACTCATCTCCATTGGGTTAAACGGTCCGAGGACAAAGTGTTTTATGTCAGTGTTTCCTGATAGTTTTTGCAACAGTTCAACATATTTACCTTCTATCACCCTGGATGTATTGTAGATTTGTCCTGACTCAAACCCCCAAAACTTCTTTTGATCAATGATGAAACTCGCGAGATCTGGTGTAACTGTGCCTTCTCTGGAGGGAATGCATCTTGGGAGAATACTTGAATCTAGCTGAAAAGGTTTATCAGATTCAGGTATCTTTTCCCAAAAACCCACAAACCTGGTGAAGGCAGAGATGGGGATAAAGTGCCAGGACTCAGCATTTGGAATGAACTTAACATCCTGGACAACAGAAGCCATCAGACTATCATGAATGACAATGACTCTCCTGCAAGTGACTGAGAGCTGGTGCAAGAGTTCGGACACAGGCTGACGGAGATGTGTTGAGACATCGAAAAGTGGCTGAAGGTGTGCAGGAAATTGCATGGAAGGGTCAGCAGTAGGAGGAGGTGAAGTGTAAGGAGGAAGTTGGAAGTCATGGAAATGGATCCTATCTAGACTTCCGGTATCCCAACCCTGGACTCGGAGTTTTGCTTGGTTGTTGTGCGTGGCGGAACCAGCATAGTGAACCGGTATCCCATGGGAGATTATGAGATGCGAGAGATGTAGTAGCTGGTTAAGGTGGCCTTGAGCCGGAAGCGGCACCATAACAACTGCTACTTGAGAGAGGTTCTGACCCTCCATTTTTGGAAAGTTAGGCGCTGCTATGATTGAAATTTTTGGTCCTATTATATGAAGATTTGTAGCAGTGCCAAATGCCAATTACGTCAGTAGCTACGCAATTTGCCTCGTGGTGCAAAGATATAAAATGAAGGCTAATTTCGATGTTTCTTACGTTATGTTGTCCTTTTGGCTCACACTTTCTTTGCAAAACTTTCTTGGTGCCTAGTGCCTTGGTCTTAAAAGCAAAATTGACGTGATCTCCGTTTGTGGAATCAATTATGGCTTATAATGTAATGAAATACTATTTTTAATCACTTACCATGACTCATGAGTCATGACTCATGACTACATATCACTATCGTGTATCGTGTAATAATAATCACAGAGTCCTCCTAAAAAAGTGGGACAAAGACCGGATTCGTAACACGACAGAGCTTTCCTGTAAGAGTTGTAACTTTGAATCTCATCGTTCCACTAGAGATGATCTAAATTCTTTGTGAGTACACAGTACAAGCAATAAGTATGGTTACTCTTATCGAATGTGTCAACGTACATCACAAAACTTATGGATGATGGAATTGTTATGGCCAGGTGCTTTTTATTTTATATTTTTGTTATTCCAACTACTCGGTATTAGCTTAACTTTAAAGAGCTACCTAATCTAAATGAAGCCACAGAAATTTACGACTTGAAATTTAATAGCATGATTCGACTCATAATTAAATTTCACTCTCTCTTCGTAAGTTCATTGTCAGATATAATTCCGAGAAGGAAAAAAAAAATTCACTATTTTAGAAAATGGGATATGGTTCACTTCGTAATTGTATTAAAAATTGATATAAATTAACGATTAACGATAAATGATGGCAGGCCAGATTGATGTCGGAAATTGCCGATTTGGTCAGACGGGCCAGACTAATGTTTTGGTCCAAAAGGGCCTGGGTTCAAATGTCCATCTCAGCATCCATGATTTTAGTTTCTTTGATGTTTTGGTAGTTAACTAACTTAACTTATTCTGTGATTTTTGTTTCAAATTCACCATATTCTCGTCAAACCCAGCCATATACAGCTATCAATTATCATGCAACTATGCAAGCTTAAAATGTGGTAGACATTGAAAAAGATAGGCAATGAGGGAGAATTTTACCCTCCTATAATATATGATCCTACCCGACTCGAATTCAACCACAAACCAGAGAAAAAAAAAACATGAAGAATAACGTTTGTGATGATTAGGAAGCATGTACCAGTGTGTTGCACAATCGCAATACATCATTTCATGTACCCCAAACTCAATTGTATGCAAAAGAAAATTTTGTATGAACTCATACTCAATTTAAATATACTAGTAGGCACTAAATCCTCACACATCATATGCTTCCCGTAATAGAAATTTCGAGAAAATAATTGTGAAGTATATATCGTGCTAAGAGTTTTTAGCTATGTCACTGATCGTAAATGTAGAAACCCTTTTACTTAACAAAATTAGAGGTAATTAGTGACTCAGTAAATCGGTACATGGATTAACTTTACTTTTAAGGATAAATTAAATTTCTTGCTTTAACAAACAACAAAGTTGATATGGCCGAGTTGGTCTAAGGCGCCAGATTAAGGTTCTGGTCCGAAAGGGCGTGGGTTCGAATCCCACTGTCAACAAACCTCCTTTTTTCATCAAACGCTATTATTTTGTAGGGTATTATTTAGCTGTGTTCGTACCTGGCCCGGCCCTTTGTCTTTTGCTTGGTGCTTTTGCTACTAGCCAGCTCGCTGCTAGCCGATCCTTGCACTTGTCCGAAGCTGCTGTCTAGTTACTATATACATGTCTAGTTGTCTACATACGTATTAAATTTGATAATTAGAAGCAACCAGTGACTAAGTATATTTATTCACTAAATGTATATCTTTACTCCAAAAACATTATTATTATCGTTCGTCAAATCTTGTATACTTTTGTTAGTCTGTAGTCTAGAATGACTAGAATAACACTTTTATTTCTAACCAACTCTCATGGCTTTAGGAATGGCCCCATAAGCAAAGACCTAATCCAAGATAAAATTGATTTCTTGACTAAGTCAACAACAAAGTTGACATGGCCGAGTGGTCTAAGGCGCCAGATTAAGGTTCTGGTCCAAAAGGGCGTGGGTTCGAGCCCCACTGTCAACAAAAATTCTTTTTATTTTTGTAGGGTATTCTGTTCTTAGCTGTAGTAATGTTTGTACCTGGCCCTTTATCTAGTACTTGGTGTTTTGCGATAAAGTGGTATAACTTTCGTTGCCTGGTTTATTAAGGTGTCAATTCATCAACTAATAATATACTCGTACACCACAAACGATAATATTATTAGTTGTTGTTATGCGCTTGGCCACGATCCGATCTTTTGAAACGTTGAGTACCGGCCCTGATGCGCACAATGTAGGAACGGATGAGTTGTTACAACACTATCTGTATTTTCACCAAGCTGTCGGAATATCGCCTATCGGGCTAAGCCAAGTGCTCAGGCAGCCACTATATCTTTATTCATCATCAGTTGGTACCATACTCATCCGGTCATCTCCGAGTTGCATCAACAAATCTCTAAATTGTTTACTAATAAATACGAGTCACTACATATTTAATTTGATGAGTAGAGGTAAGTAGTGACACAGTAAATGTATACTACTCCGTAGTATTTTGTCCAAACCACATTATTACCTTCCTCCAGTTTTCTTGAGTTTCGAATGATGAGATTAAAGACGTTTCTTAGTTCAAATATCATTCTTTGACAAAAGTGACAACAAAGTTGACATGGCCGAGTGGTCTAAGGCGCCAGATTAAGGTTCTCGTCCGAAAGGGCGTGGGTTTGAACCCCACTGTCAACAAATCTTTTTTTCCCCATTATTTTTTTGGGTAACTCTTTGTTTTTTCTTTTGTTTTTCTTTTTTTTTTTTTTTTCGTGTGGGTACTGTGTTCTTTTTTTTGGGCTCCTTTCAATTATATTTATCCTACAGAAAATGAAATTGCATCAACGAATTAAATCTCTCAGATTTCAAGTTGCTCACTAGATGGTACACGGTAGACACTAGTTATCAGTGCTTATACCATGCTGCCGGGAGCACAAGGAGCATGGTGGTCCTCCTCACAATATATGAGTGGGGACCACACTTAAAATGATTTTTCATTTTTTAATATATGGTCCCCACACATATATTGTGCGCAAATTATATCATGCTCCCGGGAGCACAAGGAGCATGGTGGTCCTCCTCACAATAAAGGAGTGGGGACCACACTTAAAATGATTTTTCATTTTTTAATATGTGGTCCCCACTCATCTATTGTGAGGAGGACCATCATGCTCCTTGTGCTCCCGGGAGCATGGTATAAGCACTGTATATTGTGAGGAGGACCACCATGCTCCTTGTGCTCCCGGGAGCATGGTATAATTTGCGCTAGTTATTGTAACTTGAATTTGATGGTTTTAGCCTTTAGGCGTCTTCTTTGATCTTGTAAATTGTGATGTGGTATAACCTTATAATTTAACCTAAGGATTAAAATCCTTAATCATCGAACTTCTACTAATAATATTGAGTATACTCCTGTACAATATTACTTGTTGAGAAAATAACTCATTTTTATGATGGTATTACACTTTTTGTCAAAAGTATTGTATTGGAGACTTGGAGTATTGTTTATTGAATTAGGTTGACCGTTAATGTGTCCAAATTTTAAAAATAATAAAATAAAAGTTAACATAGAAATGGTCGAATGGATATCAATTTTGAAATGTTGGGCATGTATTGTCAAATATTGTATTTGTATAGAATACGAATAACGAATGTGTTATTGTTGTAAAGTTCGGTGCAGAAGTGTCTTTAATTACGAGTAGTTAGAAACTCTTAACAGTCTTGAGATAAATTCAATCATGATTCATGGCTGACTATTTTGAGTATTTTCTCGAATTTTGTTGGCAAAAGGGGTTTCTTTGGTAATCGCCTTGAGACTTGAATTATTAAATTCATGTTTACTCAAATAACCAACGTCTGGACCAAACTTCCAACAAAGTTGATATGGCCGAGTTGGTCTAAGGCGCCAGATTAAGGTTCTGGTCCGAAAGGGCGTGGGTTCGAATCCCACTGTCAACAAATCTTCTTTTTTTTTTTTCCCTATTTTTCCTATTGACATGTAGTGTACTGATGTAGTACATGAACATTCCTTGCTGTCAAGTGTCATTGTTCAGGGCTCCAGCTCTATGACCTGCTTGATGATCTTTTCTTCTGTCCTCAGGTTATCTGGCTTTTCGTGTTCGTTTTCTAGTTCCATGTATTCACTATCAAAGCCGGTCACATCTACGAATGTCCCAACTCCAGAACAATAATTCACATCCTTCGAGTTTTAAAGATGCTAAACTGTTAACTGAATCTGACAGTCTAAATACCTTCAAGAGCAACCAACTCCACACAACAGTTGGAAAAACATCGTGTCGCAATATACTCACCAGTCACGATGCACCTCTGAAGCTCTAGGGAACAAGAAGTTCCCCCACCATGTCCATAATTGAGAAGAAAAGACGCTCAAATTTTCAAACCTGAACAATATAACACCATCAAGTTCCTGATGCCGTGATGCTACCACTTCAGTGAAACTACATCGTGCATCAGCATGTGTGATTAGCCTGTCTGCTGGAACGCTAAAGTGCCTGAACTGTAAACTACTACCAGGAACCCTGGCCTTGTTACACCCACAACAGAACAGACTTTTTACCGCGATGCAACCATATCCACCAACTGACCAACTGATCTAGGAATTAATATAAACCTGATACAACTGCAGGAAGAGTGGAAGACAGTGAAACTACATCGTGCATGTGTGATTAGCCTGTCTGCTGAAATGCTCAAGTGCCTGAACTGTAAACTTCCAGGAACCCTGGCATTGTTACACCCACAGCACATCAGTGTTTTTTCCGCGATTGCAACCACATCCAATTATCCACCAAATGATCTAGGAATTAATTTAAACCTGAAACAACTGCAGGAAGAATGATGGGAAAAATCTGAATTAACCTAACCTATCACAGTGTGCCATAGATGAGCTCACAATGTACCTACAGGCTCAAACTAATCTCCCATGGTCGGCATGGACAAGCAAGCAATTGCAGATCGAATTCACAAGCCAACTTGCGAAAAAAAGGAAACTGTGCAATTTGTGCATAACTTTACCCTACAAATTAGTTCCACAAAACATCCCATTCAACTCAATTTACCGGTGCAGCACAGTCCCCTTCAGACTTTCGATAATAATGTAAACCGATGGGCAGCATGAGCGTGCCCTCGAAACTAAACAACGGTACTCCAATTATCATTCTCAGAACCTAGTATTTCATAAATTCCAATTACATACACATGTAATTATACACTCAGGAAAAGCTTCACTATTACGATCACTAGCAAGCAAAGCAGACCTGCATATTCTCCTACCAACATTGCCCATCTCAACTGTTGAAGCATACAGTTATTACAGTACACTGCAGAATCTAAGAAACAAACAACAACATTGCAGAAATATACGAAATCTTTCGGATCATAGATGGCATGAATCTCAATCTTTATTCCTCCAATTTGTTCGTATCATCTCATAAATAAATCAACAGACACTACAATTATCCAAAACTAAATAAACACAATTGCAAAAGAAAAAACATACATACAAGAAAAAAAAAAAAAAAAAAAAAGTTTCAGTCTTCCAAATTTAGAAACAAAACCAATCATTCTAAACCCCCAACTTTCCCCAATTGCTCACAAACTTCCAGTACACTTAACAAATCGAACTTTTCACTGGAATATGCAATTACACAAATCACCTTACAAGACCACAAATAATTGATTCAGCTCAAGCAATTTGTGTAATTCATTGCCTATTTACCCAATTTCCAACTCCCACAACACGGGCATGATTCGATTCGAAACCCGTCTGCATCACTTCCGCCATTTCTCGCATCTCCATTCGGAATTCGAAACCCGTCTGCATCAATTGGCGTATACACCCCCTCCAAATAAAAAGTGTGACCAATTAAATCACCCTGGCGTAAGTAGGCCGAAGAGGCTGACCTTCAACAACATCAACAAGTCCACTCCCATCAATATCGTCATCATCAAGAAACAAATCATCAATACCACGAAACGCAGCGTGCAAGCAAATTAAAACAACCGCCACCGACAACGCGACCAACACATTAACACCGACCTTCGTCAACACCAAGGAAACCACCGTAACAAGGAAAAGAAGTACGAGGATGATGCGGTCGTCGATAGGGCGGCCGAGGACCACAAGCGGCGCGTCGCGGGAGAAGTAGAGTAACAACCACGCGACAAAGAGTATTAAGAAGACGATCATGGAGATTGGGGAGTATAATAGGCTGAGGAAGAGGATGATGAGGGTGGTTAGGGAGTAGTTGAAACGGAAGTAGTTGAGGTTGCGGCGGATGCGGGCGGTGGCTTCGGTGTATGAGGTTGGGAGGGAGATGTAGTGAGGAGACAGAAATTCCCGCCATGGACGGCGGTGGGATATTAGGGTTCGTGTGTTTGCGGTGGCGCGTGTGAAGAAAGGGAGGTCGGATGGTGGTAAGGTGGGTGGGGCGGTGGTTGTTGGGATTGTGCCGTAGTTTGGGGTGGTTTTGGTGGCCATTGCGGTGGTGATGTGGACGAGGTGAGAGATGTATGTGAATTGGGGAAATGTTTGTTTGTTATTTGAGGGTGTGAAGACTTTAAAAGTTTAATTTGAACCGTGTACCCGTGTGGTAGATGTGTATAAAACAGTTGTACAAATGGAAGTGTCCCGAAGATGACACATATAAGCTTTTTAGTGGCAACGGCGTTTACTAGTCGTTGCACGGTGTGGTGTCTATGCATACTATAAATCAACAACTGGTGTTATTTTGAATTTTGGCTCTGTTCGATTGCATATACTAGCTGTTTGAGTAACAGGTAAATGTTCGACTAGCAGGTAGTTGTTTTAGTAACATGTAAACATGTTGTATATAGTTAGTAGCTGTTAGCTCTAAAACTACCAATTGATTTTAGACGTGTTCGGTAGAAGTAATTGTTGAGTTTTTAAAACTTTACAGGACATGGAAATGCAAAATAGAAATGCTAGTTTTTTTAACCTCAAATGTTAATTTGAATAGCATTTCGCAAATGTTAGTTAAAATGCTAATTGCTACTTAAATTATGTCATCCAAACACGGACTTTAATTATCATTGGTCCGTGCTTACAATGAAATCTCAAAGAGTAGTTAAGACTCTTAAGAGTTAGGAATAAAATAGTGGGAAATTTTACTAGCAAATTTGAGTGAATCTATTTCACTAAAACTTTTGTTTTCTTTGGACACCAGGATTGTTATGAAGTAAATACACTTCTACCTTCTAACATAATTCGTCGACAGTGACACTAATGTCTAATTACGCACTACCAAATGTTTGTCAAACATTTAATTTATAGTGTTGATTTCAAATTCTTTCAATTTGTTCAAATATATGAGAAGTAAGTCCATTTTTCATGAGACGGTCTCACACTAAACCAAGTTCATACATATATAATTTAGAAAATGTAGTTCAATTTTAAGATTCTTTGACTATCGTGAGATTATTTTCTCATAGACAAATTGTCATTTGTGTGAGGGGTCTTTGTAAAAAGAAGAAAAATTAATTAAGATTGAGGGAAAATAAATTTTTTCTCTTGAACTACCACAATAAACCTATGCAAGTCTTAGTAGTGAATTTACCACCATCATGACCTCTATGGTAAAGCAAATAACCGGCCATCATAGCGCGTTTCAAAATATTTTGTGGTTATACATTAATTATTTTATTAGTAGGTTACAAAATTTCTTATAAATTGAAATATAAACGATTACTATTACTCTAAATTATATTTAACTAATCAAAATCGACACACTTGTTGACGTCTGCTTCTGTTCTAGGATTTCGGCTAGTAAGGAGGTTGACTGTGGTTTGGTTGGTGGTGATGACAAGTATGTCTATTTGATTGGATTGTTGTGTATAACTCAGTCGGAGCTGATTAAGTTTGTGTCTGTTAGGTTGTGCGTGAGGCGGCTTTCTTAAATCGTAACCATGTTAAGTATGAAACCAAGTTTGCTACTTTTAAGTTTTGACTTCCTTCCTTTCTCCTTTTCCTTTTGGGGGTGAGGGGGGGGGGGTTGGAGCCAAGGGTTGTTACTTTGGTTAAGTGAATCGATATCCAACGATTCTTTGGAACATAGGATATCTACGCAGGCTGCAACTTAGAATTTTTTACTAAGATTGACTTTTCCATAGGTAAGGATGTGGTGGCCAAACACACACCAATTTCCGGTATGTCATTACATGCTCATTCATTGATATAGTGTTAACGATAATATTTAAAAAAGAATTGAATAAAATAATATAATAATCTAATTAACAGACGTAAGATGTATTTTACATTCAAGTAGATAGTAAAAGCAAACGTTACCAACAATAGAGGAGTCAACTAAAGAGAGTGAGAGACTACATTCTTATTAGTACCTGAACCAAACGTTACCAACAGTAGTATGACACAATTCAATGGGTCAAAACTTGACATTACGATTAGCAACATAGTATATCTAATTCAATGGGTCAAAAATTAACCGTAAGATGAATTAACTCACGAACATTACTATCTTAACTTTGAGCAGAAAATCAATATAAATAAGATGCAAAAACAATGCAACGTAGACTCACAAAATTACTTCTCCTATTTAGTTATACTATCAAATACTACTGCCTAGGCATTATATCGAATTTTCCCGAGATGGAAGAGAATAGACTAGGGTTGGTATCGGTCGTGCTAACAGTGTTTGTGACGATTTTGCAACTAACTCAAGTTCATAGCCAACCCCAAGTACCTTGTTTCTTTATCTTTGGAGACTCGTTATCGGATAGTGGCAATAATAATAACCTCGCGACATTGGCTAAGGCCAATTTCTTGCCTTATGGGATCGACCACCCTAATGGCCCTACCGGTAGATTCACCAATGGCAAAACGGCTGTGGATCTCATTGGTAAAGTTTTGTAACGTCCTAATGTCGTCAAGTATTTTGAATAATAAATAATTATGCGGGTTAAATAGTAGATATTTCAAGACAGTTTTACGATAAAGTAATGTTTTTGCAAATCGGCAATACCCACTAGTGCATTATTATTGACTCAAATGTGGGGAGTGCCAACTAATAATGTTTTTAACAATGTTGTTATTTCATCACACAGGAGATCTTCTTGGGTTAGAAGGCTACATCCCACCATTCTCAAGTGTAAGAGACCAAGATATGGTAAAAGGTGTAAACTATGCATCTGCTTCCTCTGGAATTTACCCGGAAACTGGCTTCCAAGTGGTAAAAAATCGAACTCGATTTCTTCTCTATATATATGAGTCAAATTGTATGTTTTCGTAAAATGATACACATTTGACATTTCGGCTTTGGCCGTAACATGTAACAGGGAATGCGAATTAGCATGGACCAGCAGCTAAACAACCACAAAACAGTTGTGTCAAAACTTGCAGCAAGTCTCGGAAATAATACTGCAGCTCACCTGAGCAAGTGCCTCTACTCGGTTTATGCTGGTAGCAATGACTGGATGCTGAATTATTTCGGAGGAGCCGGAAGGTTTCGAGGCACTGCACAAGCATATGCTGATGGTCTCATTGCTAAACTATCCACGCAGATAAGTGTATGTCTCTAGCAGCTATATACAAGTTCATTTCTTTAAACATTACATTGTACTGTAAGTTCTTACTAATGATCTTTTGTACTGTCTTGTGTTTTTGGTGGCGTATTCTAGACTTTACATGATCTTGGAGCAAAGAAAGTAATATTGTTCGGGATGAGTCCACTTGGCTGTCTTCCAACACTAAATGTAGCAGGGTTCTGCTCGAATTATGTTAATGGTGTCCTAGAAATGTACAACAGTAAGCTGAGATCACTTGCGGATGCGTACAATACCAAATTCACCGATTCCAAAGCTATTTGGATCAACACAATGGCAATTTTCACCCCAAATCTTGCAGGCCTAGGTAAATTGACCATGATCTATTCATTAGTGGTACATTACACTACCTTATTGAATACGCTTCTTAACTAAAAGCGTAATCTAATGGTTTTACATACGCGCAGGGTTGAGGGTGACGAGCATTCCTTGCTGTGGTGCATTACAACAAGTGTGCCTTCCGTTTAGTGTTCCATGTGGCCAAAGGGGACAATACGCGTATTGGGACAATGCACATCCTACCGAGGCTGCTAACAAGGTCTTAGCCGCGAGAGCCTACGCCGCGACACAACAGACAGACACTTATCCTATGGACATCAGTAGATTAGCTCAGCTCTAAATCATTCATCAATTAATTAACACTACACTAGCCTAAGCAAGGACTTAGAAATTTTTTACGATGTTCTTTCAACACGTCTAGTACTTTCAATTAGATTTGTATGCTTTTCGGTTAGAAATTGCGTTATCGGTAGCTAGCATAGAGATTTAGTGCACAATGGAATGAAAAAACCAATTGATTTCATAACAGAAGCCTACTACAAATCTGTTTTTATACTCCAACGTAGTACAATACTCGAGTTTTAATCGAAAACTTGGTATCGTTGTATTCAATAAACTATTGCAATACAGAATACTATTACTACAATCAAAACAATGTCACATAGTATATAGTTTCACATCAGTACATCACCAACTAAAAAAAAAACCATAAAATTTGAAATGTTCACCTAAAGTTCATCCTAAGAGACTTAGAAATGGCTCTATACTTAAGATCAGTAACCTGAGATGCTTTCCTTTTTCTGGGATTCGACACGGTAGCGAGAGTGGTACGATGCAGGGGAGAAAATAGAGGAGTAGATCTGGAAAGCAGCGAACTTGATTGAGCTGGTAATAAATTAACAAGATTTGTGATATCTTGAAGAGGAATTCTTGTCGGAACTTTTCGGGATTTCTTGATTTTGGATTGAAATGGAGCAAGTGGGTTTGTTACCGCTTGCTTAGAAGATGTAGAAGGAGGAATGTTCTCCTTGTTGCTCTCTTGATTGAACATCAACCCTTCCATTTCAAAATCGGGTTTTCTTGAGTTCCGGTAGCGCGATGTAATCGAGAGATTGAAGGTAAGGAATTGAAGATGATTGTGGATGCATTGATGGAGTTGGGATATATAAGAAAGGTGAGAGAAGGAAGAGAGGGAAAATGAAAATGGAGGTTTCAATTTCATTTGAAATGGGGATTTGAGGTTCGGAAATATTTGGGATTTGCTTGTGTGTTTCTGGGAGGGAATGATTTGAATTTGATTGATTGGATTTTTTTTCCCGGGAAAATTAGGGATTTGTGGAGGTTTTGGTGTTATTGGTTTGGGCTTTTAACTTTGTGAGCAAATTTCGGCGCCATTTTGTGTTTGGGGAGGCGCGCAGATTTAACACAAAGGGAGACGACAATCTGCTTAGCAAAATATTCGACAATTCGAGGCTCGCTTTGTCACGTCGAGTAGTGATGCCAATTGGACTGGTAACATTGGTATCTGAATCTTAATGAAAAATCTTTTTTTTTTTTTTTGACAGAATCTTAATGTAAAATCGTGGGTTCGAATTTCATATAACCTTAACATATACACCGTACTTCATACAGAATGGTTTTTAATGTACATAGTATTAATAAATAAATTTTTTATAGAAAACAATTATGTATACCGCTGTAATAGAGTCATATTGATGTTACATTATTTTCTAGCTAGGCGTTGTGTTTTTATTGTTGCAATAACTCGATTGCAACTATTGTTACGACAATATGACCTAATGCAACGGTTTCAAGCAAACTTCTTCAGCAGCTGCAATGAACTCCAAAACCGTTACGATAAGTCTAATGAGAAGGCAACGCCCTAAAAGCGGTCTCATTAGAACTATTGCAACGTCTTACAACCCAATGGAACGGTTTTTTTATGTGTTGCAGTAGGTCGTTTATCCAATAGTTGTGAAATTGACCCCTCTTCTTGCGACGATTTATCTATCTTGGTCGCCAGTCGATGATGGTGATGTGAAGGTAACTCTGGTGGTTGTGAGTTGTGAATTGTCGAGGGGTGACTAATTAATTTTTTGTTTTGGTGGTGCAAATGTGGGAAGGCCCAATCAAACAAGAAAAAAAAAAGAACGATTAATTCAAATAATGTTGTTCGTGACACGCTGATTGATATCTGTTATCAGTCGGGGATCTCAGCTGGAAAGGAGGTCGACATTGGTATGATTGGTGCTGATGGCCGATCTCTTTGCCCAGCAGATATGTTGTTTTATTCTTGGGACAGAGGGCACGACGTTTGCGTCGATTTGATTGGGTCGTCGCCCTTGACTCAGACGAGATTGACCGATTTCGAACCACGTAAGGTGGTGCGGGAAGCGGCCGATCGTAAGTGTGCTAAGTATGAGGCTAGGTGCGCTACTCTGGGTTATGGCTACCTTCCCTTCTCTTCCTCCTCTTTGGGGGAGTTGGAGCCCACAGTTGTTGCTCTGCTTAAGTGAATCCAGCAGTTCTCCAAGACGCAGGATATCTGTGCGCAGGCTGCACCTCATATTTTTACAAGGATTGGTTTTTCCATAGCAAAGGGTGTAGGCGGGGCTCATATCATATCTCGCCTCCCCACCAACTTTTTGTAAATTATTATTGATTTTTAGTGATAATAATACAAATGCTCAAAAAATAAAAAACCAACCGAAATGGGCTTCCAAAAAAAGTATTTCTCAAAGTAGGGTGCACGTAGGCTCGGATTCAGGCCCAAGATAGACTCGCCATGGCGCGTGGCGTGTTTGGGTAAAGTCGCCATGGCCAGTGGCGTGTTTTGTAGTTTTTAGTTTTTTTTGTTCTTTCTCTCAAATTTGCTCCTCTTTCATCTCTCCTATCCTCCTTACTTTCTACCTCCTAAATTCCCTCATTAAATCCGCCATTACTCGCATGCTACCCACTCCGTCGTCACTTGCCTGGTGCCCATCTCCGCATCGTTGCTACTCGATAATCATTGTCATTTTGTCAAGCTCACCACCTAGGTCACCATCTCTCGTTGCAGCCATCTTGTTCTTCCTCTCCGCCTCACCACAACCGCCTTCTACTACTCTATCCAAGAAATACTCTGTAAAACAAAACAACTAAAATCAAATCATACTAGCTGTTGTGGTTGTTTGATTTGTGTTGTAATAATGATATCAGAATTGATTTTAAGTTATGCCATGAGTTTTGCATAAGAGATCAGATGGCGTTTTATCGGACAACAAAAAATCACCAAAATACGCCACCCACCATGGCGATTTTACTTGAACACGCCGTGCGCCATGGCGAGTCTATCTTGGGCCTTAATCCGAGCTTATGTGCACCTAGACCTGGCAAAAGTGACCCGAGACCCGAAACCCGACCCGAAAATTTTGACCCCAAACCCGAAATTCACCCGAATTGAAATCACCCGTATTTGGCCCAAACCCGATTACACCCGACCCGAACCCGAATATCACCCGAAGTCAACTAACCCGAAGATGACCCGAACCGAACTAACCCGGCCCGATTATCACCCGAACCCGAATAGACCCGTTCTAATATGACTAGAACTTTTAAATTTCCCTATACCATATGTCTAACCTTTGGTTAAGTGATACGAACATTCCGCGCAAATCAACTTCATATCGTATAAAGTGAGTATATTATATGGCATAATATTTCTATTCTTCACTTCTTCACATGAAAGACTACTTAAACAAGTTGATTGAATGTTTTCCCTCTATATTTGGTCAATCGATCGAAAATAAATGTAAATAATACAAATCTAATAATGATTCGTCACGATTTTTCAACAAGACCCGAATTAACCCGACCCGAATTGGCCCGCCCGAATGAACCCGACCCGAACTAACCCGAATAATTTGACCCGTACCCGAAATTAACCCGAAAAGTGGTAGATCCGAAGTGGCCCGAACCCGCCCATACCCGACCCAACCCGAAGTGGCCCGAAATTTACAATGCACCCGAATTGACCCGACCCGAACTGACCCGACCCAAACCCGACCCGAATGACCCGTTTGCCAGGTCTATGTGCACCTACTTTAAGAAATACTTTTTTTGGAACCCCATATTGATAATTTTTTATTTTATGAGCATTATTTGAAATAATCGTTAAAAAAAAAAACGAACACACGACTAAGAAGGTATGGACCGTGGACACGAAACCGCACTCTAATCCTATTGCATAGCTCTCGCCAAGCCTGGCGGAGACGCCTCGAAAACCTAAAATCTAGTCTGCTTAATCGACTCTCACATTTGCTAGGAAGTCCGTACACGAATTTGCCTCTCGATATACTACTCCTACCCACTCAGATTTCCCCGCCCTCTTTCAAATACTATTTTGAGTGGCCATGTTGGGAGCTACTCGTAGACAAAATAAATCGTTCCTTGCTATAAATTAAAATTAGTACATATTATATTTTGCATTGCATTTTACAACTCCGCTTAATTTTAAGGTATACGAGTCTTTCATTTGGTATAGAAGTAGCTTCCAAAATAATTACTCGTAAACAATTCTTGAAAAGGGGAAATTTTACTGGGTAGGACTGTAGACTTGGCAAACGGGTCATTCGAGCCGGGTCTAATCGGGACGGGTCAAGTTTTTTCGGGTCATATATTTCGGGATTATTTCAGTTCAGGTCGGATCTAGTTCGAGTGTATCAAATACGGGTCAAAGGGTCAGATTCGGGTCGGGTCAAGTCCAAATCGAGTCTTCTCAAAATGTTCAATTGTAATCATATTACTGTCATTTTTTAGAATTTGTCTCATATAATCTTAAATTGAAATTTTAATGGTGATTCGAGTGTATGTTTGAAGATGTGATATAGCTAATCCATGTCATTTTTGTTGAACTGATACATTTAGGGCCCGTTCGATATCACTGCCGTTTTCAGTTTTTGGTTTTTTTTGCATAAAAAATTTAGTTAAATAAGTTACAAAAATAATTTTAAATTGTATGGATCTATAATAATTATATAGAAAATGAAAACTGAAAAATGAAAACTACTTTCTCTGGTTTTCAAAAACAGGACTTTGGTTTAAAAAAAAAAACAGAAAATTAAAACGATACCAAACAGGCCCTATTATTCGGGTTTGGCTCATTTCAGTACGGGTCGGGTCAATATCGGGTCAAATAGTATTCAAATCAACTTCAGATTCAGGTTAGATCATTTCGGATTTCAAGTTACGTTTCGATTACGAATTAAGGTCAAATTCGAATGTTCGGATCTGGGTCAGTTTTACCATGTCAAGGCAGGGGGTACAGCCGTACAGGACATGTTAGATATCATCATATCAACTAGTTGATTAATTGATGTATATTAAGGTGAATAGCTATTCGTCGCCCTTGATTTACTAATGTCGCCCAATATTTTTCAGCTTTTGCCTATCGTACCCTTGTTAATTACATGAACAATCTTTCATCATCGCCCATCTCGTATAACATTATATCATAGAATTCCTAGCTCCTCCTCGATTTTCACAATCACCACCACCGTAATTGTCAAGATTGTTAGTATCAGGATGGAAGGAGATTAATTATGGGCTATTAAGAGGTATAGTGAAAAATTACAATATGTGAATAATTCAGTCATGAACACCTCTATACTCCAGCATCGACGCGGTAAAACAAATGATAATCCTCAAATTCGCAATTTAATGTATATATTTGTTGTGCATAGATTCATTGAAATGACTCGGGCGGAGATGGGGTGATTTTGTGCTACAGCTTTGTGAATATAGATATTATCATATAAAACTAATTAGCACAAAGTCAATTTGATCAAATAGCTTCAGGGAATTGAGAAACAATTATGTGTTCTCAGTCCTTTGTTGGGCTTTCTTGATTTCTATGTTTATGTGCGAGGAGGTTATGCACTACTACTGTACTAACCTAAGTTGATAATTCGGGCAATTGAGAGGTTTAAACGGCTTATTGCAATGGTATGAAAATGGTGGCGTCGTTCTGATGTTAGTCGGGAATGATGGTGAGTTGGTGAGATTGGTTGGGATGTGAATAGGTTAATCAGATTAAGTTATTGCAATGGATATTTCAAATTGAAAGGGTATTTTAGGAATAGGGTGGGCGATATTAGTAATATAGCGGGCGACGAATAACACCTCTCATATTAAGTTGGGTGAGTGGGGATATTTCGATAAGCTAATAGCCTAGTATATAGGTTAGTGGCTTGCTAATCTAATTAAGACTTCAGAAAAACACTTACCTCCCTTGAGACTTCTTTAAGCGTACGACTTTCATAAGAAATTGCCACTAGTTCTATTCCTCACTTTTTTAACTTCCATCATCTCAAACATAGCTTGTTACAAACCAATAATAGTCCAAAACATGTCTGCATCTCACCTTTCAACTCATTTGTTGCTAAAATTCACAACAATCTTCATCCTTCTCAATAATAACTCAACATCACAATTTGCAAATCACATAAAAAATCCACCAAAGTTCCAAATTAAAGAGGCCACCATAAAAGACCTCCAAACTGCCTTCACAGAAAACAAGCTCACATCAGTAGAATTAGTCAAGTTCTACCTCAAACAGATAAAAAAACTCAACCCAACCCTGAGAGCTGTCATAGAAGTGAACCCTGATGCGCTCAAGCAAGCCAGGAAGGCCGACAGGCGACGGGCGAAGGCGAAAGCAAAGAAGTCATGGGTCGACGGGATACCAGTTTTGCTGAAGGATATTATTGGTACAAAGGATAAGCTGAACACGACTGCAGGGTCGTATGCATTGTTGGGTTCGGTTGTGGGTTCGGATGCTGGGGTCGTTAAGCGGCTTAGGCTTGGTGGAGCCATCATTCTTGGTAAGGCTAGTTTGAGTGAGTGGTGTAACTTTCGTAGTTATGCTAGTACTCCTAGTGGTTGGTCCGCCAGAAGCGGTCAAGGCCAGGCAAGTTTATTGACTCTTATTTTATTCTTTTTCTTTTCTTTTCTTTTCTGAATGGTGTCCCTAATGCATATTGCTAAAGGTCTACTGTAGACACAATTTATTTGTCTACAATGTAAAATTAAGTTATTAGGTAATAAAATTAAGATTGGAGTAGTAAAAATAATTTGTGATGAAAAAATCATGCAGTAAAATTATTTATGTGAGTAGTAAAATTTTGCTAGTCTAGTAAAATTAAGGCTAATCGTAGACACTTTCAAGTGTCTACACTGTAGACCTCTAACATTGTCCCTGATAGGACAATGTTAATGACTTGCGTTAGTCATGTAGTATGTGTCTATATATGTTACTAAACATTAGATATATACGGAGTATTAAACTATTTTAGATGCTCCGGATAAACTCAGGATAGACATATGCTAATATGATACAAAAATGGTTTAAATTGTCTCATGCTAACGTTCTAACGAGGGATGCTATAGTAATAAAATAGAACATTTATCGACAAAAATGGGGCAATGTTAGTAAATGAAATGAAAGTTAGAAAATGGAATTACGATTTGAAAATTAATTGCACTAGAGGCGGAGCTTTCCTTTGTTGGAGGGGGACCAGGCCCCTGTCCAATATTAGAATTTATACAATTTTCAACTAGAAATTACAGCTGACTCCCCTTGACTAAGTGGTAAAAGTGAGTGCTTGTGTAGAAGAGGTTGGTGGTTCGAATCCTGACTCCTGCATTTTTTTTTCTCAAGCTCCACCACTGATTGCACTGATGGTAAAATCAGCAAAACTACTAGCATGTTAGTATGTTACCTTTGTTCTTGTTTAAAGGTTCACATGTAACAAAATTTACTTAGAGTTGCAGAACCCATACAATTTGTCAGCATCCCCTTGTGGCTCAAGCAGCGGCTCTGCCATAGCAGCAGCAGCAAACATGGCAGCCGTAACACTAGGGTCCGAAACAGATGGCTCCATTATCTGTCCATCAAGTATAAATTCAGTCGTTGGGATCAAGCCTACTGTCGGTCTCACTAGCCGAAGTGGCGTCATACCAATCAGTCCTAGACAAGACACTGTTGGGTATGTAACACATTTTTGCACAATTGAACATTTTCACTTTTATAATTAAGCTGAACATTTTCACGCCATTTTGTTAGACATAATTGTTAATGAACCATCTCAACAAAAAGACTAAGCTAATGGTTAGTGTCGGAGAACAGTTTTGTATGGTATTAAGTGTTGTGCAATTGGGCGCAAAATACGGAAGCGTGTAAGAACGATAACAAACAACAATAAGGAAAATCACACCTAGATTTAATGTGGTTCACTATCAACGTGATAGCTACGTACACAGGGGCTAGGAATCAATTTCACTATGGTGGGGAATTACAGATACAAGATCAATAGAGCAGTTCTCTAGATCTGCAAGTCTAAAAACTCTCTTTGTGTGGCTCTCTCACTAATTCCCTCCCCCAATTAGACTAGAGAAGGTGAGTTTTATATATTAACCACCTTACCAAAAGACCTAATGAGTTTAGGTAAGTAGTAGCTAGTAAATCTCCTAAAACACTCTAAAAGTAATTAGGAATAAGACAAACATCAAGCAAAGAAGATTCCGGAATAACAGTGTACTATTGCGGACGCAGTTATACCATTGGCGTACATCAGTATACCATCCATGGTCCGCCGAATACCACTGGTTACCGTTTCTTCAATCTTATGTTTTCTCAACACTTATCACCAATGCTATCTATCAATCCCCGAGACTTCGAACATTGCGACGTTCTAGTCACAATTTCAACAATCTCCACCTTGACTTGAACGGTCGCATACCACGATATTCAATCAAGAACCCCATTTGAAGTAGTCTGTACCTAAGTACCAATGCACCCACATGAACCACGGTATATTTCAAGCCGGAAATCAAACCATCTTCATTGGATCGCAAAGAAACTCCACCTTAATCAAGATAAGCCAAAACTTACCAGTTAAGTTTCAACCAAGCACAAAATTATCGCACCTACTACGACCATTTTTGCTTCAAGAAACCCATGACCCACGCCGGAGTCCGTGCCTATGCCAAGGCACCCTATCATCCCGTCGGAATCCAAAACACCTCCGTCGAAGTGCCCATGTGTTTAAGACTAAACACTAACTCGTGGCTAGCCCCCGTCATGGCCCAACCCTGTGCCCGCGCCGGAGCACGCTCACCACCCCCGTCGGGGCGTGAGCCGTTACTTCACTCTCAATGAGAAGTGGATTGCTCCACCTCATGGAGCATTCCATCGTCTACTCCTTCGCTTGACCCTATGACCCCTGGCTCAAGTCCATTGTGCAAGACTAGATAGCTAAGTACAATAGGATCGATTGTACCGAACCTCGAAGTACCTTGACGACCTTGAAAGCCTCTTTGTTGTTCTTCTTGACGATCTAAAGTACCAACCAGTGACTGAGCTACTTCAACCTCTACCCCACTCTTGGCACGATTATCCTCAACACAAGACAAACTCTTCAACTCGCCCACCTCTAGACTCGCCGGTCTAGTATGACTCACCTCCTCATCGACCCTTTGTGCTATTGGCAAGATAGCCACAAGTCCACGATGCTCAGACGATGATGTCACATCTCTAGTCATCTCTCCTATCAATGTCGTCCCTTGTAGTTCATACAAAGAACCCGCCCTTGATCTTACACCACGAAGCACCTTTAACGAACCCTTCCACACCCGCAATACTCGACCTCTTCCTTGAAATCTACAACGCTTACGTTCTAGCATTCCAAGCGAAATAAGACTACTCTTAAGTTGTGGAACATGCACTACATCCTTGAGAATTTAGCAACACCATCATGCATCCTAAACCGAACAGACCCAATCCCAACACCTTCACACACAGAGTTATTACCCATGGTAACCAAACTCCTATACGCGCTATATGTCAAGAACATCTTTCTATTAGGACACATATGCGAAGTAGCCCCACTATCAAGAACCCACCTATTACCTAGGTGTTCCTCCTCATGTGCTACAAGAGCATAATCCCCCTCTGAATCGTAGCCACTATGTTGTGCAGTCGCTATTGAAGCCGAACCACTCTTCTTCAACTTAGGACAATCTTTCTTCCAATGACCAGGTTCATTACAATTATGGCAGCGATCGTCGGACCTAGGAACTTTAGATTTGGTTTTAGACTTCCTCCTACTCCCACTAGAACGACCCTTTTCCCTCAGCACTGTTTACTACTAAACCTGCAACACAATCCTCCACAATATCCACAGAAGCTTTCTGGCGTAACTCCCTAGTAAAAAGTGATGACTTTACTTCTTCTAGGATTAACGTGTCATTCCCAACCACAAGAGAATCCACAAAATTCTCATATGACAAAGGCAAAGACACGAGCAGAATAAGAGCAGCATCTTCATCCTCAACCTTAACTCCTATATTCCGTAGGTCTAGCAATATAGAGTTTAGTTTATCTAGATGATTTCTAAGCAACGTACCTTTCTCCATCTTCAGGGTAAACAACCTCTGTTTCAACAACAACTTGTTGGTGAGTGACTTCTTCATGTACAAAGATTCGAGCCTTTTCCACAGTTTGATCGCGGTGTTTTCTTCCGTCACTTCGGTGATGACATCGTCCTCCAAACACAACAAGATGGTGGAGTGAGCTTTCTCCTCCATGATCGCCAGATCATACTCGGTAAGCTTGCCTTGAGTTACTGCCTTCTTATCATCCTCCTCCTTTTCGGAAAGAGGTAACCATATGCCTTGCTGCTTAAGCAAAGCCCTCATCTTTATCTGCCATAGACTAAAATTATTCCTACCTCGCACCGGCCATCGTTCTTCCCAAGGATCTCCCACCTGGAACTCTGATACCAATTGTTGTGCAATTGGGCGCAAAATACGGAAGCGTGTAAGAACGATAACAAACAACAATAAGGAAAATCACACCAAGATTTAATGTGGTTCACTATCAACGTGATAGCTACGTACACAGGGGTTAGGAATCAATTTCACTATGGTGGGGAATTACAGATACAAGATGAATAGAGCAGTTCTCTAGATCTGCAAGTCTAAGAACTCTCTTTGTGTGGCTCTCTCACTAATTTCCTCCCCCAATTAGACTAGAGAAGGTGGGTTTTATATATTAACCACCTTACCAAAAGACCTAATGAGTTTAGGTAAGTAGTAGCTAGTAAATCTCCTAAAACACTCTAAAAGTAATTAGGAATAAGACAAACATCAAGCAAAGAAGATTCCGGAATAACAGTGTACTATTTGCGGACGCAGTTATACCATTGGCGTACATCAATATACCATCCATGGTCCGCCGAATACCACTGGTTACCGTTTCTTCAATCTTATGTTTTCTCAACACTTATCACCAATGCTATCTATCAATCCCCGAGACTTCGAACATTGCGACGTTCTAGTCACAATTTCAACACTAAGTACTAACCTAGAAAATGTACAGGCCAATATGTAGGACAGTAGCCGATGCAGCTTATGTTCTTGAGTCCATTGTAGGCTATGACCCTTGTGATTCCGAGGCGACCATGAAAGCAAGCAAGTACATACCAAAAGGTGGCTACTCTCAGTTTCTCAAGCTTGATGGGCTTGAAGGAAAGAGATTGGGGATTGTACGAAATCCGTTCTTCGAGTCTGTTACTCCTCATCAAGCTGCAGCATATGAGCAACATTTTAACACACTAAGGTATGGGGAAAGCAGAACTTTAGCTTATTTAGATGCATGATTGAGTTTTTTGGGTTTATAAATCGAACACACAATTGCGATTTTGTGATGTGGTTAAAGGCAAAGAGGAGCTGTGATAGTTGACAACTTGGAAATACCAATGCATGATGCAATGAGTTTAATAAAGGACGAGGAGATGTTACTCGAAACAGAGTTCAAGTTAGCCTTAAATTCATACTTGAAGAAACTCATCAAGTCGCCTGTTCGATCTTTAGCTGATGTAATCGAATTCAACAACAAACATGCTCATGTGGTAAGTTTAATCTTGCAGTTTGTATGAAACATACACTCGAAAATTTGCTTAAACTTTTGGTTGAGATGAATGTTTCGGAATTGAATTGTTGTCCTAAGGACGGTGAGGTATTGTGTGCAGGAAATGACAAAGGAATATGGCCAAGAGATATTTATATCGGCCGAAGCAACAAATGGCATTGGCTCCAAAGAGAAGAAAGCCCTGGCATCCTTAGAATTGTGGTCGAGAGACGGGTTCGAGAAAGTCATGGATGAGATGAAACTAGATGCTATCATAAGTCCGGAATCCTCATTTTCGAGTGTACTTGGCGTAGGAGGATTCCCAGGGATTAGTGTTCCTGCTGGATATGATGAAAATGGGGTACCATTTGGTATTTGCTTTGGAGGCTTAAGTGGGAGTGAACCTAAACTTATTGAAATTGCTTACGCTTTTGAACAAGCTACCAAAATTAGAGTACCTCCTGTATTTTAGTTGTATCCTACACCATGGTTGCAACTCTTGCAAGTGTTGAACATGTCTAATATTTTGAAGTAACTTGTACGGAGTATTTCTTTTAGGATTCATAGCATTGAGATTTAGTGCATGTTTGGTTAGACTTTTTTTGAGAACAAGTAACGGAATCCCACTCCGATTACGTTACTTATTGTTTGGTTTAATATTATTTTTTCCCACTCCATTACCCTCCTCTAACCCACTCCCCCAAAATGAATCCCTCCTCAAATTTGTGGTTTCCAATTCCATTCCCCCCTTTTTTATTTTCTCTCTCCTCCCTCACCTCCCCTCCCCACCCCACACCACTGCCCAGCCACCACAAGCCGTCGGCAATGGACGGCCGGCCACCAATCTCGCCGGAAATAACGCCGGCCGGCCGATCTTCATCCGGCGACCACCGCGGTGGCCTTCTTGTTCCTAATTCGTCTCTCCTTTTCCTCCATCTTCTCTTTCTTCCTCCATCTTCTCTTCTACAACTTCCTTGGCATCGTCACCAACCACCAATTGCTCCACCTTCGCCACCTCCTATGGCGCCGTCCACAAGGCCTAATCAACCTTTCGCCGGTTAGATGTGGTGGCTAGCAAGGGAGAAGAGAGGAGAGAGAAGGAGAAATGGTGGCTTGATAATGTAATTGGGTGGGAATAGGCTTGTGGTTGGTTCGCGTGGGCTGGGCGAGGTCTTACCGGCGCCGTAAAAGTCAACCGGTGATGACCTCGCCGGCTCCGGTGGTAGTGGTGCTCGGTGGCGGCGGTTTTGTGGCGGTGGTAGGGTGGGGAAGGGGAAGTTGAGGGGCCAGGAGAGAGAAAGAGAAGGGGTTGGGGTAATTTGTTTATTTACTGTTTTGTCCTTAAAAAATGATTTCATTCCGTTTTTTTAGTGAACCAAACACCTTATTTAAAGTAACGGAACTTGTTACCACTCCACCCCTAATCCCATTCCATTCCGTTACCATTCGAAAAATCATACCAAACGCCCCCTTAGTGCACAATTTGTTGGGGGTGTCAATACATGTGTGCACCTTTTCTCATTAGAATGGGGGCTTTTGGGTAAGAACCACCCACTTTTAAAACCGTGCGGGCTTGCAGCTCGGCCCAAAGCCAACAATATCACAATTTCATACTAAATGTGGAGCTGGTGGTGGCCTGGCAGTCCAAAACACAATTGGAAATACAAAGGCGATTGATTTTGTAAAACGGTTTTTCTAACGTGTGCCCATTAGAAAACTCGTTTCTAAAATGTGTTTATAGGCCACATATTAAGAGCTTAATTCATGTCTTGTTTAGGTGCGATTCGCACTTGAAAAAACAAAATATGATGTCAATTCATACGGAGTACATAATTGGGAAGATCTCACAGAAATAAGGCAAGAATTCAACTCTTACATCGTGCTTGTGTGCTATGGGCACATTAAACACAAAACTCGATTTTTAATCAAAAATCTTAGAATTGTTGTATTCAATAAACTATTGCAATACAGAATCGGAAATGTTCACCTAAAGTTCATCCTAAGAGACTTAGAAATGGCTCTGTACTTGAGATCAGTAACCTGAGATGCTTTCCTTTTTCTTGGATTCGACACGGTAGCGAAAGTGGTACGATGCAGGGGAGAAAACAGAGGAGTAGATCTGGGAAGAAAGGAACTTGAACTTGATTGAGCTGGTAACATATTAACAAGATTTGTGATATCTTGTAGAGGAATTCTCGTAGCAACTTTTCGGCATTTCTTGATTTTGGATTGAAATGGAGCAAGTGGGTTTGTTACCGCTTGCTTAGAAGAACTAAAGGGTGGAATGTTCTCCTTGTTGCTCTCATGATTGAACATCAACCCTTCCATTTAGAAATCGGGTTTTTACCGAGTTCCGATAGCGCGATGTAGTTGAGAGATTGAAGGTAAGGAAGATGGTTTGAGTGAGTTGTGGATGCATTGATGAGAATGGAGGTATATATGAAAGTTGAGAGGAGAGAGAAAGAGAGAGGGAAAATGAGAATGGAGGTTTCATTTTCATTTGAAATGGGGATTTGAGGTTCTGAAATATTTGGGATTTGTTTTGATGTGAAAAATGGAGGGAGAGAGATTTTGGGTGTGTTTCTGAGGAAATGATTTGAAATTTCCTGGGAAAATTAGGGATTTGCTTTGTGTTTCTGGGGGAAATGATTTGAATTTGTGATTGATTGGATTTTCCCGGGAAAATTAGGGATTTGTGAAGGTTTTGGTGTTATTGGTTTGGGTTTTTGACTTTGTGTATCAAATTTCGGCGCCATTTTGTGTTTTGCGAGGCGCGCAGGCTATAAACAAATAGAGACAGGTCTGACAATAATGTGCTTTGCCAAAGATTCTAGGCGCTCAACGTTAAAATGAGTAGTACTCCTGCAATGAAATTTTAATTTCAATGAGCATAGTATTCCCTTTTAGAATTGGATAGGTAAGTAGCAAAAACACACACAAACAATTCTTCTGATTAGAAGTAAATGTAACAACCCCTAAAAGACGTAACGTTTTATTCAGACTGTCTATTAAGGATATAGATTTTGTTTCCTGGCGATAAAAGCTCGAACCTTAGCTTGTAAAAATTGGGGATTTAAAAAGAAGCTTAATTAGATGTGGCCTAACTAACCCTCCTATTATGAGTTGAGTCATGAGTGTGACGGGGATCGAAGCCCTAACTTAGGCAGAAATTTATATCGATCGAGACTAATATGTATTGGCCTTTATTGATTGAATTGGTATAACCGCTAAAAGTATTAGCCCAAAGAGGAAAAAAAAAAGTAATTCTACGGTGAGAACGTCTCATCGTATAAGACCAATTAATAGGTTAGTTTTGATACATTAAAATGTTACTTTTCAAATAAGTTGGTTTTGAAAAGTAATAGTTACTTTTGAAATGTTTGAGAGGTCTCATCGTATGAAACCGTCTCACACTAGAATTTGTTAAAAAACTACGGTTTAGTAAGGCCCATGAGAAAAGACACGAAGTGAACCAAGTTTATAGTGTTGGAGTGTTTGGGAGTAAGAGATGAATTGTTATCACACAAACCGTAAGTATAATAATGTAATCGTGGTTAATGTTATTGAATTAATGGTGTGTTTGACCAAACTCGTGAAGTGTTTTTAGGTTGTTTTCGGGTCGTACGAACTGAAAACTGATCATACACACAAAACTAAAACTAAAAAACTGAATCTAAATTCTGAGAAGCACTTCTAGTGTAAATTTGTTCGTCAGACGTAGAAGCTCCAATTTGGAGCTCTTCCTCCAAAAACTACTGTTTCTCAGAAACTATTTCAAAGAAGTATTTGGGAGAAGTTGGAGGTTGGCTAAACAAATGCTAAATATTATAGGTAATTATGTTAAATAGACATATCGATATAAATTATAATTACATCATAGATTTACGTGTGAGTTCTCTCACCGAAAAAAACGAGTAGGTTGGATTGGATCATGTTTACATATAAGGCAGTGGCCAATGATGAGTTATTTTTCATTTTTTCAGGTCACTTATTTGTTCAACATATTTTTTTTTTTTTTTGGTACAAAGACGAGAAAATAAGAATTAGCTACTGTCTATTACATCCTCCAAAGGAGACAAAATAATAAGTTCGTCATCAAAGAAGTTTCTTAAACCCGCAATTCCTGAAATGTCGACTTCCACTTGTTCGAGATCTTCAATAGTCCGCAAAAATGTCGCTGGAAGAATCGCTCTTGCTTCCCTCGCCATATGATCTGCCACCACATTGTGCCTCCTGTTGACAACCCATACATCTGCACTAAGTTCCATCAGGAGCTCTCTGCATTTCAAATAGACGTTAGATAATCTATCCATGGGGTGGTCGGTGTTCCCAATCCCATGGACTACCAGCTCACAATCGCTAAAGAGAGTAAAATCACATCTATTCTGGTCTTTCATCCACTTCAAACCCATGAGAACAACAAGGGCTTCGGCTAACGTAGCATCTGCCGCCCAAGCATGGGCAACCAACCCCGTATTCCATCTACCATTGCAATCCATGACACAAAACGCTAACCCCGCCGATTTGCTCCCTTCAACGAAGGACGCATCAGTAAAGATCGAGCACATGCTTGGAGCAAAGGGAAGGAAGACTATTTTTAAGAAAGGGGGCAGCTGGCTGTTGAAGAACAGCGGGGGGATTTGAGTATTTATGGGCTAGGGATTTAGCTAGTGGTATAATTGAATTTTCAGAAATATTTTTTCTCTCAAAGATCCAAGAGTTCCTCCTCTTCCGAAGGAGCCAGCAAGCAAAACTGAAAATAGTCGGCCAATTCTCCATCGAGTTTAAGTTTCGACCTTCGTTCAGATTAAAGGCCAACCAGTCACCCTCATCCAATTGGTACCAATCAGGCTTCATATGCAAGGGGTCCCATATTTGCCTTCCTTGAGGACAGTCTCTCAAAATGTGCAAAATACTCGAGTGGCTCACCTTGTTCCCTATTGGTTCAACATATAGTCATATACCCTCACTAAATGTTTGGACATTATTAGAATTATAGACACGACTCACACGAGTAGGTAAAATCGTTCTTGGTGGCTCCCCTTAATACTGACAACTTTGTGTCTTTCGGGTGAACACAATAAGTTTGTGACATGAGAAATGAAGTATATATAAAGATTTCGTCATTATCTCACAGCGTATTAATAACAACTACAGAAATATTATAAAAGACTAGATCATTGGGTTAATGGGTGCAGATGTTCTATATATATGCATGGGGCCTTCATCATATGCTAAAAGTGTCGCGGTTCGTATTTAGCTAGTGCGGCTATTGTCAATTTGTTATCCATTTTCTTCAACAAGTGAAACCTATATATGTTTTGTAAAGTAAACGTATATGTCAATAATATACGGTTTTGCGAGCCCTAACACGTTAGTATTCGAGCCGCTTATAACGCAAACAACAATGACAAAAACAAATCATCACTTCAAATTCGTGAAATGGCCCGCGGAGTGTACATATCGGCACCGGGACAAATTTTTATAGATCATCACTTCACATTCGTGAAATGGCCCGCGGAGTGTACTTCCGCGTCAAGATAGTTTCAATGATATTGAATCATAATTCTTTTTGAGAATATGCAATCATATTGAACACATGACAAAATCACAGATTACTTTTCAATTTAACAAAAGATTTGCGCAATATTTCTTTAACTCTTCTTTAATCTTCAGTGACTTTTCTACGAAATCGCCACTTCCTCGAATCCTCATCTTTAAATTCGCATAAATAACACAGTCTATTTCACAACTTACAAACCAATCATAAAAAAACATGTCTACTTCTTACATTTCGACTCATTTCTTACTAAATTTCACAACAATAATACTCCTCATTTTTCTCACTAATCCAACTTCACAAATGGCAGCTAATCACCAAACAAAAACTTCAAATTTCCAAATAAAAGAGGCCACAACAAAAGACCTACAAACAGCCTTCACAGAAAACAAGCTCACATCAGAAGAACTAGTCAAATTCTACTTCAAACAGATAGAAAAGCTCAACCCGACCCTGAGAGCTGTCATAGAAGTGAACCCTGATGCTCTCGAGCAAGCCAGGGACGCCGACAGGCGACGGGCGAAGGCGAAAGCAAGGAAGTCATGGGTGGACGGAATACCAGTGTTGTTGAAGGATAATATTGGTACAAAGGATAAGCTGAACACGACTGCAGGGTCGTATGCGTTGTTGGGTTCGGTTGTGGGTTCGGATGCTGGGGTTGTTAAGCGGCTAAGGCGAAGTGGGGCCGTTATTCTTGGTAAGGCTAGCTTGAGTGAGTGGGCTAACTTTCGTGGTTCTGCTCCTAGTGGTTGGTGCGCCAGAGGTGGTCAAGGCCAGGCAAGTTCTTTGATTTGACCTCTTCCAATAATCTTATCTTGATTTGTTGTTTTATTTTGATATGATATACATGGAGTCATGGAGTAACGATTCTAACGAATGGTACAACGCATACGTATAAGACAAGGACATTTTCTAGCCCATACTCTATAGCTCTTGTTTTGTATGAGATAGTACGTATGTATAGAACTATCCAACATCGAGTATTTCTCAAACAATCGTTTCTACTTTTGATTAGCATCGCGTACCTGTCGCTTAATTAAAGAGCATTTTCCTTATGGACTAACAATCATTTCTACTTTTTATTAGCATCATAAAGTCTCCTTTTTTTTTGGTCTTTTTGTGGTACAGAGCATCATATGTTGCTTTAGTATTTTTCATATGGACTACCAATCATTTCTAGCCTTTAAATCTCCATATATGCATGTCACTTCTAAAATTCATATATATGAAATATGTCACATTGTTAACAAGTTGTCTCCGAGTTACAGAACCCATACAATTTGTCAGCAACCCCTTGTGGCTCAAGCAGCGGCTCTGCCATAGCGGCAGCAGCAAACATGGCAGCCGTAACACTAGGATCCGAAACAGATGGCTCCATACTCTGTCCTTCGAGCATGAATTCAGTCGTTGGTATCAAGCCTACTCTCGGTCTCACTAGCCGAAGTGGCGTCATACCAATTAGTCCTAGACAAGACACTGTTGGGTATGTATTACGTAACACATTTTCACAATTGAACATTTTCAGTTTTATATACGCTGAACTAACAACCCATGCTATTTTGTCCCACAAAAAAAAAAAACACATGTTATGTTGTTGGGCGTAATTGTTAAAACCATCTCAACCAAAAGTTTAAGCTAGTGTCCATTAGGGCCAAGACAGCGGGTTTTATACCTTAAACAATAATGGTACTAACCCTGAAAATGTACAGGCCAATATGTAGGACAGTGGCAGATGCCGCTTATGTTCTTGAGTCCATTGTAGGCTATGACCCTTATGATTCCGAGGCGACCATGAAAGCAAGCAAGTACATACCAAAAGGTGGCTACTCTCAATTTCTGAAGCTTGATGGACTTAAAGGGAAGAGATTGGGGATTGTACGAAAATCGTTTTTCGATGATGTTACTCCTCATCAGGCTACAACATATGAGCAACATTTTAACACACTAAGGTATGGGGAAAGCAGGAGTTTAGTTTATTTATATGATTGAGTTTTTCGGGATTATAGTCTTAACACAAAATTGCGATTTTGTGAGATGATTATAGGCAAAGAGGAGCTGTGATAGTTGACAATGTGGAAATACCAACTCTTGATGCAATGAGTTCATCAAATAATGAGGAAATGTTGCTGGAAACAGAGTTCAAGCTAGCCTTGAATTCATACTTGAAGAAACTTCTTAAGTCCCCTGTACGATCTTTGTCCGATGTTATCGAATTTAACAACCACCATGCTAATGTGGTAAGTTTAATCATATTATTGCAATTTAATTTAAAGCTACTTCTAACTCCTAAAAGACCTAACGAAATGATCCTTTATTCGTTTGTACTAGAGATACACATGAAGATCATTTCAGTTCAATTCAATTCAATTCAATTCAGCGTGTTAGTTAAAATTGTCGTCTTATGGACCGTGAGTTCCATGATGTGTGCAGGAAATGATAAAGGAATATGGCCAAGACACATTCATATCGGCCGAAGCAACAAATGGGATTGGATCCAAAGAGGAGAAAGCCGTGGCAGCCTTAGCATTGTGGTCGAGAGACGGGTTCGAAAAGGTCATGGATGAGATGAAACTAGATGCTATCATAAGTCCGGAATCATCGTTTTCGAGTGTACTTGCCATTGGAGGATTCCCAGGGATCAGTGTTCCTGCAGGATATGATGAAATTGGGGTACCATATGGTATTTGCTTTGGAGGCTTAAGAGGAAGTGAACCTAAACTTATTGAAATTGCTTATGTTTTTGAACAAGCTACCAAAATTAGGGCGCCTCCTGTATCTTAATTTTTTTTGGTTCGTCTGATCTTGTTGTATTAAGTCTCCTAATTCCTATTATCCTATACAACAATGGTTACAAGGTTATGATATTAGGAGTACGGTATTTTCACCAGGGAATGCCACGTTTTAAACTAAAGTCTTGATTAAACAACAAATGATTGATTCATGAGTAAAAACTTGGTAATTTCAAGTTAGGGAGATGTGAGTCGAAACATTATTAAGCTCTAAATCCAACACAAGTTCGATGTCGAGGAGACAAGTCTTAGAACATACTGCGCTACTTCAAAGAGACGACCATAACCAATACGAATAAAACTTCTCCCGGGATCCCGAAATGTCACCTTCCAATTTTTATTCCCCAAATGTCGTATGCTTGCTTATTGAGTCCGAATCATATACGGGTCGGGCCATGGTGAAGATAATATTGGGCTTGGTGGGCTTAGGGGTAGCACAAGGTTGGGCTTACCTTTGGGCCCATTCACAAACACTAGAAAAGAGCCCATGTAATTCACACCCTTCCATATTTCCCCAGATTAACCTCAAGGCTCTTTGCAAGTCTTCATACTTCACACCCTAAACTTCAACCTCAAGCCTCACAAGTCAATCAGACAATCACCATGGCCACAGCAAATGCCACCACTACAACATCCATGGCCTACGCCATTACCGCGGCTCGTAAACGCACCACAAGGAAGGCTTCTCGCCGCTCATCACCTCGCTCAACCACCTCCTCGCCACGGTTAGTTCCTTTGCGAGGTCGAGTACTTGCACACAAATCTTCACCAACAAGAAAACCTTCTCTTGAAAATACTCTGAAGAAGAAGAAGGCAAAATCAAGAATGTCGTCTACTTGTTGTGCTTCGGTTTCGGTCTCCGACAACGACCAACTAGACTGTGATTCCGACAGGGAGAGTTCGAGTTCTTGTGCTTCTGTCTCTTCCAATCATCCTTCTACTCCGTTTCAAAAGCTTATGAAATACGTTCTTGTCCAAGTTGTATCATCGGATAACGACAACGACGACGGCCAACAAGACGGTGACTCTGACAATGAAAGTTCAGGTTCTTGTATTTCTTTTGCTTCTGATCATCCTTCTAATTCATGTCAAGAACTTATGAAATATGTTCTTGTTAGATTAGTATCTTGATTGATCATGTTTAGCCCTAATTGGGTTTATTTATTTATTTGAAGGGTAACAATACCATCTATTAGGTACTTGAGTATGTTAATTAGGTTTATATATGCCCTAATTCTTCTGAGTTTGTTGGGTAAGAATAACCCAATTTGTGATTGTAGTTGTTATTGTTGTACAACAATTTATGCGACATTTTCCCAATTTACTAGTTGATGATCTATGATGATTTGCCCAAGTTATAACAAGGAGAAATTCCAATATTGTATAGAGCAATCGAATACAGTACATTGTTATTGATATGATGGATAATCCATTTTAATGAAACAATACTACAGTATTACAATTTTAAGAAATTAAGCGTAAGTGAATAAATTCAATTATTGTTTGGTTATTGCTATATATCGATGATCGAATTAGGAGGCCATGGCGAACTTGGATTGAAGGTACTTGATCACATTAGCATCAAGTTGGAAAGCCTTGGAAAGAACATCAACGGAGATGGGTGGTTGAGACCCGAAAACAGCATTTGAAACTGTGACCACACCCGGGTTTTGGCTGCTCAAACCCGAAAAGGCAACTGCCGGAGTCTTTCCAATGTTGAGCTGAAAGTGAATAAGACCTTGTGGGAAAACAAACACATCTCCCTTGTTAAGAACCTTTGTAAATAGCTTGTTGCCGCCATTGGCTTGGTTCGAGGTAACGAATCCAACATAGATGCAACCCTCCATTACTGTGAACACCTCAGTGGCGCGGGGGTGGGTGTGAGGAGAAATGAGCCCATATGGTGCAAAATCTAGCCTAGCCACTGATATTCCGAGGGTGTTGAGTCCAGGTAGGTTGGATGGGCTGACTAGGGTCACGCCGGATCCTAGCTTGTTGTTGGTGTTTGCTGGAACGTCTAGGCCTTTGAAGAAGAAATCCTCTGGTGTTGCGGCCATTGGGTTCTTGCAAAAGAGTCCATTCACAAACACTGTAAAAGTAAACAAAAGAACATTATTAGTCCATATACAACGAGGTTGTCTAACAAAAATATGCATTGATATCGATAAAAAAGCGAGATTTGTACTGTACCTGCATTCATAGGGTCATTTGTTGCAACACAAAAGTCTTGTAGCTGAGTAGGATCAGTAGCGTAAACTGTTGATATAAGTATAGCCATAGAAGCAATTGATGCAATTAGAAAACTTTGAGGAGCCATTTGTACGTTGTCAGAAATTTGTTTTCCTGAGTTTGTATTAGTCAGTGAATATTTCAGAAGTTGTTTAGTTTTGTATGATTTAAGCTGAAATAAGATGTCTATTTATAGTTTTAGTTATGCAACACTGTTTGGAGCTGAAATGGTCCATATTACGGTCTGATCGGATTACAAAAGCAAAAAGAATGCGAGTTAAAAGTAAGATTTACCAAGTCAGAATTCAATTAATGTTGGGAGCAGGTGATGACTATACTAGAATAGGAGAGGGTGTTAAGTTTCTCACCTGGTGCAACTGTGATTCATTTGTGCCAAGTATATCCTTTGACTATTTCTTCTACATTACGATTAAAAAAAGTAATTGAAGAAAAAGGTAGCAAATCATAGAAATAATGTATGATATGCTCTCATCAGAACGAAGAAACTGGATGCATGTTAACATATTGAAGTATTTGCATGTGCTTGAATTGTCTTGTGGTCTACACCTCTCAACGTTCGTTTGGAATTGGTAACGTTTATTTTGAATCCATGTTTGGGAGGAATTCAATCAACGTTAACAATGTAAGAGAGCCTTGAAGATAAAAGTTTACACGTAACAAATTGCTATCGGTTAGTGTAAGAGAATCTGATCGAGTCTAAGATGCGCACGAGTTTTGCGTCTACACTGATCGATCGGCATAGAGCGACACTGTCATGACCGTGGATAATTTCAACCTGAACAGCCTTTGAGCTTGTTATGACAAGTTAATAATCAGTTACCTCATTCGTTATTTAAACAATCGGTTAGTGTAAAAGAATTTGAGTTTATTTCGATTAAATTTTTTGGGACATAGAAACAATCAACTAATGTTGTGGGGGTAATAATACAAGGATTCAAACCCGCGACAAACCTCACTCAGGTTGGCTTCATAACTATTAAGCTCACCCTGATCCTCGTATTTGAGTCTAATTAGATGCGCTCGTGTTTTTGCGTCCACACTGATCATTCAGCTTAGAGGGACTCTGTCATGACCGTGGATGATTTCTACCGGGACATGGACACCCTTAAGTCCTTGTTATGACAACTTAACAATCAGTGACTTCATTCGTTATCTACAACATCAGACTCACTAAATCAGGACTTGTTCTATGGGAAAGTTTGTAAGTAACAAGGGTGACCCAAAATGGCAATAATTCTTGAACACATAAGCCACACAATTTGACGAAGTCATATTTGTACTTGTGAGTTGTGACCAAGGCAAACAACTTTTATGTAGAAAAAGGGATGAGTTGAACCTTAATTAGAAAAAATAATCAATCCATTTTCTAATCTCCATTTCTACTAGAAGTTCGTTTATTCACACCACCATAGTAAACCAGTTTATATATACCAAACAGGCCCACATTATGTGAAAATTTGGGAGTAGTTCTTACCAAATCAACGACATATTAATCAAAATTAACTTTCAATGTTATATCATGACCTATTCAACTCACAAAAAAAAAAAAAAAAATTCAAAGTATCAGAAGCTATAAAAGCCTGATTTGCTATGTGAAATGATCATAATAAACCAGTGTCAAAACAATAACAATTTTCTTTTTTTTGGTACATAGTCACATAGACCGATAGACGAGTAGCACTAAATCACATACGCAATTTAGAGACAATGGCAGGTCACAAAGCTTTTGCATACATTACCATTTTGTTCATAAGCTTATCCGGAGCTTATGCCACTGATCCAACACAGCTCCAAGATTTCTGTGTTGCCACAAATGACCCCAAAAGCGCAAGTAAGTCTTCATCTCGTATGTGTCGTTTGACGTTTGTATCTAGTTCATGCGTGCCCACTTGGTTAAATTGTATGAAACTTAACTAATTTAATTAACTCGGTGTTCAAGCTCATAATCAAGATTTTTTTCTAGGGTTTTAGCATTTGACTTGAATTCATTTTCACTAATAAACTTAATTGGATTGAACCCTAACATGTTTATGTTATCGATGTTATTATTGCAGTATTTGTAAATGGACTCTTTTGCAAGAACCCAATGGACGCAACACCAGAAGACTTCTTCTTCAAAGGACTAGACGTCCCAGCCAACACCAACAATATGCTAGGATCCGGTGTGACCCTTGTAAGTCCAGCGAACTTGGCTGGACTAAACACCCTCGGAATCTCGATTGCCAGGCTCGACTTTGCCCCAAACGGGCTCATTGCTCCCCATACCCACCCCCGCGCCACTGAGGTGTTCACCGTGATGGAGGGCACCATCTACGTTGGTTTTGTCACCTCGAACCAGGCCAATGGCGGCAACAAGCTGTTCTCGAAGGTGCTTAACAAGGGAGATGTGTTTGTATTCCCACAAAGTTTAATTCACTTTCAGCTCAACATCGGCAAGACTCCTGCCGTGGCGTTTTCAGGCTTGAGCAGCCAGAACCCTGGTGTTGTCACCATCCCGAACGCGGTCTTTGGTGCTGAACCCCCCATATCGGTTGATGTTCTATCCAAAGCCTTTCAGCTTGATGCTAGTGCCATCAAATACCTCCAGTCCAAGTTCTAGATCATATCATAACTTATAATTGAAGTTATAAGTTAAAAATGTCGTCAAATGTCGTGATGTACTACTTTCTTGTATGTTATTCAAAACATGATTCATTTTATATTCGGTATCTAATGTTGTACTTGGTTATAATTAAATTTATATATAATGATTGTAGTAGTAGTACTAGTACTCTACCGATTTGTCGAAGAGTATTAGCTTTTTTTTTTTTTTTTTGAAATCCGTCGAAGAGTATTGTTGTATTATTATGAAGACTACTTTTGACAATTAATAAATGAAATAGTTCACTTTAATTTGATTTCTAATTTTTAGCTAATCATCAATGTTAAATTATTGTGTGTCCCCTGTATGTCTGAAACTTGAAAATTTATGGAAGAGAAATGAAATAGGTATTTTTTAGCCACTAAAGTATAGGGTGGGGGATTTAATTAAAGACCACCGATATAACAAGTTGGATGTTTTGAACACTAAAATTAGCAAGATGTATTATAAATCACTTGAACTACTTTTGAAATTTAAAGGCCGCCAACTCATAATAATTTGTGTCTTAAATATAGTAGATTATAAAAGAATTGTATGGTTCAGAAGCAAAGTTCTGTCAAAAGGTCAGAAGTAATCTCAACCACACATCTTGATAATCCACTAACTTTCACAACTTTAGTTGCTCCGTAACTCCGGTAACTATATCACATAACTCCAATAACTTTACAACTCTAACTTAACAATATTTAACTAAAATACGTAATTAATTTCAACTTAACTCCAATAACTAAAACACGTTTTTTTTAATATAATTCCAATAACTACAACACGTAACTATAACAACTCCAATAACTATAAAACACGTAATCCCGACTTAACTCCAATAACTTCACCCACTAAAATTCATAATTTAGTAGAAAAAAATAAAAATAAAACCCCATTTTTGTTTCTCTCTCCTTCTCCACCCACCCACATCCACCACCACGAACCACCTCACCACCGCCGCCCTCTTGCGCCGACCACCACCCCACTCGACCCCACCACCATCATTCGGTGGGCGCCGCTCCGGCGACCCCACGGCGGCAGTCCCCTCCCCGCGCCATCGCCTCCATCGTCCTCCACTTCCTCTTTTTCTCATTTTCTCTCTTCTCTTCCACTCCCTTCCCCAGCCCCTTTCCTCAACCACCGCCCCTCCCTGAATCTCGCCGCACCTCCCTCGACCTTCGCCGCCCCTCCTGGGCGTGTTGCCACATCTCCTCCAATTTTTAAAGTGGAAAAGGGGGAAATGAGGGAGAAGGAAGGGGCGGTGGGGTGTGGGAACGGCGGATGGGAGGTCGGGGTGGCCGGCCGAGCACGTACGGTGGCGTGGTCGGGGCAGATGTCAGTGGTGGTCGGCGACGGTCGCCGGCGAGGCTAGGGTGGTCTCGGGTGAGGGGGGGGAGTTGGGGAGGAGAAGGAAAAGGGAAGGGTGGGTTTTTTTATTTTTTTTTGTTTTTTTATTAGGTTTAATCTCAGTCATTCATCTAAGTTGAATGTGTGGCTAATATAACTTCTGACCTTCTGATATAAATTTACTTTTGACCGGATGCAACCCCACATTATAAATACATACATAAATCTAATTGTAAAATGAAATACAAGCGAAAAGTATTATTGTACAAACACATGCTACATAGCCACAATGCTTACTTCATAAACACAACCCATATTCATGTAGCCACCTTCATCGATCATTCATATTAGCCAATGGAAAATCTTCAGGCGCTACACAAGAAGAATTACTAGATAGGCCATCAGCCATGTGTAGATCACCTCAATACTAACATACACCCGGGTGTACTACCCCCAGGATGATGTCATGCTGATGTCAGCGCCCTTTTTTTTCTTTTGAAGTTTTGGCTGCTTTCACGTTATAAAAAAAAAATAAAAATTACTTTTGTCAACTCCTAATTCTACGCCTAACAGATTTGGATGTTTACTTCTTTTTTTTTTTTTTTTTTTTTGTTATACTCTTAATGGTTGATTAATGAAATGGTATAACTAAATTCTATTTTATCATGTTTTTTTTCACTTATATTACTTACATCAAACTTTAGTTTGAAATTTAATTGACATTATTCTTTCAACTAAACATCCGTAAAATCTAACAAGTCGAGTCTTATGTCGATCTCGGTCATATAGACCACCAACATATAGAAAAAGGGCTGAAGTTGTAATACAAGTTCAAGTTTCGTATAGTTTGCAACCCTTGTCTCCAAGCTAAGGCTTACCCAGTATATATTGAAAATCAACGAGTATATATATATATATCAATTATTATTATTATTATTAAGAATCAATGTGCATTCAGTAAAACAATAAGCATGTTTACAAATAAAGTGACTTTTGGACAACTCTTAATAAGCATATTAAAAATCGAATTGATACGTATTGAATTTCAAACACGAAAAGTAATGAGCTTATAATCAAAATCACTGAGTATATATAAAATAATAATGAGTATTACACAAAAATTTAAAACATATAATGAGTTTACATGGGACATTAACAAGACTTTCAAAAAATTAACAAGCATGTGTAAAATTCGCGATGTTCTAATAATTTGTAGCCCTTGTCTCTAAATCTGAGCCTTGTATGTTACTCTTTGAGCTCCTTTTCCTTTTACAATCGTATGTCATTGTCGTTAGTTTGATTTCTTCGATCTCCTGCATACTCGTATCGAGTAGGTAGTGAAAATTAATATATATATATATATATAAATATTGAGCATTTAGTAAAAAAATTGATGAGTATCTAACCAAAATCAATGAGCATTTAACAAAATCTAACGAATTTGTCGAGCAAGATTATAAAACTTTTGACGAATACATAACCAAAACGTATTGAGCTACTAAAAGAAAATTAATGGTTTGATTGATGAAAATCACAACTAGCCAACTAGTACGCTCTTGCTAAAACTAATAGCTAGCAACGTGACCAAAGTAATTAGTAAGCATAGTGATCTCAATAAAATGAAATTGGCCACACAATGTCAAATTCACAGAGCATTTGACCACAACTGAAGCTAAAGAGCAAATGCTTAAAATCGATGAGCATGTACCCAAAATTACTGAGCATTTCACGTTAAACTAACGAACAAACGAGCATGCATTCACAGCAATGATCATACTAATGAGCACATATTAAAAATTTAATGAGCATTAGTGTTAAACTAATGAGCATTGGCATCAAATCAACGAGTATTATAACAAAACTAAATTAATGAGTATTTACTAAAAACGTATGAGTATTCAACAAAATTTAACGAGCATTAGAAACTATTAGACGTTTGGGTAATAACAATGCATTTAAACCTAATGAGCATTATTAAAAATGTAATGAGCATCACATTAAACTAACAAGCATTCATGTTAATCTAACGAGTATTGATATCAAATTAAACTAACGAGCATTACTAAATATTAGATGTGAAGATAAGTCCGCATAATATGAGAAATTTTTCGAGTAGCATTTATTAAAAAAGTAAGAGTTTTTCCCAAAATATAACGAGCATAATTGAAATTATTAGAAAGGTAATAAAAAATGAAATTATTAAACCTAACGAGTATTTAGATCAGACAAATGAGTATTCATATCAAATTAACGAGTATACAACACCAAAATAACGAGCAAATTTAATGAAATCAGCATTACATAAAAAAATACGTGTACATTACATTACATACAGTTTATATTTCAAATTAACGAGCATACACACTAAACTGACGAGTATTCATATCGAAATAATGAGCATACACATAAAACGAGCATTTAAGTTAAACTAACGAGTATTGGTATCAAACTAACGAGTATCCATGTTAAATCCGAAACTTTGTAGAACACTACAAAATTATACATTATAAAAAATTCTAATGCTTATTAAGATTTGATACTTGTATGTATAATTCAAGAACTAAAAACAGACCAAAATAGAATTTCAATTAACATTAACAAACTGACCTTTGAGTGGTACAAAATTTGGTGTTGATGATCAGTATTAAATTATCAACATAATATAAAGAGCATATCACAAAAAATGTTGAGCATACTTTAAAAATTAATGAGCTAGTATTCAATATTAATGTGCATTTAGCAAAATCGATGTGTATTTAAAAAAAAAACTAATATGTATATCATTGAAAATCGATGAGCATTTAGTAAAATTTTAAGAGTATCTACAAAAAATTAATGAGCATTAAACATAATATAATGAGATTATCGATGTCAGTATATAAAATTTTGACGAGCACATAAGCATGCATCCAAAATCTTAAAAGTAACAAATTGTATCATGAAAATGACACAAACGAACAACAATTTAAAATCTTACCTTTTCGTAGTATTTTTGTCAGATCGTCTTTCCATAATCTTATTCGTCAAACTCACTAATTATGTATTATCGCGAAGAGTTTAAGAGATGCATAACCCAACAACAACAACAACAACAACCAAGCCTTATTCCCAAAATGATTTGGGGTCGGCTAACAAAATTAAAAAGATTATTTGGACAATATTGAACTCGTACGTATAATCAAAAAGATTAGCCTCAAGATTAGAAACCTAATGAGTTTTGATGAGAGGTGATTTTGTTTTGGAAGTTGCATAGAAGTAGGAGGAGAAATAGTAGGTATTTAAAAAAAAAATTAAAAAAAAATTTTTTTAAAAAGCTAGATAACGTAAAATCTAGTGGTTTTTTTTTTTTTTTTTTTTTTTTTTTTTTTTTTTTATGATGATGATGTCAGCATTGGGGGTAGTACCCCTGGGTGTATAGTATAGGAACTGATCTCATATACTCCCGCTGTTCTAGTGAGATCTTGGACAATTTCATATTGGAGTGTTTTAATGAATTCCTGGCATTTCGTTATTTAGGGGGTGATGTTTGTAAAGTTAGTATAATGTCCTCAAGTTTCTCCACCAGTACCCACCTTTTATTGGTTTTGTGGGTATTTTCTATTTCTCCCTCCTCTCCCCACATTTACCCCACCATGGCACCATGTATTGGTTTTTGTTACAAAAGTAAAGTCCAACATCTAATTGGAACGGGGGAAGTATCATTTCTTCATATACTATCCTCATTGCATGATCCGCATTTGGTCTATAGCATCATTATTTGAAATATTCGTATTATTGGCCTAGAAAATCATCACACCCCTAAAATTCGTGTAAGGTTATTTGCGAAGAAAAATTCGTCAATCAATTAAACGATATATTCCACAAACAATTTAAAAAACACAGTTTAAAAAAGAATAATGTATGTACTTTGCATTCTATACATTTAAAGAACAAACGACCTAGAATTTTTGCTACTTTCAATGGCGGTTAAGTAGCTTTGCTAATGAAGAAAATATAGTTAGCTAAATAACTTATTTTCAATCAAAAGGCTATATAATAATTTTATAAATTATTTTAAAATATTTGGTGGTTTTCAAATTTTAAAAGTAGTTCAAGTCGTTTATAGAGACATTTTGGTAACTTTATTAATCAATAAATCCAATTTGTAACATTGGTGTTTTTTATTCCCACCCCTCTTACTTTGGTGGCCAAAAAAACACTTCTTTGGAAGCGAAAAAATGATTGTTTAGCAAGGCAAGCAAAGGAGATCGACGTTCAAGACCTTTGAGGAATGATAATGGTGATAATTCATCTTCATAATCGGGAACGTCTTGTAGGTTTTGTGGCCATTGTGCGGGATTAGAATATGGGCCCCCCATATATCAAGCAACATTATCAATAAGTTAATCTATCGAATTTACAATTGAGTATACCTCCATAAAAAATCAAAGATGAACCAACGAAGTACTCCATGTGGGTTAATTTGATTTAGGAGATTGAATAACCGAGTCTTCTAAGTTTTTATTTTGGAAATGATTAAATAAGATAAGGGGAAATAATTTTTTTTTTTTTTTGAAATGATATTAAATTAGATGGGGGAGTGTTGGGAATTAGGGATTTTCTAATAGAATGGGGATTGGACTTATTATTGGGACCCCATATTATTAATTGGGCCCCTAACATCAAGGAAGACTAATGGGCAACCGCCTTATCCTTGTCCTCATACGTGCAAAACAAACTCCGGGCCCCGGGGTAGCCTGCGACGATCAAGTTAAGGTAAGCTAAAATTTCGAGGCTAAGAAAGCTGAATAAAGATGAGAGAGAAAATGGATTTTGCCATATCCTTTTAGACTTATATACTAGGCTTTCCAGATATTATGGAGAGTGTATAAATCACAACTTCATAATAAGATCAAGTATATATAGTGTCTTTATTTTATATAGGTTTAATCATTTGTGGTTCGGACACCCCGTTCTTATTCTTACGCAAGTGTATGGCCATGTTATCCTTCTTGGGCAATAAGTATACTTGTAAATTTGTAATAAAACAATAATGGGCTGCTGATGGTTCTTTGAAATCAATATGATAAGCCCACTTAATTAACTTTCTATTTTCATAAAAGGACAGCGATAGTGTGCCACCCGGTGGTACACACTTTGAGTACCACCCACATTTAATTATTAAAATACATATTTTAAAAAACAAGTTTTAATATTAATTTCAATAATTATAAGGATATAAGTGTAATCTAGCATTATTCAATTAAGTAATTTTTTTTTTACCTAATTATTTCCTTCATAGCTGCTCTCCAGCACGACATATTCTGCTTCAAGTTCTCTACGCCCTAACTAATTCACCCTACCCAGAAGAAGATACTAATAGGAGACGTCAATTCAGGTTAGTCTTGCTCGATTTCTTTTGTTATTGTCTGTAATTTTACAACTTGTTGGTTGAATTTCAATTCGATCATCGCGGTGGTCATGCTCGAATTATGTTAATCTCGTTGCTCATTGTTTTCATCAAGTTTGTTCGATGCAATTGACCTATAAAAGACAAAACAATTATGCTACTAACACACTTGTGTCCTACAAAAAAAGTTGTGGAATAAATTGTTATTGATGTTGACCATTATGCGCACGTTTTCTGGGTATAGGATTTGTATGACATGAATGCTCTAACAAAGTCTATGCCACAGGGAGCTTAAATCTCGAATGTTATCCATTGGTTTCATTTATTAGGAATAGAAGAGAACATGTACCCGTACGTATAGTGAGGACAAATAACCTAGTATGAAACATGAAAACTGAGTTCAATTGCTACGTATGGCTAGGTCTTGTGTTTCTAATATTGCTAGAGTTAATTTATACTCCTTGTTTTATTTTATATTTTGTTAGCTACTGCTTGTTTTTATAAAGGTAGAGTTAAACTAGTTGTCCAAGAGTTTTGTTTGATTCTTCCGTTAATCGACCTTGTTTATTATGATTATCGTAAATATAAACTTTGTTTTGCTAGATATGGAGAATCATGGAAATCGCCATGATGAAATACTTGGTGTAGAAAATGAAATTGATGAAATTGTTGAGAAAAGTGATGTGGAGAAACGCAATGAGCTGATTGATTTGCTTAACGATGATTCGATTGATTTACTTGAAGATGAGGAAATAATACCACTAGAAGATGATGCCAATATGGAAGACGTTACTCTGGGTGATGATTTGGATGGACCAAAAAATCACCTATCTCATCAAAGTTTGTCTGAAATTGGAACAATTTCTGATGAGACTAGGGAAACTGATGATATCTTAGAACAAGCTGAAGCCCCTAAAGAAAATATGACGTTCACCACACAAGATGAGTTAGAAAAACATCTTCGTGAATATTGTAAGAGGAGTGGTTTCTCAACTCGAGTTAGGAATGTAAAACCTCCCCGAAAATCTGGTAACCCCTCAAAGCATATTTTTTGGGTTTGTCACAAGGGTGGTATTTCAGTTGATAGGTCGAAAAACATAATGAAGCCTAGACCTACTCAAATGGTTGATTGTAAAGCTCGATTCAATGCCAAGGAGAAAAATGGTATATGGATGTACACTCATGTAGAATTAGAACACAATCATCCTCTCGAGCCACTAGATGCACGTTTTTTACGTGCAAATAGAATTGTGCCTCAAGATGCTGTGGAAAGAATTGTGATAAATGATGAAGCTGGAGTAAGGCCTGCTACTAGTTACATGGCAGAGGTGGTGAGAAAACGAGGATTTCATAACGTTTCTTTTCTTGAAAGAGATTTGAGGAACTTATTGCAGCAAAAGAGGCAAGAAAAATTAGCTGGACCAGATTCCATAGCGATGTACAACTATTTCATGAAATGCATGAAGGAGTCGGATAAGTTTTACTTTATGATGGATCTAGATGATGATGGTCGACTCCGTAATGTGCTTTGGGTAGATGCTAGAAGCAGAGCTGCATACAAAGAGTTCAAAGACAATGTTGGATTTGACACAACTTACTTGAAAAACAGGTATGACATGCCATTTGCACCTTTCATAGGAATAAACCATCACGGTGAAACTATATTGTTAGGATGTGCACTCTTATCTAGGGAAGATGTTGCTACATTTAGGTGGTTGTTTAAAAGTTGGGTCGAATGTATGGGTGGTGAAGCACCTGGAGGTATTATTACTGATCAAAGTCTCCCCATAACAAGAGCTATTGAGTTAGAAATGCCAGATACAAGGCATAGGTGGTGCCTTTGGCATATAATGGAGAAGCAACATAAGAAGTTCAAAGGTTACAAGTACTCTAAGGAGATCCAAAAATCCATGTCAGCTTGTGTTTATGATGTTATGACCTCAGATGAGTTTGATCAATGCTGGAAAAATTTTGTGGAAGAATATGGACTTCAAAATAATGCGTGGTTGTATACTCTTTATAAGGAGAGGCGTCGATGGGTCCCAGCTTATGTAAATGACCATTTTTGGGTTGGCATGTCAACTACGCAAAGAAATGGGAGTGTAAATAATTTTTTCAAGGGGTATGTTAATAGGAAGACATCGTTGAGGGAGTTTGTGCTTAAATATGATCTTGCTCTAGCAACAAAGTGCGAGAAAGAACGACTCTCAGATCATAGCTCAAGACGTACAAGCTATAAGATTGTCACTAGGTTTGCAGCTGAAAGAACTTTTCAACCAATTTATACACATGAAATATTCAAAAGAGTGATGAATGAGGTAAGATGCATAATATATACAACTCCCACCATGATTAGAGATGAAGCTGATTTTCAAGAATATAAGGTAGAGGATACTCGTGAATTTGGGGATCCGGCAGTGGAAAAGAGGGTGCATTATATAGTGAAGTTAGAGAAAAACACTAATCATGTTTATTGTACTTGTAAACTGTTTGAAATGCGTGGGATTATGTGTAGACACTCTCTTAAAATTCACTATGATGCTGGTGTCCAAGAAGTTCCGGAGAAATACATTCTTAGGCGATGGAGAAAGGATGTTGATCGGCCGTACAATAGAGTAAAGGTACCTTACTATGATCCAAAGAAATGTGAAAATGTCGCAAGGTACGAAAAATTGGTGGGTGAATTTCAAAAGGTTTCTATTAGGGGAATGAAGTCTAGCCAAGAGTGTGACATCGTGTTAGATGGAATAGCCAACATAATGCAGAACTTGAATGTTGGCAACACAGTTGACAATATAGAATCTGATCAAGCTAACGAAGAGCCTAGGGAGGTTGTGTTTATGATCGATAACACCAATGGAACTCAAACCAAAATTGCTTTAAAAGACCCGAATGCTGTGAAAACAGTTGGAAGGTCAAGAGTCCGAGTCCAAAGAAAAAAGGTGGTTCGGAAGACTACTCAACTTAGCAAAAGCTCTTCTCAAGGTGTTAGTATTGACGGCAGCGACGTACATGTAAGTAAGAAGAGTAGTGTCAATTACTTTATTTAGTTATGTTCTTCAGAAAATACTCAACGTTATTTGTTTTTTTAAAGGGAATGGATAAGAATGGTAAACCCAAAAGAAGGAGAACCAAGCAAGTTGTAAGTAGTAACGATGAGTTACCTATATCGGTAAGCAAACTATTGATAGATTGTCATGCCACTTTAGTTTTGCTTATAAGATGTACTACTATTAAAATTGTTCCTTTTTCTCACCTCTTAATTCCTCCAGGGGGACAAAATCAGTGAGCATGGACCAATTAGTGGCTCAACAAATACTCTCAACAAAGATGCTATCAAGACACATGTTTATGAGTATGACAAAGTAATGGTAAGTGAATTGGAGCAAAAACTTCTTCTAAACTATACCCAATTTTAAGCTCTCTCTTGTGTCAATTCAAATTAATCCATTGGTGTGAACTCTAATGGGTGATGCAGTTTAGTTCTATATCTTTACCCCTGGTGCTGCTTGTTGAATTTGTGATTTTTTTTGTGGCATTTATGTGAGTTAATAGCAAAATGTTATGCATAGTGAGTTGGATATTCCAATATTCAGGGGGGTTATTTGTTTGGCTAGGTAAATTGTTGAGGATTTGAAAGGAAAAAAATAAGGATTGCTATTGCCAAATTACATTTGGGGGGGGGGGGGTGAACGAATATATATACGTCGTAGTGCTAACATGTTATGATTAGACTGAGAGTAGCACTAAGAGTTCAGGGAAATGATGGGGTAAGGAGGCACTGAAACTAAGATTAGTGTCCTAGTGAGGTGTGCTGATGTTTACGATTCATTCTTTACACAACTGAGGTATTGACGAGGGAGAGTAACAACATTACATACATGTTATAAAATAATAATTATTTCACCGTCTTATCACTTAATTAACTTATAGTTTGAAAAGGACATGATCTTTTCCAATAAATCAATGGCATCAGTAGCCATGTTAGGAAACCTTGCTGAGAATTGCTGATTTGGGTACTTTGGGAGCTGTTTGCCGTACCTAGCTCCTGGCATGGTTACTTCGCAGGAACCCCAAGCTGGTTTCATCTGGTGAACCTATCAACTTTCGTACCCAAAATAAATTAATGTCAGTTTTAGTCATAACATATATATATTCAGAACTAGTGAGAAAAAGTGAACTTTTCAGTATTACTATATAATGTCATGTTTATTAGTAGCTAACTGTAATGCGCATATATTACTAGCATGAATTGTCAAGCCAACTTGAAAGGATGTCTTCCTCAAACTAAATCAAACCTTCAAAGTCTGACCTGAGCTTCTAACTCATGTCCTCGTGAAGTCGTGAAAGCTTGTTCGTACTATTTGACATACATGCCTAGTTGTTTGTCTATTAGGACATTGTTTGTAGACAACGATATCTAGATCACTATCTTCCTTTACTAGTTGTTTGTTGCATTGAGACTGGGACTTCCTCATTTAGCTAACGATATCTAGATCACTATCTTCCTTTACTAGTTGTTTTTTTTTTTCCGTATATTGTAGGAAATGTTTGAAATAACAAGATCAAGTGGCTCGGAGCAGAGGAATGTTTCTACAGCAAATAATGAGGACTCATCGTCTAACGGGATCGTCAATCTTGATTAGCTATATCAGTTTTGTTGAGATATGAGATTTGAAATTTTTTGTATGTCGATTAGTTAGTAATGAGGCAGACATTACAGTACCAATAAGTTATTTAATGTCATAAGTTTTATGTTGAGTGATACTGTTGTACTTGAGGATGAGTTGCCAAATTAAAATTAGTATTTGTTTGTAGCTACAAGGTTGCATCAATCGTGTCTGATGTCTTGTCTGTCTGTTTTTAGATTGCTAGAGTTTTCATTCATCATCTGAGTTTTTATGTTATTGTGCTACTAGTGGATTAATAATGCTTATGTAATCTTGAACTCAAAGAATTACTCCCTAGTCTGATCATATGTGTTGCCAATTGTTTCTTCCAAAATGAATGAATGCCTGTTTGCAGTGAAACTACAACACACTTGTATATCGGAATGTATATATATCGCACATGGGTGACAGACAACGACCAAACTCTCACTCGCGCTTCATGTTTATGATGCTCTTCGGTATCATATCATACGTTATTTAGTACCCATGTTGAGATTTCAAGAAACATAAGTGAGAACCATGTGTCGTTTGCAGCACTACTCTAGTCTAAGCAATTGGAATATTATGGAGATTAGTGTACCATCACTATTAAGGCACGAATAAATAGCACCGGTACACTTATTTTTGTGTCATATTGGTGTCCTTTCTCTGTCAATGTGAGGAATATGATAGATGCACGAAAAACTTAATCAACATTCAATATGGCATAAGTGAAACCATAAATGCGCTGTTTTTTACCCCAAAAATTGATTAAATCAATTGTAACTCAAATACATTAATCATAACATTAAAATAAACCTTCATTATTCCTATCTAAAACGAAAAAAAAATCAAATTGATATTACATTACATAACAATCAATTTTGAGTAAGGTCTATAATTATAATCTCATCTTCACCTGTGAGATCTATTATCTCAACATTGTCTTTCGTGAGATCGATGATCTCGACATCCTCGTCCTTGGTAAGATCTATATATTCAAACTCCTCGTCCTTGGTAAGATCTATTACTTCTACCCGTGTCTTTCTTTTCTTATTTGACAACTTCGAAATTTGTGATGGGTAAACTCGTTTCCCACGTACCCTTAGCGTCTTCGGGGATTTATCAAGTGACTTTTTTTTCGACAATCCGGACAACTCTGTGACACAAATTATAAGTAAATTTCAATGAGTCACTTTAAAATCAAATCATGAAAATAAAGTATAAGATATCACCAAATGATTAGTTATAAGTATTATCATACCTTTCGCGTTACGATAAAAATGATTCAAAGAGAACTTCATTCTTTTCATGATCTAGTGAAAAAATCGCTACTATGTATAAAATGTATGATAATATGTTTCGTATAATTGTTGAACGATGAACAAATTATTATATGGAGAGCCTTATTATATAGGAAAAATATCTAGGTTAAATGTTCTCATTTGCGTGTAAATAGGAGCCGTCAATGACTCTCACCGCTAAAATATGCCTAGCACTTTAGTTTGGCGGCAAGTGAATTGTTTTTGCCGCTAAAAAAGTTTTGGTTTGGCGCCTATGCCAAACTTCACTTTCTAATTTCTATGATGGTATTTAATAATAATTGATGGTATTTTTATTATTATTATTATTATTATTATTATTATTATTATTATTATTATTATTATTATATTGTTGTTATTATTATTATTAATTATGGGCATCTATTTCTAGCTATCGGCTCGTTATTCAAGAACCATTTCAGCTCAATCGTAACTCGTAAGTAAGACCAATGAGGATCCTATGTCCCATATTGTGTGTCACTCCATATACACATCTAATCACAAGCTTAAGAATCCATATAATAACCTTAATAAATTCATTTTAGTAAATTTAATGAATTCTTGTAATCTATCCGATTGGTGGGGTACAGGGAGTGAGACAGTTTTATGGGACAAAATATCCTCATTGAAGTAAGACACTTAGAAAGCTAGAGCTTACATCTAGCTCGTGCACCTAATGTAACTATTGTTGAATTACCATGCCGATATCAAGACCTATAGTAAAGTTGATTAAGTTTCGTAACAACTTACATTGTATTAAGAACAAGTCGTTACAACTTCAAATATGTATAATCATTATGAAGATGTATAAAGAAAATTTATATTTAAAACACACGTGTTTATCTTTACCACATATATTAAGTTTTTTTTTTTGGGTTAAGATAGAGTAAAGTTTCACTCGGATAATTGAATCGGACCGTAGTGACAAGGTTGAACCGAACACAACCTAAAGTAACTTTATCCAGACATCTAGTATTCGAGTGACTCTAAAGCGATCTGGTCGGAAGTGACCAATATGAACTAACTCGATTTAAATTGAACTGAGTCTAATCGACCGGATCATAAAATTTCATGAAATGAAGGGTACCTATAGAAATGAAACATATCACACAACTCCTCCGTAACATTAATAGAACTAAGACGAGCTCAAACAAGCGGATCCATTCTAATTTTAAATCATTTTCGTATCAAGGGTAACTATAAAAATGGAAGTAATCACACACCTCCTACGTAACGTTATAAGAGTTTAGACGGACTCAGATGAGATACATTCTAATTCTATCTCCTATGAAGCGTGATAAAAGTCGATTGTATATGTCGATCTAATTGTAACAAGGAGTATATTATCCCGAAGCATGTGATTTACAAATTCTAGAGTTTTGGCACATCGAAGTAGAAAATTTACTGTTAAGGGTACCTATGTGGAAATTAAAGTTTTCACACAATTCCTTTGTAACATTAATAGAGCTAAGACGAGCTCATATGAGATACACTATAATTCGAAACCATTTTCGTATCAAACATCTTAACGTCGAATATATGTTATAAAAATTTTTGCTAAAATATGTAAGTCGTAGATGTAGAGACTTCTAATTCCAAATTAAATGGCCTTGTCCTTGTAATTTTAAAACATTATACCAAGTTTAAAGAGAAAAACAATAAAGTTTTGAACATATTAAAAAAAAAAATTAATACTTTACACCTTGGCTAAGAATTGAACCATGGAATCACAAGCTAATACAAATCCCATAACACCACCTTAGCTACGTAGGCGTTATGATTTTTTAATAAAATAAATATCTAGAAATATGTGGATATTTTTCCCATGGCTCCTTCAACCTCCAACAAAACTGCAGATCGTATGCGAAATTTACACGGCGCCGACCCTCTAAGTTTACATCATAATACTTCATTGCAATAAAAAAGGTAAACTAATTCTAGAAAAATAATTTCAAGGTCTCTCGACTATGTCGCTCCACAATACCCAGTTTTCATCGAAGGATAAATTTATACAGATGAACGTTTTCATTGTTCGGTTCGCAAAGTCCGCGTTGTTTTTAAGGCTGAAGAAGATCACCACTTCGGAAGAAAATAAAATACAAGACCCAAGGATTTCCATGATTCCATTTTTAATGGCAGGTTGTATAAAAATGGGGGCCATGACCCTAAAAAAAAAACAAAACAATGGGGGCCATAGAGCCCATCCGATGAGAATCGTACAAGATGAAAACTATGTTGATTACTAGTATATTAGATGCAGAGATAGTGAAAGGGGTACATAATTAAAAATGCATTTAGTTAATTGTAGTTCCCAATAATACCCTTCATTTATAAAATTAGTCTAATATTTGAAAAAGAAAAATAATTAAGTAAAGTACAAAAGTACCCCTGGTGGCACTCAAAATAAGTACCACCCGGTGGCACAATGTCATTTTCCTTCATAAAATAAGCTCTTTCTTGTGGGCGGTAGACTGTAGCCCACCCTAAAAAAATTGTCTCAACAAGTATCATGTGAGCAAGAATGTGTTATGGGAGTAAGAACGTGTTGCATACATGCATATACAAATCCCTTAAATGAATTGTCCCAACAAGTATCATGTGAGCAAGAATATGTTCCATGGGAACAAGAACATGTTGCATACATGCATATGAGTCCCTAAAAAATCTGTCCCAACAGATATCATGTGACCAAGAATGTGTTCCATGGGAGCAAAAACGTGTTGCATACTTGCATATGAGTGTTAGCCTCTTTAAATAGGCCTAGATACACATGGAAATAGAGCACCAATTACCAAAACTAGCAAATCAAGCCAAGTGATCTCATCTTCTAGTCTTATCAATATTATTGCATTTGTGACTTGTCGGAATGGCTGCCTCTTTCTCCCCCAACAACACAAAGCCGAGTCTTCTTTTTCAGCCACCCGAACACCCCAACCAGGTTTCAATTTGCGATTTAACTTATTTTAATTATTTAATTTTTTATAAATTTGAGTGAGGAATTTGGTTCCAGGCCACATTTATTGTTAATGAGTTTTATGAGTTTTGGAGATAAGTGTATGGGTTTGCATTTTCTTTAGGAATTTTTTTTTTTTAAAAGAATGATCTTCCAATTTTCTTTTTGTGTACCTGCAGGTCCCCACCGATGGAGATAATGTTGCAACTCCAATATAATAATGTTTTGTGTCGCTTGGCCTAAGCAATGGTCCTTGATGCAATGGCGATTGGTGTTCCTTTTCATATTAATCAGTTTAATCTTTGTTATTATTTTTTTAGACATTGAGATGAACCTTATGGTGGTCAATGCATTCAGCCATTCATCCATGTATTCAATCGTCTCATAGTCATTTACTTTTAATTTTTGATGGCCTGTAAATTCTAATAAATGCTAAAGGTCAATCTATCCCATTTCGGGGTTGTTCTATCATTGTGTTTTCTTTTCTTCTGATTAATTTATGTGCTTTCAAAGACACAAAATTAGCGTACTTCTTCTATTTATATGCCGATCATAAATGAGTTATGATTTGCAAACTCCTAGCTAGTCAGATTCACTTTCAGTTTCGATCAACCTCGGCAAGCTAAGACTCCTACCGTAGGCCGCAGGGTTCTCGGGCTTGAGTAGCCAGAACACGGGTGTCGTCGACCACCAATCCGAAAGTGTGTTTATTGGTGCTGAACCACCCATATATGATGATCTTTTATCCGAGGCGCTTTTCAGCTTCATCCTACCTTGCGCCATCAAGTACCTCCGATCCAAGTTGTAGATGATCACAAAATCATATCCGATCCTAATTTAATTAACTCCAAATTGATTGAGAGTGTGCTATTGTAATATTTTTTCATCCAAACTGATTGAGGAGTACTACATACTTTGACTTTGTTGGTTACAAAGTAAAAAATTTCACCAATAACACAACTTTGATATCCCAACAAAGGAGCCAAGATAAGTTTAGATCTAAACACCAAAGATGGAAAACCAAGAACAAGATCTTTCCAAATAAGAACAATAAAAAGCAAGAGTAGTCTAAGGGAAAGAAACACCATAGAAACCTCGACATAAATAGTCGCCGCCATCATATCTGTTCTTGGACAAGAACCGCGGCTTGCTCGTCATTCCTCGTTCATAGAGGAAGACCATGGAGAATAGGATAGTATGAAGAGGGGGCTTTTTTCCGTAGGAAAAACCATTGGATTTCATAAAGGGGAAACATTTCTCTCTCTAACTCTCAAACCATCCGTCTTTCTAGTATGTTATTCAAATTAAAGCATGATTCAATTATATACGGTATCTAATGTTGTACTTGGTTAAAAAAGTTTTAAATGATTGTAGTACTAGTACTCTACCAATTTGTCGAAAAGTATTGTTATAATATTATGAAGACTACTTTTGTGAATCAGTAGGCCGTTCGGTATCACTGTCGTTTTCAAATTTTTGTTTCTTTTGTGAAAAAAATTTAGTTAAATAAATTGCAAAGATAAATTTTAACTGTATGTTTCTATAATACACATACTGAAAATGAAAACTGACAACTGAAAGCTGAAAACCATTTTTTCTGGTTTTCAAAAACGGGCTTTGGTTTAAAAAAAAAAAAAAAACTGAAAACAAAAACGATACCAAACAGGCCCTAAATTAAATTGTTAACTTTGTTTGTCTAAATTTTTTTTTTGGTTGAAAGGTAAGTTATATTAAAAGAATAAAGAATTACAAGAATAAAGGGGAAAACTCCACAATTCAACAAAAACTAACTACTAGTAATAGCTCAGTAGCTACAACTTATTACAGATAGGTTGCATGCATGAGATTTCTATTTTCTAACCAAACTCTATCTGTAACACCCCGGCTCATCGCCTGAGCCGGAAGTAGTCACTATGGCAGCTTGTCAGGCTGTGGGCTGACCTCACAGACCAACACGGGTCCTTTGGGCGCATTTTGACCTCAGTCATGCGCACCCTGGGAAACTTCCCAGGAGGTCACCCATCCTGAAATTGCTCTCAGTCAAGCACGCTTAACTGTGGAGTTCTTATCACATGGGCTTCCTAAAAGGAAAGTCGACTTTGTTTGTATGAGTAGCACTATCAATCCTTTTAAGCACATCATATGAGCCTTTAATCTCTTAAAAACTTCCTCTGAAATCTGGGGTATTACACTATCCTTACTAGGTTTTGGAGAATTCGCCTTAATCTATTCCTAATCTCCTCAGTGATCTTCTGAATCATAAATTCCAGAAGCAAGACACACTGAACATGCCTCCTCTTGTGACCTGTTTTTAAATCCTAGAGCCAAATCTCTTCTTGGCTCACCATGTAATAGTATAACTTCTGGGGATGACCATGCCCTGTTTGCAAATCATAATGTCAAGGCATCTTGAGCTATACTTACAAGTGAAGAAAATATGCTTGCGTGTCTCCGAGTCAGCTTGGCATAGCAGATATTCATCATCCACACAAACCCCAAATCTCCTTAACTTATCCTTCAATTGCAGCTTCTCTTTCACAGCCAACCATGCTATAAAGCTTGATCTTGGTACAACAAGTCTACACCATATAGTCTTATCCTGGACTACTTTTGTATCCTCTCTTTTCAACCATCTGTACCCTTTTGCAACTAAGTAACCACATTCCTTCCAGTCATTAGTGAACGAGTGAAATTGACTCTTGACTTTATAAATCCTTTTCCAATACCAACTTGTATCATCATGTGGGTTATAGAACCCCATTGAGCTCATTTTCGATAAACAATATGCACCCAATTGATCCAAAGGGAATCAATCTTACTATATATCCAGTAGACATACTTGCAGATGATGGCTTTGTTCCAATCAAATACCCCTTATCCCAAGTCCGCCTGCTTTCTTTGGCTTGCAGTATTTACTCCAAGCTACTATGGGAACCCTTTGCATATGTTCTGATCCATCCCACATAAAGTTCCTGCACACTGCTTTAATCTTTTTTAGAATAAGCTTTGGTAGGACAAATACCCTAGCCCAGTAAGCATGTAGATTAGTGAGTACAACTTTAACCAAAGTAAGCCTCCCTACATATGATAATTTCCTAGCCGCAATGTCTCTGATTTGCTTCACCATTTTCTCGACCAAAATGTTTTAGCCCATTACAGAGATTCTAGCAGTGGGTTTGATGCCCATGTACTTGAATGGTAAGACACCTTCTTTACACCCTGAAAATCCCAGTATTTCTTTCCTCACCTGACGGCTGAGCCCTGCAAAATACATATTTAACTTTGCCTGATTCATGCACAATCTAGAAACTTTTGAAAATGTAGCAAAAGCCCTCAGGATCAAACTAACAGACTTATTGTCACCCTTGCAATAAAAGTAATAGGTCATCAACAAAACAAAGATAAGTAAACTTGATTTTAGAGCGAGGGTGAAATCTGAACTCTTTCTTCCCACTTACCACTTCTAGGATTCTAGTTTTTTTTACTTCATATAGATGGTAAAGAGGAGGCCGGGGGGATATAGGATCATCTTTTCTGAACCCTCTCTTACCCTTAGAGTATCCAAAATTAGCCTCATTCAATGCCTGGCCATAAGATGGTGTACTCAAGCATTATAGGCCATGATCAGCTCAGTCAGTTTGTGTGGGAACACTAAGACATTCAACATTTCATACACAAATTAAAGTTCCACTCAACTATGTCATATGCCTTCCTTAAATCAATCTTCAGTAAGCATCTAGGAAAGATAGTCTTCCTATTATACTTCCTTACCATAACTTGACACACCATTATGTTTTCAACAATATCTCTCCCCTTAATGAAAGCTCCTTGGTTCTCAAAGATTATTCCGGGCAGACATTCTCTAATTCTACTACAAATCAGCTTTAAGATGCATTAATAGATAATATTGCAACAGGCTATGGGCCTGAATTCCATTACAGAGGTCAGAGGTAAGGTGAGTAATCTTTGATATCAATGTAAGGGTTGTGCTGTTTAGTGGCTTCAACATTTTGTCATGTTCAAAGAAATCAAGGATTGATGCACATACCTCCTCCCTTATAATGGACCAGATGTCCTTATATAACTGGATTCTGAAACCATTAGTACCTGGACTCTTGTTTCCAGAGATCTCAAACATGGTTTTCTTTATTTCTTCTTTTGTAGTTATTGGCATGAACATCTTTTTCCTCATCTCATCAGTCACAAGTTTTCCAGAAGCAAAACAGAACGGTTCCCCCGACTCATACAGAAGAATGGTTGGATTAACTATTTTTTTTTTAATGTTACGCCTATACCTTTTTCCTAAGCTAGGCCCCTTTTCATATGAGTCATTCCTTGAAATTTTGGGTTCCTGATTGTAGGTATGTGAACGTTACAATATGCATTCAGTATCTTGTCCTAAGAGTTGAGTGTTAAAATCAAGAAAGGCTTATTGTATACCCCTGTTATATGTCATCTCCTCCCCATACATATTCTTAATCTGCTGAGCTGAATTCCTAGCTCTTCTTGATTCAATAACACATTGAAAATATGTTGTGTTATCATCTCCTTCTTTCAGGCACACTCTATTTTGGCTTTTTGCTTGAGGAAGCTTTGCTTTGCTTTGTAAAGATATTTCATATTGTTCTGCCTTTTGTAGCTCCTTATTCCTGATATCCTCATTACAAGGATCAAGTTGTAGCTGCTCCTGTAGTTCAATCAGCTCAAAATAAGTCTTTGCCTCTTCTTTTTCCACATTTGCAAGTTTCTCTTTATTTAGTTTCTTGAGAGGATTTTTGAGCATCTTTTGTTTATTGGTTAGTCTGAACATAGGTGATTCATTTATTCTTGTACCCCAACATTACTTCAAAGAAGTATTTTTTAGCCACCAAAGTGAGTAGGGTGGTATCTAAAAAACACCAAAGTCGCATTTGGGATTTTATAAAACACCAAAGTTGAAAAACTTGTTTTTATAACACACTTCAAACTATTTGTGTATTTATCAAACACCAAAACAAATAAACAAAATGTTAATTTTAATTTTACCTCTTATATTATTTTTCTGCGTTAAAAAAAAAATACTTCCCTAATTCTTCTTCATCGATTTTCTCTACAAAAGCATTGCGCAAGCTTAATTCATACGAGTATCCAACAAATTTCACATATAGTACCTATGATTATGGGAAGTCTAAATGAGAGCCGTCTTGGACTTGATTGAGCGGTAGCGCAAAGATTTTGGCACTTCTAAACAAGTTTTTGCATTTTGAACTTTGCGGTATCGTTCGATCATGTTCGTAATTTTTTTGTTTTTGACATTTACTGAATTATGTGATCTGTTTTTTTTTTTTTTTATATCAATGAATTAGATTTACTCCATATCTTTACCTATTGTGAAACGAGCTTAGTATCTCTTAATTTCAGTAAGTAAGAACACAAATTTCATTTTATTTTTTAATGTTTTTATTTGTTTTGGTATTTTTTAAATACCCAAATAGCTTAAAGTGTGTTTTAAAAACAAGCGTTTCAACTTTGGTGTTTTATAAATACCAAATACTACCTTGGTGTTTTTTAGATCCCACCCTCATTATTTTGGTGGCTAAAATTACTATCTCTTCAAATCCAGGTAGTCTACTTCACATATTAAAGTATTTAAAACTCCTACTCCCCATATTCCTTTCACACTGCAACCCTAGGACACATATTTGGGGAGCGATCATACAAGCCTTCGGGATGAAAATGTGCAACACTGTTTGGATAAAGTAGCATCCAATCATCATTACACCCCTGTCAAATGTAATAAAGACCCTCTTATCATTCTCATGCTTATTGTTCCATGTATAGTAGTTTCCTTAGGACTTGACATCATTTAGACCACAGACTTGCACACAACTATAGTTCCAGGTGTTGAAACAGAGGCGTCAAGTCCCAACAATGCTTGTTCGATAGGTGCGAGAAGATGAACAACGTGATATTAAACAATAACACAACAATATGAACGTAAAGAAAAAACTCCGAATTTAACGTGGTTCACCAGCAATCTACCAGCTACGTCCACGCAATAGAGGAGAAACCAATTTCACTATGTGGAGATATAGTGTCAATGCAAAGTTGTGAGTTAAACCTGAAAAACCTCATCAAATACGAACGAGATTTAGTGAGCCAAACGTTCTTGCGATTGACTAAGAACCTAACAAACGCTCTAATCTCACCAACCAATGAAGCCACAGTCATAAAGAAAAACCCCTATATATCATGACTAAGTGTACTCATAATAGGTAGAGAATCACTCCATCTTATGTCTTAGGAAGGCTATAAGAGGGTTAGGGTGTATTTATAGTCCCCTCATAATAGTTGTAATTAGGTTAATTATTAACATTAGAAAACTCCAATTACCAAATTGGTCATTTATGTCCGCGGTAAGAATTATACTATTGTCGGACCGGCTTACACCTTTCGCCAAATACCATTTGCCGGCCACTGCAAGACTTCTGCAAAATCACTCGTTTTCTTCCTTTTTATTGACCACGAGCCCTTACCTCTTATACTACCCATATAGTATAGGACATACATGACCCCAACACCCATATTGTCACCATACATGTCTCAAGCTCCCTCCTCGAACACGGTCACGACCAAAGCCAAAACGGTAAGTAGTTTTTTTTTGTTTTTTTTTTGATGAAAATGTGAATTTTATTGATAATAAAAGGATCGATCCATTACATTAGCCCCCTAGTCTTGAGCCATATGATATCCTTAGAAGAACAAATTTCTACTACACTTCTAATTCTACTTTTCACTTCCTTAATTACAATGTCAGCTACCTTCTTTGGATGATTTAGCACTTGCTCCAAAACGGTAAGAAGTTCAAGGCACATATTATTTCAACAACATGTGTAGTAGTTTCCTGAGGACTTGACATCTTTTAGACAACAGACTTGCACACAACTCTGAAATTCCTTGATTTTTGCATTTATTACTTTAGAACCAATTCTTACATCTAGGTTGATGACATTGTTAAAATCCCCACATACAAACCAAGCACCAGTTATCATTGAATGAATATGCAACAGATCCTTCCAAAGCACATTCCTATCCCTTGCTTCATTCATGCCATAAAACTATTGTTAACCAAAACTTACTCTGAGTACCCATTTGAACTAGTTCACATGTATCAATTGGCTGGTAACCATCATAATCTGCATTTTAAATTTTGTTGGATCCCAAACTATCCAAATTCTTCCACCAGGGTGCTTACTATTGTTAGTACATGTGCTCCATTCAGTTTTCACCTTTGTCTTTAGGAGTCCAAATAATCCAATATTATGTCTATCAATGAAACTTTTAACTTCTAGCTGCTTAGTTTGACTATTTAGGCCCCTCACATTCCAAAACCCTAGACTAGCCACCATGACCGCGGACAACAATACCATTATCCTCTGAAACTCTATTTCCTCCTCTTACGATATCAGCAAATGTTGACCCTTGCTTTATTATGTCTCCTTGCCTAATAGAACCATGTAGAGTGAGTGTTGAGCCTTGTCTAGTTTTGATGATTAACAAACAAATGTACTAACCATACTTGTGTAACGAACAAATGTGGTTAAGGTTGCGTGTATGGCTTTGTAGTGTTTATAACATGTCTATGCATAAGCTTATGTCAAGCTAACGCAAGTTAACCGTGTCCTTTGAGTGTCGTTATATGCTTGCTTTGTAGGTTAAATAGGTTGGGAAGAACAACGTGCTAGTATGCTTGAGCAAATGAGAGTGTGCTAGAGGAAGTAGCTCGAGGATAAAGATGTCAGTAGGGTACAACCTAAAGGACTAAAGGCTGATGCGAGAGGAACTGGCCGTTTTTGGTTTTTTTCGAACCCCTTTCATTTCTTTACATTGTAATTTATAAAAATAATATTTAGTGTTTTGTATGCATTTATGTGATCACTTCATTTTAGAAAGATAGTGCAAATATGAATCGCAATTTGCAGTTTTAACTTTGGAAGATGATGTTCTCAAATTAAAATAAAATGATCATATGCAATATAAAGTGAATCTCAATTATGGTTTGAACTTTTGAAGATGACGTTGTTATTTTAGGGAAGGCATATTGGCACTCTCATCTAACCTCGTCCACCCTAACATGGCATCCGTGCATCACATACAACTAGTAAGTAGGGGTAGTTTGGTCATAAAAAAAACACAGTTTGCCGTGAAAAACTAGTAGACTGCCGTGGCATTATGCCTAGCCTTAAAATATCTCTCAATTTAGATGTCATGTGTAGCACAAGCGTGTAGTGTTGCATGAGAGTTGCCGAGCTGGAAAGTTAAATTATTATCATGTGAGCAGGAATGTAAGGAAGAAAGAATGTAACAATATTATCATGTGAGTAGGAACGTTTTGCATGGGAGAAACAACGTGTAGCATGAGAGCTTTACGTAGTTTCTTTAAAAAGGCATACACATAAACGAAATAAGATCAGAACACGCAGTAATTACTCAAACTTGCAAATTAAACCAAGTCTCATCTTCTAGTCTAAAGCAATATAATTGCATTTGTGATTTGTGGGAATGGCGGCCTCTATCCCTATCAACATTCCGAAACCCAGTTTAATGTGGCCCATTGAACCGCCCAATCAGGTTTGTTCGAGTAGAAATCTTGGATTTTGAAAATTCACCAAAACAAGTTTCTCTCCCTGTTCTTTGTATTATGATTTTGAATTTTGATTATTTACCGTTATGAGTTTTACGGGGCTTGAAGAGGTAGTGTAATTTTACATGGTTCTTTGATGAAATATTTTGTTAAAAGTATCAAAAGTTTAAAACTGATGTTCAAAAAATTTGTTCACGTACTTACAGGTCCAAGCTGATGGGAACGATGTTTTATCCCCAATATAGATGTTTTGTGCTACCTACTTGGCTATTGGTCGTTGATGGGATGGAGTAAATAATGCTTTGTATGTAGTAAATAATCCCCAATAGAATGAAGTCAATAGTCTCAAGATGTATCATTTTCTTTAATTTATGGTTTGTGTGTAGTAAATAATGCAAACTGTAAATGCAATTCCCCTTTCAATGTATACTATAATTATGTTTTTTTCCTTCTTGATCCCATTTTGACTTTTCTTAGACAAGCATTCTCTGTTACGTGTGACATTTTCCTCAAATAATCAATGGAATCTCATATTTAGTTTTCCCAAGTGATAAGGAAGGCTAAGGACTCTTGGAGTTCATAACATGTCCAAAAGGCATGGAGGATCTGATCGATTATCAATGATTTTCATATGGCATTACGGATGTCGATTTCTTTTCTGTAGGCTGGCAAATCTCATTCTTTGACATACTGCAATACATCAATAGGCCCTCTTAGGTCAAGCTTTATCAAGGAACAAAATTATACAGAGTATTCGAATCACTAGCGTATCCTACATAATTAACGTTTTTGACGGTTTGGGTTTTATTTGGCGTTAGAATTGTGTTTTAATAACTGTTGTACTCAATGTAGATGCAACATGGCGAAGTATCGATAGGTCACGGGTTCAAGTCCTGGGAGCAGCCTCTTGTCAAATAAATTGACAAGGGAAGGCTTGCCCTCATTACACCCTTGTGGTGGGACCCTTCCCCGGACCCTCGCTTGTCGGGGACGCCAATGTGCGCCGGGCTGCCCTTTTTGTCGAACAGGAAAACGGGTTGTCAGAAATTGTGTAACAGCTTGAGAACTAATGGCTCATAAGGGTATTAATAGCAATCGATGGGGACCCTAGGAATACTCCAAGGGTTTCCCATCACCTAGTCATGTCCTTCTTTGTATGTACATGGTCTTACACTTATGTTTTCTTAGACTTTATGTCATCACTAGTGCCTTTATTAATGTACACTAACATAAAAATCTGACTCATACCAAAAAAGGTACAAACCAAAACATTGTTGCGGCTCTTTTTAAAACAAGTTGACCATACAAGAAATGAAATATTTATTTAATTTATGTTGTACATGTGGCACCACGAACTATATCACATAACCCAAACTCAGGTTCGATTCATTCGTATGCCAAACCTAACTTCCGGCTTATTTTAGGAATTACTCTATCGTCACCTAGGAAGAAATTTTGAATCTCAAATTATGGCTTTAGGATGGCACACATTGGCAGAATCTTCTCCTATATGTTACGTTACATAACGAAAACATGTTCCACGGGACATACTGATCAAGGATTTCAATGAATATCATGTGACTAACAACATGATGCATAAGACTAGTTGAGCTGGGAAACTCAATGAATATCATGTGAGCAAGAATATGTTGCATGAGACTTGCTGAGTTGGAAACTCAATGAATATCATATGAGCAAGAACATGTTCCATGCATGCATGAGAAAAAACTAAATGGGATTTTTAGCCTATTTAAAGAGGCATACACTTTAAAAAGAACAATAACAACTGCAATTACTAAACTAGCAAATTACACAAACTCTCTTTTTCTTGCCTTGATCTAGTAATTACATTTTTTATTTGTAGGAATGGCAGCCTCTTTCTCGCTCAACATTCTCATGCCTAGTTATCTCTATCCCGATGAAATGCCCAATCAGGTATCTTTTGCAAATAAATTGGTTACTATTGTGATCATAAAGTCTAAGGACATGTCTTAGATTTTAATTATTCATCGTAATACTCCTACCAAAATACATTTTTAAGTTCATATACTTTTGCTGAAAGGGATTTATTAGTTCCACAATTAGGGCCAATAAGATTCAAATTAACAAACTTGGTACTCAGATCAAATTCCCAATAAAGTAGACTAGTTATTTAATTGTGTTAAAATCATTTGATATTTAATATATCATATCAGTTTAGTCGGGATCTAATGTTGCTCGAATTATACGAGCCGTTAATGCTTATAAGTCATACAGGGTTTGGTGATAATTCTAATTGTTTATGTCTCTTAGGGGTGTCTTAATAAATAATATTACAACATGAATTGGTTAATAGAAGTACCAAAGTCATGGAACTAATAATTCTTACAAATATTATTGTTTACATGCAGGTCTCATCTGTTGGGAATCATGTTTCAACCCCAGTGTAGAACGCTTTGGGTCGCCAGCCTTATTGGTGCTTAGCTTGATAAAATGACGATTGGTGCTTGTTACTATTTTATGTACTAACAAAGTCATTTACCTATGTTTATGCAATAAGGAAGGTGTATCTTTATATGAGATTAATAAAATGATATATATGTTTTGTTAGTTCTCATATCATGTTTACTCAGTGTCCATTCTTTTTCTACGTTTAAGATGAAGGGGTGTTCGGTTTATTTGTAGAAATAGTCAAATGTCTCGAAATGTATCATTTTATTTATGGTTTGCGTGTAGTACATTATGTTAAGTGTGGACGTGATTCTCCTACCAATTTAAGCTATAATTGTGTTTTTTTACCTTTTAATTCAATTTTTATCTTCGTAGACAAAATATACTCAATTACGTATATGCCATTCGATCTCCATAAATAATTAATAAAATATTAAAATTTGTATTACCAAGCGACGATATTCCTTAAATAAGAAAGGTTTTGAGTTTTTAACATATCCCCATGGCATGGAAGATCTGATCGATAACGGATGATTCTCCCATGGCGTTAAGGATGCCGATTTCTTTACTATAGGCTGGTGGATCAACTCATCCTTTGGCATACGACAATACATCAATAGGCCCACTCGGGTCAACCTATAACAACAAACAACAATATTATATAGGGTATTCGAATGACTAACGTATCTCACTTAATGAACGTCGTTTTTAGCGGTTTGAGTTTTATATATTTGAAGTTAGCATTGAATTTGATAAATTCCGTACTCAATGTAGATGCAGTATGGCGAATTATTGTGAATAAACTTCCTCTCTAAACAAAATGTCATTCGTGGAATCCAGAGGATATCAGAAATTGTATAAGAGCCTTAGAACTAATTGCCAATAAAAGGGTATAAATATCAATTGATGGGGACCGTAGGAATAAAAATAGGGTTTCCCATTGCCTAATCGTGTCCTTCTTTATACAGAGATCTGATAGTTGTGTTTTTTTTTCTGATACGTTATGATATCACAATGGTCTTTACGAAGGACACTAAGAAATAAGACACATAACCAAAACGGTTCCAACAAAAACTTTGTTGCGGCTCGTTTTAAAACAAGTTAACCATTCAAGAAACTAAATGATTGTTTTAATTTATGTTGTCCATGTGGCACCACGAACTAATTCACTTAAGCCAAACTCCGGTTAGATTCAATCGTATGCCAAACCTAACTTCTGCCTTAATGTAGGAATTAGCATCTCTATCTTCACCTAAGAAGTAATATTGAATCTCTATTTATGGCTTTAAGATGGCACACGTTATCACAATTTTTCTCCTATATGTTACGTTATATAACTAAAACATGTTCCATGAGACATGCTGATCAAGGAACTCAATGAATATCATGTGAGTAAAAACATGATGCATTGGACTATCTCAGCTAGGAATTCAATGAATTGATTATCATGTGAGCAATAACATGTTACATGAGACTTGGTGAGGTGGTAACTCAATGAATATCATATGAGCAAGAACATGTTCCATGCATGCATGGGAGAAACCCAAATGGGATCTTTAGCCTATTTAAAGAGGAATACACTCTCAAAAGTAAAATAACAACTGCAATTACTAAACTAGCAAATTAAACAAACTCTCTTTTTCTTGCCTAGATCAAGTAATTCCATTTGTAACTTGTAGGAATGGCGGCCTCTTACTCGCTCAACATTCTTATGCCTAGTTATCTCTATCCCGATGAAATGCCCAATCAGGTATCTTTTGTGAATAAATTGGTTATTTTTCTCATAAAGTCTAAGGACTTGTCTTAGCTTTTCAAAATTCTTCTTAATACTCCAAACAAAATGCATTTCTAAGTTCATATACTTTGGTGAAAGGGATTGAGTTCCACAATCAGGTTTCATAAGATTCAAATTAACAAACTTGGCAATCAGATCAAATTCCGAATAAAGTAGACTTGTTATTTTTTTAATTGAATTGAAATCATTTGGTATTTAATTTATTCATATCAGTTTAGTTGGGATCTAATACTGCTCCAACTATACGAGGGGTTAATGTTTATAAGTCATACAGGGTATGGTGATAATGCTAATTGTTTATGTCTCTTAGGGGTGTCTTAATAAATAATATTGCAACATGAATTGGTTAATACAAGTACCAAAATCATGGAACTAATAATTCTTACAAATATTATTATTTACATGCAGGTCTTATCTGATGGGAATGATGTTTCAACCCCAGTGTAGAACGCTTTGGGTCGCCAGCCTTATTGGTGCTTAGCTTGATAAAATGATGATTGGTGCTTGTTACTATTTTATGTACTAACAAAGTCATTTACCTATGTTTATGCAATAAGGAAGGTGTATCTTTATATGAGATTAATAAAATGATATATATGTTTTGTTAGTTCTCATATCATCTTTACTCAGTGTCCACTCTTTTTCTACATTTAAGATGAAGGGGCATTCGGTTTATTTGCAGAAATAGTCAATTGTCTCAAAATGTATCATTTGATTTATGGTTTGCGTGTAGTACATTATGTTAAGTCTGGACGTGATTCTCCTACCAATTTAAGCTATAATTGTGTTTTTTTTACCTTTTGATTCAATTTTTATCTCCGTACGTAGACAAAATATGCTCAATTACGTATATGCCATTCGATCTCCATAAATAATTAATGGAATATTAAAATTTGTATTCCCAAGCAACAATCTTCCTTAAATAAGAAAGGTTTTGAGTTTTTAACATATCCCCATGGCGTGGAAGATCTGATCGATAACGGATGATTCTCCCATGGCGTTAAGGATGCCGATTTCTTTTCTATAGGCCGGTGGATCAACTCATCCTTTGACATACGACAATACATCAATAGGCCCTCTCGGATCAACCTATAACAACAAATAACAATATTATAGAGGGTATCCGAATGACTAACGTATCTCTCTTAATGAACGTCGTTTTTAGCGGTTTGAGTTTTATATATTTGAAGTTAGCATTGAATTTGATAAACGCCGTACTGAAAGTAAATGCAGTATGGCGAATTATTGTGAATAAACTTCCTCTCTAAACAAAATGTCATTCGTCGAATCCAGAGGATATCAGAAATTGTATAAGAGCCTTAGAACTAATTGCCAATAAAAGGGTATAAATATCAATTGATGGGGACCGTAGGAATAAAAATAGGGTTTCCCATTGCCTAATCGTGTCTTTCTTTATACAGAGATCTGATAGTTGTGTTTTTTTTTCTTATACGTTATGATATCACAATGGTCTTTACGAAGGACACTAAGAAATAAGACACATAACCAAAACGGTTCCAACAAAAACTTTGTTGCGGCTCGTTTTAAAACAAGTTAACCATTCAAGAAACTAAATGATTGTTTTAATTTATGTTGTCCATGTGGCACCACGAACTAATTCACTTAAGCCAAACTCCGGTTAGATTCAATCGTATGCCAAACCTAACTTCTGCCTTAATGTAGGAATTAGCATCTCTATCTTCACCTAAGAAGTAATATTGAATCTCTATTTATGGCTTTAAGATGGCACACGTTATCACAATTTTTCTCCTATATGTTACGTTATATAACTAAAACATGTTCCATGAGACATGCTGATCAAGGAACTCAATGAATATCATGTGAGTAAAAACATGATGCATTGGACTATCTCAGCTAGGAATTCAATGAATTGATTATCATGTGAGCAATAACATGTTACATGAGACTTGGTGAGGTGGTAACTCAATGAATATCATATGAGCAAGAACATGTTCCATGCATGCATGGGAGAAACCCAAATGGGATCTTTAGCCTATTTAAAGAGGAATACACTCTCAAAAGTAAAATAACAACTGCAATTACTAAACTAGCAAATTAAACAAACTCTCTTTTTCTTGCCTAGATCAAGTAATTCCATTTGTAACTTGTAGGAATGGCGGCCTCTTACTCGCTCAACATTCTTATGCCTAGTTATCTCTATCCCGATGAAATGCCCAATCAGGTATCTTTTGTGAATAAATTGGTTATTTTTCTCATAAAGTCTAAGGACTTGTCTTAGCTTTTCAAAATTCTTCTTAATACTCCAAACAAAATGCATTTCTAAGTTCATATACTTTGGTGAAAGGGATTGAGTTCCACAATCAGGTTTCATAAGATTCAAATTAACAAACTTGGCAATCAGATCAAATTCCAAATAAAGTAGACTTGTTATTTTTTTAATTGAATTGAAATCATTTGGTATTTAATTTATTCATATCAGTTTAGTTGGGATCTAATACTGCTCCAACTATACGAGGGGTTAATGTTTATAAGTCATACAGGGTATGGTGATAATGCTAATTGTTTATGTCTCTTAGGGGTGTCTTAATAAATAATATTGCAACATGAATTGGTTAATACAAGTACCAAAATCATGGAACTAATAATTCTTACAAATATTATTATTTACATGCAGGTCTTATCTGATGGGAATGATGTTTCAACCCCAGTGTAGAACGCTTTGGGTCGCCAGCCTTATTGGTGCTTAGCTTGATAAAATGATGATTGGTGCTTGTTACTATTTTATGTACTAACAAAGTCATTTACCTATGTTTATGCAATAAGGAAGGTGTATCTTTATATGAGATTAATAAAATGATATATATGTTTTGTTAGTTCTCATATCATCTTTACTCAGTGTCCACTCTTTTTCTACATTTAAGATGAAGGGGCATTCGGTTTATTTGCAGAAATAGTCAATTGTCTCAAAATGTATCATTTGATTTATGGTTTGCGTGTAGTACATTATGTTAAGTCTGGACGTGATTCTCCTACCAATTTAAGCTATAATTGTGTTTTTTTTACCTTTTGATTCAATTTTTATCTCCGTACGTAGACAAAATATGCTCAATTACGTATATGCCATTCGATCTCCATAAATAATTAATGGAATATTAAAATTTGTATTCCCAAGCAACAATCTTCCTTAAATAAGAAAGGTTTTGAGTTTTTAACATATCCCCATGGCGTGGAAGATCTGATCGATAACGGATGATTCTCCCATGGCGTTAAGGATGCCGATTTCTTTTCTATAGGCCGGTGGATCAACTCATCCTTTGACATACGACAATACATCAATAGGCCCTCTCGGATCAACCTATAACAACAAATAACAATATTATAGAGGGTATCCGAATGACTAACGTATCTCACTTAATGAACGTCGTTTTTAGCGGTTTGAGTTTTATATATTTGAAGTTAGCATTGAATTTGATAAACGCCGTACTGAAAGTAAATGCAGTATGGCGAATTATTGTGAATAAACTTCCTCTCTAAACAAAATGTCATTCGTCGAATCCAGAGGATATCAGAAATTGTATAAGAGCCTTAGAACTAATTGCCAATAAAAGGGTATAAATATCAATTGATGGGGACCGTAGGAATAAAAATAGGGTTTCCCATTGCCTAATCGTTTCCTTCTTTATACAGAGATCTGATAGTTGTGTTTTTTTTTCTTATACGTTATGATATCACAATGGTCTTTACGAAGGACACTAAGAAATAAGACACATAACCAAAACGGTTCCAACAAAAACTTTGTTGCGGCTCGTTTTAAAACAAGTTAACCATTCAAGAAACTAAATGATTGTTTTAATTTATGTTGTCCATGTGGCACCACGAACTAATTCACTTAAGCCAAACTCCGGTTAGATTCAATCGTATGCCAAACCTAACTTCTGCCTTAATGTAGGAATTAGCATCTCTATCTTCACCTAAGAAGTAATATTGAATCTCTATTTATGGCTTTAAGATGGCACACGTTATCACAATTTTTCTCCTATATGTTACGTTATATAACTAAAACATGTTCCATGAGACATGCTGATCAAGGAACTCAATGAATATCATGTGAGTAAAAACATGATGCATTGGACTATCTCAGCTAGGAATTCAATGAATTGATTATCATGTGAGCAATAACATGTTACATGAGACTTGGTGAGGTGGTAACTCAATGAATATCATATGAGCAAGAACATGTTCCATGCATGCATGGGAGAAACCCAAATGGGATCTTTAGCCTATTTAAAGAGGAATACACTCTCAAAAGTAAAATAACAACTGCAATTACTAAACTAGCAAATTAAACAAACTCTCTTTTTCTTGCCTAGATCAAGTAATTCCATTTGTAACTTGTAGGAATGGCGGCCTCTTACTCGCTCAACATTCTTATGCCTAGTTATCTCTATCCCGATGAAATGCCCAATCAGGTATCTTTTGTGAATAAATTGGTTATTTTTCTCATAAAGTCTAAGGACTTGTCTTAGCTTTTCAAAATTCTTCTTAATACTCCAAACAAAATGCATTTCTAAGTTCATATACTTTGGTGAAAGGGATTGAGTTCCACAATCAGGTTTCATAAGATTCAAATTAACAAACTTGGCAATCAGATCAAATTCCGAATAAAGTAGATTTGTTATTTTTTTAATTGAATTGAAATCATTTGGTATTTAATTTATTCATATCAGTTTAGTTGGGATCTAATACTGCTCCAACTATACGAGGGGTTAATGTTTATAAGTCATACATGGTATGGTGATAATGCTAATTGTTTATGTCTCTTAGGGGTGTCTTAATAAATAATATTGCAACATGAATTGGTTAATACAAGTACCAAAATCATGGAACTAATAATTCTTACAAATATTATTATTTACATGCAGGTCTCATCTGATGGGAATGATGTTTCAACCCCAGTGTAGAACGCTTTGGGTCGCCAGCCTTATTGGTGCTTAGCTTGATAAAATGACGATTGGTGCTTGTTACTATTTTATGTACTAACAAAGTCATTTACCTATGTTTATGCAATAAGGAAGGTGTATCTTTATATGAGATTAATAAAATGATATATATGTTTTGTTAGTTCTCATATCATCTTTACTCAGTGTCCACTCTTTTTCTACATTTAAGATGAAGGGGCATTCGGTTTATTTGCAGAAATAGTCAATTGTCTCAAAATGTATCATTTGATTTATGGTTTGCGTGTAGTACATTATGTTAAGTGTGGACGTGATTCTCCTACCAATTTAAGCTATAATTGTGTTTTTTTTACCTTTTGATTCAATTTTTATCTCCGTACGTAGACAAAATATGCTCAATTACGTATATGCCATTCGATCTCCATAAATAATTAATGGAATATTAAAATTTGTATTCCCAAGCAACAATCTTCCTTAAATAAGAAAGGTTTTGAGTTTTTAACATATCCCCATGGCGTGGAAGATCTGATCGATAACGGATGATTCTCCCATGGCGTTAAGGATGCCGATTTCTTTTCTATAGGCCGGTGGATCAACTCATCCTTTGACATACGACAATACATCAATAGGCCCTCTCGGATCAACCTATAACAACAAATAACAATATTATAGAGGGTATCCGAATGACTAACGTATCTCACTTAATGAACGTCGTTTTTAGCGGTTTGAGTTTTATATATTTGAAGTTAGCATTGAATTTGATAAACGCCGTACTGAAAGTAAATGCAGTATGGCGAATTATTGTGAATAAACTTCCTCTCTAAACAAAATGTCATTTGTCGAATCCAGAGGATATCAGAAATTGTATAAGAGCCTTAGAACTAATTGCCAATAAAAGGGTATAAATATCAATTGATGGGGACCGTAGGAATAAAAATAGGGTTTCCCATTGCCTAATCGTTTCCTTCTTTATACAGAGATCTGATAGTTGTGTTTTTTTTTCTTATACGTTATGATATCACAATGGTCTTTACGAAGGACACTAAGAAATAAGACACATAACCAAAACGGTTCCAACAAAAACTTTGTTGCGGCTCGTTTTAAAACAAGTTAACCATTCAAGAAACTAAATGATTATTTTAATTTATGTTGTCCATGTGGCACCACGAACTAATTCACTTAAGCCAAACTCCGGTTAGATTCAATCGTATGCCAAACCTAACTTCTGCCTTAATGTAGGAATTAGCATCTCTATCTTCACCTAAGAAGTAATATTGAATCTCTATTTATGGCTTTAAGATGGCACACGTTATCACAATTTTTCTCCTATATGTTACGTTATATAACTAAAACATGTTCCATGAGACATGCTGATCAAGGAACTCAATGAATATCATGTGAGTAAAAACATGATGCATTGGACTATCTCAGCTAGGAATTCAATGAATTGATTATCATGTGAGCAATAACATGTTACATGAGACTTGGTGAGGTGGTAACTCAATGAATATCATATGAGCAAGAACATGTTCCATGCATGCATGGGAGAAACCCAAATGGGATCTTTAGCCTATTTAAAGAGGAATACACTCTCAAAAGTAAAATAACAACTGCAATTACTAAACTAGCAAATTAAACAAACTCTTTTTTTCTTGCCTAGATCAAGTAATTCCATTTGTAACTTGTAGGAATGGCGGCCTCTTACTCGCTCAACATTCTTATGCCTAGTTATCTCTATCCCGATGAAATGCCCAATCAGGTATCTTTTGTGAATAAATTGGTTATTTTTCTCATAAAGTCTAAGGACTTGTCTTAGCTTTTCAAAATTCTTCTTAATACTCCAAACAAAATGCATTTCTAAGTTCATATACTTTGGTGAAAGGGATTGAGTTCCACAATCAGGTTTCATAAGATTCAAATTAACAAACTTGGCAATCAGATCAAATTCCGAATAAAGTAGACTTGTTATTTTTTTAATTGAATTGAAATCATTTGGTATTTAATTTATTCATATCAGTTTAGTTGGGATCTAATACTGCTCCAACTATACGAGGGGTTAATGTTTATAAGTCATACATGGTATGGTGATAATGCTAATTGTTTATGTCTCTTAGGGGTGTCTTAATAAATAATATTGCAACATGAATTGGTTAATACAAGTACCAAAATCATGGAACTAATAATTCTTACAAATATTATTATTTACATGCAGGTCTCATCTGATGGGAATGATGTTTCAACCCCAGTGTAGAACGCTTTGGGTCGCCAGCCTTATTGGTGCTTAGCTTGATAAAATGACGATTGGTGCTTGTTACTATTTTATGTACTAACAAAGTCATTTACCTATGTTTATGCAATAAGGAAGGTGTATCTTTATATGAGATTAATAAAATGATATATATGTTTTGTTAGTTCTCATATCATCTTTACTCAGTGTCCACTCTTTTTCTACATTTAAGATGAAGGGGCATTCGGTTTATTTGCAGAAATAGTCAATTGTCTCAAAATGTATCATTTGATTTATGGTTTGCGTGTAGTACATTATGTTAAGTGTGGACGTGATTCTCCTACCAATTTAAGCTATAATTGTGTTTTTTTTACCTTTTGATTCAATTTTTATCTCCGTACGTAGACAAAATATGCTCAATTACGTATATGCCATTCGATCTCCATAAATAATTAATGGAATATTAAAATTTGTATTCCCAAGCAACAATCTTCCTTAAATAAGAAAGGTTTTGAGTTTTTAACATATCCCCATGGCGTGGAAGATCTGATCGATAACGGATGATTCTCCCATGGCGTTAAGGATGCCGATTTCTTTTCTATAGGCCGGTGGATCAACTCATCCTTTGACATACGACAATACATCAATAGGCCCTCTCGGATCAACCTATAACAACAAATAACAATATTATAGAGGGTATCCGAATGACTAACGTATCTCACTTAATGAACGTCGTTTTTAGCGGTTTGAGTTTTATATATTTGAAGTTAGCATTGAATTTGATAAACGCCGTACTAAAAGTAAATGCAGTATGGCGAATTATTGTGAATAAACTTCCTCTCTAAACAAAATGTCATTTGTCGAATCGCAGAGGTGTAACAACCCTAAATTTTGACCAGATCTAATTATACAAAAATTTAGGATTGTTATGCCGCAATTGACTACTGAGTCAACTGCAAGGCTAAAACACTGATATAATTTAAACCAAGTTATTTACATAAATGATAACGAGTTGACAGCGGAAGACTGAAGTCAAGTTTACAAAACTTAATCCCAACTGAAATGACAAGTACAACTGATTAAAGTGACTCAACCGTAGCATCATATATTCCAAGCTAGCCCCATGATATGCACAAACGTCCACGCAACAATTCACTTCAAGTAGACCTGCCATGTACATCACCAGAGAATGATACAGGCCCCAAAATAGGGTAGGGACAAACCCAAACTTAGAACGTCCGCAAAGGCTGATTAAGAACTCAAAAGCATGCAGAACAATAAGGAAAAGAAGATACGCGCCTTCATGGCGCATAGCTAATCAAGCAACGCTTAGTCAAAGAAAGCCAAGTACAAAATCATAATAAAAATCAAGGCCAAGATTCAATCAGTTCAATATATATATCAACAATTATAAGTCTGGTTTCGTGATTGGGTCCTACCCCAACACGCTACTAGAGCTTTGAACCTCCCTATAGACCCGAGTGTGCACACCCCTCACTAGAGAGCCAGTAGGATGTAACCCTTCTAGGAGGAAGTCTAATAGGCGACTGGTAGCTAACCCACCCCAGATTTCACCTTGATCAGAGGTGTATATGTAACTCCCCGACGGACCAGTGGTCACGCCTGCTCTAGCAGATTGTGATGTAACATTATTCAACATACCTATTTTATCCGTCTTAGATACATTATTACATTCATAGAATCCATCTTGTATGACAACTCAGGCCAAGTTCAAATATCAAACAAAGACGAGTACAAAGATCGAATATATAAAGGAGGAGTTGAGTTCCATCTCATTTGGTTGAATTTCAACTATCCGACTTCATAAAATTTAGAAACGATAAGAGTATATGTCAGTTGCAATATAGATGACATGAACTGAAAAGTCGGATCACCAAAAGATATATGAAAACATGCTCGAGCTCAAGAGGGGTTAACGTTCTTACCAGACACGCTTAACTTCTCCTTAATAATCTTTCTCAATATCGGCAAACTGAACCTCTTTAAATTCACAAAGCTCTTAGCTATCCCGAACAGCTCCAAACTGCGAATCAAGCATCCAAAACCTCCATACGTCATCCTCCAACGAACCATGTAAGCATGGGACATCAAATAAATACACAACATCATTTTACTCCCCAAAAATCTTCCAAAGAGACTAAGTATAACTTGTCCAAATCCAATAGAACAATAGGCTGCACTCTCTTCATTTTTCTAAACACATGACTAGTGTTTAGACGATAATTGGTAATGAATTCCTAACCTTTTAGACACAAAACCAATTTTAAATTGTAACACTACCTCTTAGTAGTATTTCCACACATCAAACGTTAACATTCATCAACTATCAAAGGATTTATAGCCCAAATACCACAACTGCTCCAAAACAGAGTGCCAAATGCGCATCCAACTTCTAGGAAGTATAACATGATCATAATGACAGGTTTTCAAGCATTTTTAAAGCCTAAAATCAAGAGATTAAACTGAAGTTCAACTTAGGATTTTTTTTCAATTAAAAACATGAAGAAATGAGGCTGTTGTGATCAAAGTATGAAGACCCTATGTTCATGATACTCACAGGAAGAACAACGAAACAAGGGTTTACTTCAAAATATGATTTGGGCAACTAAATCATAATGAAAATGAAATTAACCAATTGTGGTTTATTTCCAAAGATCTCAAGAGTAAATATAAATAAGATTTAAGTAATGATCTTACCAAACAAAGGAGATATGACCAATATACCAAAGATGGTCCAGAATCGCATTCAGAAAGCCACCTTAACTTGCAGAGCCAATACGGTGATCATAATGAACAAATTTTGTCTCAACGTCTTCTGTGAAATTGTATATGGAATGTAGTAGTTGAATATAGGCTTTCGTTTCACTTAATTCCGATTAGAAACGAATGAGAACAGCGAGAGAGAAGTTGAGGCCTCTGCAGATAATTTCAGCGGCAAGCAGGCAGCTGCTTGTGCAGTCCTTATGCACGAATTTTGGCTGAGTAAGCGGATGATTTGGGGTCCAATTAAGTGTCAACATGAGGTATGATCATCTCGGATTATTATGTACTCCCGGCACCTCGTGCTTCCAAAATAGGATCGGTATCGTGTAGATTGAGATTTGTATAATTTGAAAATGAACTTGTAACTTGTGACATTTGACTTCATATTTACCAAGAAAAGCTCCTCAAATGATACAATGAAACAATCACAACTTTGTTCCGGGTTTAGGTTAACAAATTACTTAACGACTAAGAAAACGTTTCTTCACGATTAAGAAAGCTATCGAAACGACAATGGATTGAGAATGTTACCGAACATTCCTTAAGTAAGACCTCCTCAATAAACTTAATGGTATCATCCAATTCCACGACCGAGATCACAAATGGATAACTAAACAAATATTCACCCTTTTAAAATCCGAAAATCACTATATAAATTCCAAAAACTAAAACGTAAGATCCTAAATTCACTATAATTAGTAACACCCGAATAAGATAAATTACCAAAAAGTACGTGGTGTTACAAGAGGGATGTCAGAAATTGTGTAAGAGCCTTAGAACTACTCCCTCCGTCCTAGCTCAAACACCCCATATTCCATTTCGGGACGTCCCACCTCAAACACTCCATATTCCATTTCGGGACGTCCCACCTCAAACACCCCATCTATTTTGGGACATATTTCTCTCTCCTACATTTATTAAATTATTACATCCTCTCTCACATTATCTCTCCTGCTTTTATTAATCCCCACATTCTCTCTCCTCCTTTTTCCTGATATTACCCCACTCAACATACTATATCAATTTTTCTTATTCCACTACAAAAAATGATCGGGATGTTTGAGATGGGACGGAGGGAGTAATTGCCAATTAAAGGGTATAAATATCAATTGATGGGGACCCTAGGAATAAAAATAGGGTTTCACATTGCCTAATCGTGTCCTTCTTTATACATAGATCTGATAGTTGTGTTTTTTTCTTATACGTTATGATATCACATTGGTCTTTACTAAGGACACTAAGAAATATGAAACATAACGAAAACGGTTCCAACCAAAACTTTATGGCGGCTGGTTTTAGAACAAGTTGACCATACAAGAAACTAAATCATTGTTTTAATTTATGTTGTCCATGTGGCACCATGAACTATTTCACTTAAGCTAAACTCCGGTTAGATTCATTCGTATGCCAAACCTAACTTCTGCCCACTACTAAAAAAATGACCTATTGCAACGCATCAAATGTAACGCTTGTACTAGAACCGTTGCATTAGACCCCCTATTGCAATGAATTTAGGTTTCAATATAATAAAATCACCTCTAATGCAACGGTTGACAGGTAGGCGTTGCATTAGGTAACAAAGTTGCATTAGACTTACCAAATGCAACTGTTGACAGTAGGCGTTGCTTTAGGTATTAAATGACAAAAAAAAAGAGGAACAAAAAGTCAATCAATACCTCTACGCCATACTCCGTATAATCAGTTTTATTTTGTTTACCTCATTCAGAAAATTTCCCTTATTCTTCCTCCTCCATCTTCATCCTCAAAAAAAAAAAAAAAAAAAAAAAAACTTCTACTCAGTCAAATCTGTGTGTGCTCGTTGTCTTCTATTATTATCTCGTTGTTCTTATACAAATAAATCATCAAAGTAAGGTAATTTGTTTCTCAATTTGGTTCAATTTTTTCAACTCAGGAATTAGGGTTTTGGATAGGGTGCTTGGATCACTACAAGAAAGTTGGTTTTTGGCCACAGGCTTCGGCAACAATTTATGTAACAACCCAAAATACGAAACGATTTTATAATTTTATTTTATCGATTACATTTTCGTAATAAATCTTTGAGTCGAATTTATTTGTATTGTTTTCAGAAAATGAGTTTTGTAATCGGGTTTGGTAAAGTGATAATCTTTAATTTTGATCCAATTTGATTTTATTTGTTATTATCCAAAGTTTTATATTTAAGCAATATTAAAAAAAAAAACAAAAAAGAAAGAAAGAAATGAGAAAAACAGCACGTAGAACACCCCCCCCCCCCCTTGGTTTTCTCTCTCCTACTTTCCTCTTCTCCAATTTCTTTGTCACTCCCCTTACCCGACACCTCCCAGGCTCCCATCCTCATCCTCATCATCATAATTCACCACCATTCTTTCCCCTAATTATCATCATCAAATCATAAATCATCCCCATCATCTTTCATCATCATTTCTGATCACTTTCTTCATTCTTTGATCGATTGTTGACCAATCATCGCAACGCCCAATTCGTCGCTCTTGTACCATCATAGCGACAACACCTTGCATCGGGTTGTCGACCACCGGCTGCCGTCGCGCCGTCTCGGCTCCGACCACCACCGCCTTTCGAAGATTTCTGGGTAAATAAATGACTTTTCAAATTTAGTTTGATAAGTTTAATTGATTCAATTTGATTATAAATTTCTGTTTTAATAATTGTGAATTTCGAATTCAATTGAACCAGTTTTTGGGCTGATTTTAAGAGCTAAATTTGGGGCTGATTGTGAGGCGTTTTATGACCGAGTTTGGGTCGATTCTGTGAGCTGATTTGGGGCAGTTTGTGAGTTAATTTTTAAGCTGATTTTTGGGTCGTGTGGTGTGCGAATTCGATTCGAAGCAAAGGTAACACGATGTCTACTTCTTGAAAATCGTTATAAATTATTTCTTAGTTTGATTATATTATGAACTTATATGTTGGATGAACTACTGTTTTATTGGTGGTGTTGTGATTGGAGTTGGTCTCCCGTCTCTGCTAGTATGATAAGGAGGGCTGTAAATTGGCGAGTCATATGATTTTGGTGTGGATGGCAGGCCACTCTTAGCTGTTGGTAGCTTAGTTGTAGATGAACTGTGATCTTTACGAAATTTTCCAAGGATTCATGATTTATGGTTTGTTAAGTGGTATGCTGTGAGAAACTATTAATGAAAATGAGTTTTGTTTGGTTAAGAATGACTTGGTACTGTTGGTCTCAGTTTTGTATTATATGGATCAGTGTCCCTTATTCGTATGGTCGATATTGGTGAAAAGTTTCATTGTTGGTTTAATTGTGGCGTAGAGCCAAGAATTGTTGTGGACTTGGCATATGTTGTTGGCTATGTGTGTGTTTGTGCTGAATATGTGACCACCGTTCTCTTAATAAAACACTAATCACCTTTCCACGATCTCTTTTTGAACAATATGCTGAATGGGGAGTTGATTTTGGTAATGTATTGACTGCACTTACTAGATGTGTAGATTATGGTGTATTGTCCCCTATCTCTTCTCTCATGGTAAGACCAAGTGAGCTACATAAGAAGTATGAAGAAATGAGTATAGGGCTTTGGCTCAGTGGGACAAGTCCTATCTTACTATTTATGTTCAATTTCCGTTGAGTGTGTTTGGGAGTTTTTCTTACCTCCCCACGCCCTGATTTTCCTTCACCAAAAACAAAAAGATAAAGAACATAATGAAAAAATTGCATTGATTCATACACTCCTTTAGTCCTTATGAGTATGGCACCTCAAAATGCTGGGTGTTTTGCTTCTTCTAGTATTATAGTGGGGTGGTAGAGTAGAGAGGTTCAATAGCTGTCCAAGGGACTTTGTTTCACGAGTGCTTTATATTTTGCTTTGTCTAATACTCTAATTGATATATCTGGCCTAGCTGCGTAATAATCCAACATTCAAGATTTATAACAACGATTCATGTCTTCAACGATGAGATAGAATACCACTCTTCCTCTTTTTTTTTTCTATTTTTTTTTTGTTTTGGTTATTTTTTTTTTGTTGCAATACACTTTGTGAACATGTTGATATTCTGGAATTGTGCTGAATTTTGTTCTTTCTTCTCCTCCAAGGGGGGACTTGTGCTATTAAGAAGTGTAGTCCTCGTAGATATCAAGGCTTCATCCATGTGGTCTGTGTAGTTTTGAAGTTTAATTTTCAGATATTCAATCTAAATGTGCTAGTTAGTAGTTATATTTTTTCCTACCTGACATGGCTTGCAAACTATATTGATCCAATTGGTATAATGTATTGACTGAACAAATAGCTGATTCACTTAATGCTTTCCTGGTTTGCCTCTTTGTTTTGATTTGGTTCTATGATGAGGTTTGATTTAAAGAGAGATTATAAGCTACTTAATACTTATACACGCTCTTTTGTGAAAGGCTAGTAGCTTAAAGGTAGAGCATTGTGCAATGTTGCACAAAAGCGTGGGTTCGAATCCCACCTAGCCTAATGAAATTTATATATATTTGTTTTTTTTTTTTCCTAATCTGTGAGAACCGTTGCTATAGGTCATATTGTGTTGCCATATTCTCCTTGGCGTTGCAATATGTAGTGTTGCATTTGATAAGCAAACGCAACAGTTGTTAGGACCTAATGCAACGCCTACTATTGTTTTCCCCCTACCGTTGCATTAGACCCAAAATTGCGTTACCTTAGACCTAATGCAGCGCGAGTATTTGCAGCGCCTCTGCGCGTCACCATAGGTCTAATGTAACGGTTTTTTGGGTCTAATGTAACGATTTTGGGGTGTTACAATATGTCATTAATGTAGTAGTGGCCTTAATGTAGGAATTAGCATCTCTATCGTCACCTAAGAAGTAATATTGAATCTCAATTAATGGCTTTAAGATGGCACACGTTGTCACAATTTTTCTCCTATATGTTATGTTATATAACTAAAACATGTTCCATGGGACATACTGATCTAGAAACTCAATGAATATCATGTGAGTAAGAACATGATGCATTTGACTAGCTCGGCTAGGAACTCAATGATTGTCATGTGAGCATGAACATGTTGCTTGAGACTTGCTGAGCTGGAAACTCAATGAATATCATATGAGCAAGAACATGTTCCATGCATGCATGGGAGAAACCCAAATGGGATCTTAGCCTATTTAAAGAGGCATACACTCTCAAAAGTATAACAACTGCAATTACTAAACTAGCAAATTAAACAAAGTCTCTTTTTCTTGCCTAGATCAAGTAATTACATTTCTAATTTGTAAGAATGGCAGCCTCTTACTCGCTCAACATTCTTATGCCTAGTTATCTCTATCCCGATGAAATGCCCAATCAGGTATCTTTTGCGAATAAATTGGTTATTTATGTCATAAAGTCTAAGGACTTCTCTTAGCTTTTCAATATTCATCTTAAATACTCTTAACAAAATACATTTCTAAGTTCATATACTTTGGTGAAAGGGATTGAGTTCCACATTTAAGTTTCATAAGATTCAAATTAACAAACTTGGTATTCAGACTAAATTCCGAATAAAGTAGACTAGTTTTTTTTTTTATTGAATTCAAATCATTTGATATTTAATTTATTCATATCAGCTTAGTTTTTTTTTTTTACATACCAGTTTAGTTGGGATCTAATATTGCTCCAATTATACGAGGCGTTAATTTTTATAAGTCATACGGGGTTTGGTGATAATGCTAATTGTTTATGTCTCTTAGGGGTGTCTTAATAAATAATATTGCCACATGAATTGGTTAATACAAGTACCAAAATCGTGGAACTGATAATTCTAATAAAGATTACTGTGTACATGCAGGTCTCATCTGATGGGAATGATGTTTCAACCCCAGTGTAGAACGCTTTGGGTCACCAGCGTTATTGGTGCTTAGCTTGATAAAATGACGATTGGTGCTTGTTAGTTTTTTAATTTACTAAAATAGACATTTACCTATGTTTATGAAATAAGGATGATGTATCGTCATATGAGATGAATAAAATGATATGTATTTTTTGTTAGAACAACTCCAATGGCAAACTACAAAGTGTACTTTTGTCGTGCCATGTAGGAGAGAGAAATGTTTCAAGTTATTTTCTCAAACTACACTATATCTCAAACAATGGTAAACCACAACTGTTGTACCTTGGAAATAAATTATTAAAATATAAAATAATCCATTTTCCTCAAAAAAATAAACAATTTCTTGGAATTTTTTTTTCTCAAGCAACGTAGCCTTGGGGAGCAACGTAGCCTGCAAAACTACATGATTAGAATTTACTCCAATGGTACAGGCTGCTTACATCATCAGTTTGTCAATCTAAACTAGGGGTGAGCATCGACGGGTACCCGCTTTAAAACCACGGACCCGGACCCGGACCCGTCTTGAACGGGTATTAAAAATAATATCGGGAACCGGACCCGTCATCAACTGGTCCTGAAAAATGGGAACCGGACCCGTACCCGTCAATGGCAACAACGGGTAACGGGTACCCGTTCAATCTAACCTTAACTAATTATTTGAAAAAAAAAAAAAAAAGATGGGACGGTGGAAGATCTGCTACGCTGCTGCCCAACACATAGAACATCAGGCCTCAGCAAATGTTTAGCCCATTTGACCACACAAAGGCATGACCCAAAAGGCTCACATGTAACACAGCCCACTAAGGCAAGCCGTGCATAGCATGTTAGGCCCAACTTAGCTCTAACACCTTCAAGGTTTGTTGTTTATATTGAAAACAAATTGCCCACATATCCCTTTTGTAGTCGATGTGGGACAATTTTCGTTTCAATTTTTTTTCTCTTCCAACGTTTCTTTCATTTCACAAATTTCAATCTCTTTTGTTTTTTTTTTTTTTTTTTTTTTGGCAAAGTTAGCATATTATCACCCATTCTCATTCTCATGTTAATGATCTTCGGTGTTTTATTGTAGTGATTTTCATTTAATCAATAACATTGATCTACCTTCTAAACAATAATGACTTTCATGATATTACCTTATGTTATTAGGTGGGATTGTGTTTGACACTTGATTTCTAAGATACCATATTACCATCCTCCCTTTGTTAAGCGTTAGTGTTAGGCCATATCATGGCCATTTGCAATTCTTTTAAATCCACCATGTGTATTAATTCATACTCCCTCCGTCCCACCTCAAACACCCCGATCTATTTTTGTAGTAGAATAAGAAAAATTGATATAGTATGTTGAGTGGGGTAATATTAGGAAAAAGGAGGAGAGAGAATGTGAGGATTAATAAAAGTAGGAGAGATAATGTGAGAGTGGATGTAATAATTTAATAAAAGGAGGAGAGAGAAATATGTCCCAAAATAGATGGGGTGTTTGAGGTGGGACGTCCCGAAATAGAATATGGGGTGTTTGAGTTGGGACGGAGGGAGTAGTACGTAATTCATAAGTCCAAACTGTCCACATATGTTATAGAATAAGCTAAACATTTTTTTAGAATATATCAATTCATAGTTGTCCATAAGGTGAGTTCAATACTATTGTATTTATCCCAACCCTTATCAACGTTTATATTTCAATACTTTCATTCATACACCGTAGGTAACTAGGTATTAACCTCAAGTGACAATTCGACTTCCCTGTAAAGAAAGTCACATCGTTTTAGAGTTGGGACATGTAAACTATAAGTACATACTTATTTAATCTAACACATAGATATAATACTTTTGTATTATATACATTCTTATTTCTTCTAGAAATATATAATTCAACAAGGCAAAGATGTCACTATACTAGTATGAACTATGTCCTCACTTCATCACACTCTCTCATTATTTTTCTTAACTTGAAATCTTAAAATAATTACATAACATAATGCAATTACTAACAATATAGTTAACATAACCGATGACTAACCACTTAGTTAACATAATAAACTTACCAATTGATTTGAAACCAACAAAGTTTTTTGAAAAAAAGAAAGAAAAAAAGTACATTTGTCCCACATCGACCAAAAAACTGGAAGATGTGGGCAAACTTATGTATAAAAGGGTTGGGAAATGTTTGGTGGAAATGGTCTTGCAATTTGCATGGTCAATTATTATTGGGCCTGTAGAGTTATAGTTCTCGACTGGGCTACTGGATAGGCTAGGTATGCAAATTTAATTTAATGTAGGTTACGGCCTTACGGGTACCCGCATAGGGCCTTTGAAAGGGTACCCGCATAGACCCGTTGTTAACGGGTACCCAACGGGTAACGGGTCAAAGATTTGAGGACCCGGACCCGGACCCGTTGGCAACGGGTCTTAAATTATAGGAACCGGACCCGTACCCGTAATCAACGGGTCCGATTCTGGACCCGCAGGTTCTAAACGGGTCAGGGTCCGGTTCCGGGTACCCGTGTTTTTTGCTCACCCCTAATCTAAACTACAAGAAATTTCACCATTGGAGTTGCTCGGTTACTCAGTGTCCATTCTTTATGTAAAAATAGTTAATTGTCTTGATATGTATCGTTTTATTTTATTTATGGTTTGTGTGTAGTAAATTATGTTAACTGTAGATGTGATTCTCTTTTCAATTGAAACTATTTTTCTGTTTTCTTGCCTTTTTGATTCAATTTTTTTCCGTAGACAAAACATACTAAACTAGTTTTATACCCCGTGAAATAACGGGGCTACTAAAAATTATGTGTGATTAACATTTTGTGGACATATAGGAATACTAATGCAATATGTATTTCTCGTATTATACCTTTTTATTTATGCCGAAATATCACTGTATGTACTCTTTGTCGACTTTTTGGTTATTCCATAAAACTCAATTACTGTATATCGATAAAGTGAGAGTATAGCGGTGGAGATGAGAAGTTAACCAAGGTTAGGAAGAAAGCATATAGCACTTGCTTAGCTTCATATGTAATTGTTTGAAATTGTAATCAATAAGAGAATGTTTATTTGGTTGATGGGTTATTGGAATAGTAAGTAATTTCGAGCGAAGTAAGCAATTATCCTCATGCTTAGAAAGTAAACACATTCACTCATCTAGATAAAATCATTCTTCTTTGTATATATTGCCCGAAGGGCAATCAAAGAGGAGATATTGGATGCATCGCGGTCGGTTTTGAGTTATGAATTCCCCATCAAACTTAGCTGGATCAGCGCAATTTCAAGCTTGTCAGTATGTACGGTTCTATGGGTAGATTTGTGTAAAGTAACAAAAAAAAAATTATTTAGAAACTTATACTATGTTACATACGGAGTATACAATATAACCAAGCGATGCAACCAAGATCACAACCCTCGTGCAGCTACGTACTAATGTACCATCTATCATAATTATTAATATGAACGTCATCCCACCACCACGGTGTCCTCTGTGGTTACCCTATATCGCGACTACCTCGATCAGCTAGTTCCAAGGCATCACGGTATGTGAGTATACCTCCTTATTAAATACACCTTGAACCTCTTGAACGTGCCAGAAACGATTACAATGAACTTCTTAGCGGCAGCAAATTGAGAGCTTTTGTAAGGGCTGCCTTTTATATAGAGAGAAAGGAGACCAATGGTTGTAACGGGTAACCTCTAATTAATGATGGTTTAATAAAACGGTCAATCTAGCTTGAAGATATAAGGTTTTGCATTGTTACTTTTAAGGTGGGATGAAAGGATATAAATATCTTAACATTATTGTAGATCATTTAAAGAGGACATTGGAATGTGAAAGGTGACCAACACCACCCTTTTCTTGATTAATCGGTTTGATAGACACGTGGAGTGATGTAGCATTTCATTTGCAATAAAGAGGCGACACATAGGAAGTGAGGTGGCTTTTTTTTAACACATCAATGCAAATGCTCTAATATCGTGCCACATCATCTAGTGATGTTGGCCTATTAAAGTAGATATATAGATAACGTAGATGCCATTCTGCACAAATAATTAATGCAATATTAAAATTTGTTTTCCCAAACGACAATCTTACCCAATATTTAAGGTTTTTAGGTCCTTAGACATCCCTATGGCGTGGAGGATCTTATCGATAATGGATGATTTTCCCGTGGGGTTAAGGATACCGATTTCTTTTCTACTGGCTCGTGGGTCAGCTCATCCTTTGACATACGACAATACATAAATAGGCCCTCTCGTGTCAGGTTGTAATAAGAAACAACATTATTATAGAGGGTATTCAAATCACTAACGTATCTCATATAATGAACGTAGTTTTTAGCGGTTTGAGTTTATTTGAAGTTAGCAGTGAATTTGATAATTGTCGTACTCAATGTAGATGGAATATAGCGAATTATTGTTAATAAACTTCCTCTCTAAACCAAATGTCATTTGTCGAATAGGAGAGCGATGTCCGAAATTGTGTAAAAGTCTGAGAACTAATGAACAATAGAAGGGTATAAGAAATTGATGGGGACCCTAGGATTAAACCTAGGGTTTCCCATCTCCTAATAATCATGTCCTTCTTTATACATAGATCTGATAGTTGTATTTTTTTTTCTTGTACTTTATGTCATCACATTGGTCTTTACTAAGTTACACTAACAGAAGAAATATGACCCATAATTAAAATGGTTCCAACCAAAACTTTATTGCGGCTGGTTTTAAAACAAGTTGACCATACAAGAAACTAAATGATTGTTTTAATTTATGTTGTACATGTGGCACCACGAACTATTTCACATAACCCAAAATCAGGTTCGATTCATTCGTATGCCAAACCTAACTTCTGGCTTATTTTAAGAATTACTTTATCGTCACCTAGGATGTTATATTGAATCTCAATTTATGGCTTTAGGATGGCACACGTTGTCAGAGTTTTCTCCTATATGTTACGTTACATAACGAATACATGTTCCATGGAACATAATGATCTAGGAATTCAATGAATATCATGTGAGCAAGAACATGATGCATGAGAATAACTGAGCTAGGAACTCAATGAATTTCATGTGAGCAAGAACATGTTGCATGAGACTTGCTGAGGTGGAAACTCAATGAATATCATATGAGCAAGAACATGTTCCAAGCATGCATGGGAGAAACCCAAATGGGATCTTTAGCCTTTTTAAAGAGGTTTTTTCTTTAAAAAAATAACAACTGCAATCACTAAACTAGCAAATTAAACAAATTCTCTTTTTTCTTGCCTTGATCAAGTAATTACATTTGTAATTTGTAGGAATGGCAGTTTCTTTCTCGTTAAACATTCTCATGCCTACTTATCTCTATCCCGATGAAATGCCCAATCAGGTATCTCTTGCGAATAAATTGTTGTTATTTTCATAAAGTCTAAGGACATGTCTTAGATTTTCAATATTCATCTTAATACTCCTAACAAAATACATTTCTAAGTTCATATGTTTTGGTGAAAGGGATTTAGTTCCACAATCAGGTCCTTAAGATTCAAATTAACAAATTAGGTATTCAGATCAAATATCCAATCAAGTAGACTAGTTATTTGTTTCATTGAGTTTTAATCAGTTGATATTTAATATATTTATATCAGTTTAGTTGGGATCTAATGTTGCTCCAATCATAGGAGGCGTCAATGTTTTGTAAGTCATACGGGGTTTGGTGATAATTCTAATTGTTTATGTCTCTTAGGGGTGTCTGAATAAATAGTATTGCAACATGAATTGGTTAATACAAGTAACACAATCTTGCAAATTATAAGTCTAACATATATTACTGTGTACATGCAGGTCTCATCTGATGGGGATGATGTTTCAGCTCCAGTGTAGTAGGCTCTTGGTCAACTGGCTTATTGGTGCTTTATGGAATAATATATAATTGGTGCTTATCACTCTTTTATGTACTAAAAAAAGACATTTACCTATGTTCATGCAATAAGGATGATGTATCCTTATATATGATTAATGAAATGATATTCATGATTAGTTATTTCTCATATCATATTTACACAACATCAAGTCTTTTTGACATTTAACGTGAAGCGCAAGGGTGTTCGATTTAATTTATTTTCCAAAATAGTCAATTGTCCCCATATGTATCATTTTCTTTCATTTATGGTTTGTATGTAGAAGGTAAATGTAATTTTCCTTTCAATGCATACTATAATTGTGTTTTCTTGCCATTTGATTCAATTTTCTTTTCTTGAACAAACACATAATCTATTACGTATATGGCATTCTCCTCAAATAATCAATGCAAATAGTATTTTGTTTACTAGTGATAATCCGTTGAAATATTGAAGGTTATGAGTTCTTAACATGTGCCCGACATTGGCGTAGAGAATTTGATCGAGGATCAATGATTTTCCAATGGCATCAAGGATGCTGATTTCTCTTCTACGATTTGCGAATCTGTTTACCCTTTGAAAAACTGTAATAGATCAAGAGGGTCCTCGAGTCAACCTATATCAAGAAACGACATTATTATAGAGGGTAGTTAGACCACTAGATTATCCTACATAATAAACTTAGTTTTTGGCGGTTTGAGTTTTATTAGACGTTTGAGATTGAATTTCAAGAATTTTGGTTCTCAATTAGACACGGTATAAAGAATTAATATGAATACATTTCCTCCTTTAAAAAATGTCCTTTTGTTGAAGAGTAAGGGTATGCTAAAAAAATGTGTAATAATATGGAAAATAATGGCCTATAAAAGATTATGAGTATCTTTACTTATCACAACTAAAATTGCTATATTTGCGTACATTGTTAAACTCCATGCCAATAGATAGAACCAGGTAAGGTGGTACGGGAAGCCGCCGATCGCAAGCGTGCTAATTATGATGCTAGGTGCGCTGCTTCTCTTTCTCCTCTTTGGGGGAGTTATTGGAGCCCACAGTTATTGCTATGCTTAAGCGGATCCAGCAGTTCTCCAGGACACATGATATCGGTGCGCAAGCTGCAGCTCATATTTTTACTATGATTGGTTTTAACATAGCAAAGAGTGTGGGGGCTCAGATCGTATCTCGGCCCCCCACCAATTTCTTATAAATTATTATTGATTTTTAGTTAACAATAATAATAGATAGAATCCACGTTATTCAAATTTGGAGACTACAATAATGTCATACTATGCTATTAATTGTTAGGTCGCAGAAAATCTGTTTATTTAATTTGTAGTGCAAGATCATTTGTCTCCAATTGGTTTCATTTTATTGTGAGAAGTTTCTTTGGAATGTAATAACGTATTCTAAAATTTCAAATAATCATAATAACCACTGTTTCGTAACAAATATAAGTTACCAAAACATTAAAATTTAGAAATCAAAATTTCCACAAGCTTCATTAAACATCTCAAAAGCGCCACTTTAACCACTCTTGAGTGGCGCATTTGATGAAGTTGTTTTGTCTCACCTTTTTTACTAGTGGCTCAATTGCGTTTTTTTTTTTGTTTTTTTTATTTTAATGAAACACATATTTCACTAAAAACAAATTTATGTGATAGTCGTGATTTCAGTGTGTTTTATTGGGGATACCAATGCATATGATATTAACGGCACGTTTAGATTATAGGATGGGAATTAGGGGGGTAAAAAGTGGGATAGGAATCCCTACACTGAAAATCAAGAGAGAGAAAGTTAGAGAGAGAAACTCAGTTGAAAAGAAATCAGATCAATAAACACGATTTTTCAGCCAAAATTCTGTTCAATCCTTACTGAATCAAGATCACTGCCATGGCGAGATCAAGATCATCTGGAGGAAAACGGAACTCAGGCAAGAGAAATAGGAATAAGAACAAACAAGGACCATCGACTTCAGATGCGAAGAAACACAAGTCAGTTGCAGATGTTCAAGGAATTCCCCCATTGATACTAACGGATGAAGAATCTGAGGAGGAAGAAGGGTCGGAGCTGGATGTAGCGTCTGTATTGGAAGGGAATGGATTTGCTGCTATTACAGAAAATGCAGATGCAGAAGGTGAAACCTGGCACACGGTAACCAAATCAACAAGAGGTATGCACAAAACCCCTAATAATGCTTCTAATCAGATAAAGAACAAATCTTTATTACCTTTGACTGATGAGGATGTAGCAGAAGGGAAAGAATATTGGGGAAATGTTGTTGTTTGCTTCATTGTTGATGCTAATCCCCCCTGATGTAATAGATGGTTTTTTCCATAGGATTTGGGGTCATAAGGGGCTTGATAAGGTTGCGTTTCTGCCTAATGGTGTTTTTGTGGTTAGGTTTAAGTCTATTGAACAAAAAGATGTAGTCTTGAAGGCTGGACACCATTTGTTTGATAACAAACCCTTAATCATACAGCCTTGGTCAGAGGAAATGGATTTAACAAAGCAATTTGTTAAAAAAGTGCCTATTTGGGTGAAACTACTTAAGTTGGATCTTAAGTTTTGGTCTCTCAATTACATAACAAAAATAGCTGGGCTGATTGGGAAGATGATTAAAACTGATAGGGCTACTTCTGAAAGGACTATGCTTGGCTATGCTAGGGTAATGGTAGAGGTGGAAGTTGGGCAAGAATTTCCACAGAGGCTAAGATTTTTGGATGAAAAAGGAAGAGAGGTAGAGTTATGTGTGGAGTATGAATGGAAACCTCTGATATGCAAGGATTGTAAGGGAGTGGGGCATGATACTGAACATTGTAGGAAATCCCTGAAACCAAAACAGCATGTGACAAAAAAGGTCAGACAAGTGTGGAGGCCCAAACAGGTTGAGAAGATGAGTGATGAGGTTGAGAAAGGACGGAGGAGGCACAAAATACAAATGGATTCACAACTCCTGTTGTAACTGTGCCGTAGGTTCCTGTATCAACTACTAGGCCTGTTAATAGACAGCTAGTTTTGTACCAAGGGCAGAATGCTAGAAAGGAGAACACTGGAGGCACATCTGGGTCATATGCTGATATTTTGAGAAATGGTATTGGTCTGGTTCTGGAAGAAACTGGTAATGCTAACCATGGTCAATATGACCATGGCTAGTTTAGGTTTTTGGAATGTTAGAGGCCTAAATAGCCCTGCAAAACAAGCTGAAGTGAAGAAATTCATGGATAATCATAGGGTAGGGCTATTTGGCCTCTTGGAGACTAAGGTAAAACCTAGTGGTCTTTCTAGGGTTTACCTTAGTGTGTGTCAAGGATGGTCAATCACAACTAATAACAGTTGCCATAAGGGAGGCAGAATTTGGGTTCTTTGGGAACCAGGAAAGTATGATGTTCAAATTGTTACCATGGGAGCTCAGTTCATCCATGTGAAAGTGAGAGATATTGACAATAACAATCAATTTTTTGCTACTTTTGTCTATGGATCCAATGATGCAGCTGAAAGGAATGAGTTGTGGCTTAAATTAACCCAGTTTAGCCAGTGGATTAGTGAAGCTTGGACTATAATTGGAGACTTTAATAATGTGCTGCATACAGATGAAAGGATTGGTTCAAAAATTCAACTTGCTGAAATTCAAAACTTTCAAAACTGTTTGAACAACTGTGGGATGCAAGACATTAAGACAGGAGGAAGTTTTTATACTTGGAATAACAAGCATAATGACAACACTAGAGTGTTTAGTAGATTTGACAGGGTAGTTATCAATGGAGATTGGGTAGACTTGTTCCAAGATAGCCAAGCTTATTTTCACCCTGAAGGTTTATTCGATCATTGCCCCTGCATAGTCACTCTTAGCCCTCCTACTAGGATTGGAAAGGCAAATTTTAAATACTTTAATATGTGGAGCAAGACCCAGAGTTTGAAAAGGTTATCAAGGAGAAATGGGATAAGAATGTAAATGGAGTTGCTATGTTTAGAGTGGTGACAAAGCTAAAAGCTCTTAAACAGCCCCTGAAAAGGTTAAACAGAACTACCTTCTCAAACATTGAAAATGCAGCAGCCAAGGCCTATCAAGACCTAATTGAGGCACAGGAGCAGTTGAAAATGGACATAAAGAATGAAAAGCTCAGAGAAAAGGAAGGCACAGCAGCTATGCACTACAAATTCCTGTATAGAGCAAAAGAGAGTTATTTGAGGCAGAAAAGTAAAATGCATTGGGTAGCTGAGGGTGATGATAATACAGCATTTTTTCATGCCTCTATCAAAGTCAGGAGAGCTAGGAATTCTGTTATGCAAATATCAGACATGAATGGGATTTGGCATAATGATGAGAAGGGAATTAAGGGGGCTTTCTTGGAATTCTACCAAACTCTTCTTGGCCAAGCTACCTCCAGATCCAAAGTGAATGTGAGAACATAAAAGAAGGGTTCAGTTCTGAACAATGAAATGCAGAGTGAGTTGCTAAAACATGTCACCAAGGCAGATGTCAAGAAAGCTATGTTTGGCATTGAAGGCTCTAAAAGCCCTGGCCCTGATGGGTACACTAGCCAATTCTTCAAGGACTCCTGGCATATTGTTGGTAAGCTTGTTGAAGATGCAGTTTTGGACTTCTTTGCTAATGGTAAGCTTCTTAAACAGATCAATGCTACTATTCTGACTCTTATCCCTAAAACACAGAACCCTAAGAGTGTTATGGAATTTAGACCTATTGCTTGCTGCAATACAACAACAACAACAACCAAGCCTTATTCCCAAAATGATTTGGGGTCAGCTAACATGAATCGCCATCCAGTAACCGTCTTGCTGCTATACGATCTATAAATGTATCTCAAAGATACTTTGTGACAGAATAAGGGGTGTGTTGCCTGGCATTATTAGTCAGAATCAGGGAGCGTTTATCAAAAATAGGGATATAGTTGAAAATGTGATGATTTGTCAAGATCTGGTCAGAAAATACCATAGAAAAGGGGTCACTCCTAGTTGCCTCTTAAAGATTGATCTTAGGAAGGCTTATGATTCTGTTGAGCGGGATTTTATACAGAAAATGCTTAGAGCTTTGAACTTCCCAGATAAGCTAGTAAGCATGATAATGGAATGTGTTTGCACCACTACTTATACCCTTGCTCTGAATGGAAGCAGGTTTGGTCACTTTAAGGGTAGGAGGGGTTTAAGACAGGGGGACCCTTTATCCCCCCTGCTTTTCACCATCTGTATGGAGTATCTGTCTAGAATACTCATGGTGGTTGCTGGAAAACAAGGTTTTAAATTCCACCCTCTTTGTAGCAAAACAAGGTTGAATCATTTGTGCTTTGCAGATGATCTCCTCCTCTTTTGTAGGGGGGAAATGGAATCTGTTAATATGATGTTGAGGGGCTTTGCTACTTTCTCTGAAGCTTCAGGCCTTAAAATAAGTGCAGAGAAATCAGAGATGTATTGTGCAGGTATGGGATACAATGTCAAAGAGAGTGTACTGGCCTACTCAAAGTTTAAGGAGGGAGAAATGCCCTTCAGATACTTAGGGATTCAGATCACTGCAGGGAGACTAAGTGTCATGGATTGCAGTATCCTTACTCAGAAAATTGTGCACAGAATAAGAGCCCTAGGTGTGAATAAACTCTCTTATGCAGGTAGGGTAACTTTAGTAAAGGCTGTCCTATTAAATCTGCATGACTTTTGGGCCAGAGTGTTCATTATTCCAAAGATGGTGATGAGGAAGATAAATGCTATTTGTAGAAACTTTCTTTGGGATAGTTGTGAACACATGATCCGCAACCCTTTGGTAGCTTGGGATACTATTTGTACTCCAAAAGAGGCTGGAGGACTTGGAATCAGAGATGCAGTGACTTGGAACAAGGCTTGCATTGGAAAGTATGCCATTTGGATCTTTGAGAAGTCTGATAAGCTTTGGATAAAATGGGTTAATAACATCTATTTGAAAGAGGAAAACTGGCTCGACTATAAACCCCCTACTGACTCTAGCTGGTATTGGAAGAAAATCTGTGGAGTAAAGGAAAATTTGAAGGTGGGAATTGAAACAGGCAAATGGGTCAATGATGGTACAAAGTATACAAAGTATACTGTTTCAGAGGGGTATAAATGGATGAAAGGAGACCTTGCCAAGATAAGATGGGGAAAGTTTCTATGGAGCAGACACATGATTCCTAAGGCTGCTTTTATTGGATGGTTAGTAATGCACAAAAGGCTACAACTTAAGGATAAATTGCACAAGCTAGGGATATGCCAAGATGATATATGCCTGATGTGTCAAGGTGCAAGTGAGTCTCACGACCACTTGTTCTTTCAATGTCCTTTTTCTTTGATGTGTTTGGATCTGATCAAACGGAGGAGTAAGGTAGATATTCCGAGCTCTAATGCAATGAATTGGTGTGTGAATAAGAGGATGAATAGCAAGCTGAAGAAGCAGGTTATTGGCTCCCTGATTTGTAGTCTACAGTATCATATCTGGATGGCTAGAAATAGATGCAGAATTGATCAGGTTCTACCTCACCCAAGCATGATTTCTAACATGGTGATCAAGGAAGTGAAGCTTAGAGTAAGGCAGGTAGTTAAAAATTGTAATGTAAAAGACAAAAACTGCCTAGAGTCGAGTTTGATTTAAGGTTGTATGACTCGAAAAGACTGTTTGTATCAGTGTTGTAACCGTTTTGAATTCTTGCAATAAAAGTTTACATTTCAACAAAAAAAAAAAAAAAAAAAAAAAAAAAAAAGTGGGATAGGGAGAGGGATAAGGAGGTGGGAATGTAGTAAATAATCTCTATCCCTTGTTGGGGGAAACCACCATCAACGTTATCCTACCAACTATTCTCCATTATTAAACATAGAAATTTGGTATAATCTCATCCCACCCTCTTATCCCTAAAAAAATTGACCCCTAAATGTAATAATCCACGTATTTTTACTAGAACAAACACTAGAAAAATGCAAACAAGGACTAAATTTTATCCACAAGAAAGTAGCTGAAATGAAGAAGGAAGTAAATTTATTCAAAGTAATTCGAATCATACACACCTAGCTGCCTAATTAACTAGTGTTTCCCCTACAAATTTGAGGTACAAAAGACAATAATGAATTTTTAATGTCAAACAAAATATTAAATTTTTTTTGCTGATATGCTCCAAACAAGCAAGGACCAGGGTCAGGAACGGGGATAATAGCCATGCAAAATCCTTGACCATCCAACTCTAGAAACATATTATCCTTTTCCAACAACATATCAATATCTCCGGCATGGGCGTTATTCCTAAAATGGATTACTACTAATGGATAAGTCTTAGACCTGTAATCTTCATATGGACCGTAGCAAAGTTCCAAGCCACCTCTAGCATCCCCGGCTTCCCAATGATAGTGATCTCTAAAGTAATTGACCACCGCGGTTTTCACAGGATCAAATGCGCTTCTTGTTAGCAGCGTATAAGGTGATCCTGAGTCGATAAAGAAGCCTTTTTGGCGAGATTGTCCCACTAGCTCAAAGACATCAGGGTTAATGTCTAAACGCCTTCCATCAACACTAATTCCATTCACGTACAAATGGTACGAAACCAAATTCATTGAGATTGTTTGGACTTGTCTAGTCGCATCTCCACTTATTTGCGCATCATCGCCAAAGTAAAGGGTCGATTCTACACTTGAAGGGTAACGGGTTGGTGGCAAGCAGTACGAAAATCGGCCTTTGGTATAGGCATCAAGTTGAGACACAAAGGATCTTGTTCCACTTGACATGCCGAAAATACCTAATATGATATTTGGCGAACCAAAGGAGCGAAATTTAGTGGTGTCAAGCGCACAACCGAATAACACATTGGCGTACACATCATAAATTCCCGTATCTGGGTTAGGGAGATGGAAGTGATCAGTCGCTACAAGACCACGTACAGTAGGGTACGGTTCTCGGATACTATATATCATTTTAAAACCGCAAATACCGCGAAAGTTAAATGACGGAGGTATGCACATTGGAGAATCATAGTTGATTATCCTATAAGTGGGTGATTTTCTAAAGTCGAAGTTGCTGCCGCGTGACAATTCAAAGCAATTTTTACAACCTTCACATTGAACCCATATAAGAGGAGAGCCGGTGTCTATCGCCAAATAAGGTTCGATGAACCCATCACCTTCACCGAGACCAATTTGAGTTATAAATCGCGTTCTTTGAGTATATATTTTTGATTGCATTGAATCCGGGGTTAAATCTGTTCGAAACTTTAGTACTCGAGCCATAGAAATGTTGGCAAGCATATGAAGAAGGTCATGGTTGGTGAAATGATTTGGTAAAATTTGTAAATGGGGTGACTCGATAGGGATCATTCTCATGGAGAATCCATTCGTGTTGGAGATGATGAGAGATGTGACGATAATTATAAGTTGCACGAACAAAGGGATGATTTTCTCATACATTATGTCGTTTTGATCTCTACTTTTCAGTTTTCATTGAGGATATATACATGAGTTTATGTGTATTGCAAAGGAAGGTAATAAATCATAAAAGATTTTATTTCAAATTAATGATAGTCATATTTGGAATTCTAGTCAGCAAAAAAAAAAAATTTAGAATTCTAGTAATTACACTAGTATTTGTTATGAGATGGTCTCGTAGTCAAAGTGCATGACACCTTTAAAAGCAAAATTAAGGTTATAAAAATGCACCTACTTTGATATAAAATGTGCATGCACAGGCCACTTTCTCATAGTTTCATGGCACAATTGCGTACCTGCATCTAAAACTTGGTACATGGTTCATCACCCAAAGATAGCGCAAGAATCGATCACTAAAGCGCTGAAGTTCAAATGAAATGGTAGTACAAGGATTACACAAGGCACAAGCAAATATATATACAATGTTCCTAGAACGGCCGAGCCCAAATATGTATAGATTGTATACTTCCCTGAAAACACTCACTAATTAATTTGAACTAGTTTTCGAGTAGAACGAAGGTATGCGAATTTATTCTTTACGAATGGTCTTAAAGGATGTCATTGCCGTTAATTTGTTCAACCGAGACCTTTTTATCCCTGTTGCAATAGCGAATCCATCGGTGTTGAAAATCGATGATGAGAGATACACCCTCCATGCATATCCAAATGCCCCATTGACTTTGCAGTTTTTGACTTAGCATATTGTGAGCCACATATCAACCAAATGAATGACTCATTTGTTATAATTTAAGGGGAATTTGGAAAGTGCATTGCAGAATAGAGCATTTGCTAATTTTTACACTAAGTGAACAATTTATTTGATCTAGAGGTGTGGTCGAATATGGTCCGTCAAAAATTGCAAAAAAAAAAAAAAGTGGGGCATTTAGATATGAATGGAGAGAGTATAACGATAATTATAAGCTACAAGAACAAGGGGATAATTTTCTCAGAAATTGTATCCTATATTTTCCTCTTTGGGTAGGACAAAACAACCAACAACACAATAAACAAATGCTAAATAATTAGGTAAGTAAAATCTAAAACAAGTAAAAAACAATCCGATTGTCTGAAATTGAAGAAGCAAATTGTCATTCTTATGATATGGTAAAAACTAAGCTCGATTAACATTATCAGGGATTGCCTCCTTGCCGATCAGATTACCAACAAGGACATGTGGAGCTCCGATCTCACTGGCAATTGTTGGACCATCATTGGCCTTGGAAGTTTCCTCCATCTGGCTGACATTGTCCTTGACAGGCTCTTCGGTTCCTTCAGTTTGGTCAGCTTCTTTGTTGATATCTTGATCAGCGGCTGAGGAGTTAACTTCCTTGTCACCAGATTCAGCATCCCCCTCTACATCTTGAAGCATCCTCTCCAGCAGAGTCCGATTCCAGTTGTTGCCAGAAGTATCACCAACCTCGTACTCCGACAGCATCTAGAGCTTAGCCCTTACTGTGTATACAACAACATTTAGCTTCTGCACTCGGTTATGCTCCTCGATTGTGGCAGCCTGAGAGTGAATTGCAGCCTCCAGCTCCTTGACTTTTTGACGAAAAGATTGAAGGTCCATCTCCAATCCCCTAACCTTGAGATCCGACTGCTTCTTCTCTCTGATGGTCGTGCCATACTCCAACTTAGCCTTGTCACGATCATCATGGGCTTCTTTGAGCTGCTCCTTAAGCTGAGCCATGTCGCTCATCAGATCCGATAGCTTCTTAAAGGCAGTAGTGGAGGAGAGAAGAGCCTGCAAAACAATGGATAAAAGATGAGTGACGGAGATGCTTTGGTGATGAACAGGTTGAGTTAAGATGATGGAGATAGCAGGCACCAATGCTCTATTTCGACAACTCCAGGGCAGTTTCTTTGATAAGTTCAGCTGGGAGTCTGATTCCCGACGCTTCAGCAATCTGGTCCCTGACCTTGCTCAAGTCCTCGATCCCTATCATCTCAAAGGAAGGAGTAGATGCTTCAATCTTCCTCTTCTTTTCTGCTATTGATGAGGTGGCTTGGGAACTTGCTTCAGCTCGGCAGAAACCTTCATCACTGGATTGATTTCAGGTTTAGGTTTCTTGTCCTTCATGATGTCCATATATGCTTGCATCGGGTCAATCGCACCCAATGCGCTGGATCGAGTCCTTTGGCTGACAGAAGTGCCTGCGTAGCAATAAGAAACAATTAAAGATACACAAACTCTACTACAAGAGGAAGAAATTAGGCTTAAATCAAAATAAAAGGCGACACGACTTACTGGTAGACATTTTTGGCGACACGGGATTGGTGGCAGCATTATCAGGTTCAACTGGATTTTCACCTGTGATCTCAATGTCGGGATCTTCTGAATTACTGATTTCTGGTGACTCGGTGATACTTCTCTTCTTCTTGACGGTAGTCTGAGCAAAGTGTCCAATAGATCCTGGGAATGTCCTCTCCGATATAGCTAGCTTGTAGATCTCCTTGGGTGCCTCGGTGTTGCAACCCAACTTCAGACTTGTATTCTTCACCAGCTGCATACACTCTGATCGAAGCTCAGAGCCGAGAGCACCCAATGAGCTCTTCTTGACAAAGAAGAAGTAGTGAGCCCACTTCCTATCTTCAGATGTGACTGTCATATGGACTATATCAGTCCCCTTAGTCCTAATGCCCAGTCGACCATTGGCGTACTTCTTGAAGCCATATGCAGTGCTCAACACCTCCCAGTTCCATTCAAACTTATACTTAAGTCGCAGATTCTCCATCAATACAAGAAGTCTCCAAAATCCAGGGAGATATTGGTGTAAAGGGGTATCCAAGGCCCTGATTATGCTCAACAGGGATGAAGTATAGGGGATTGCAAGCTTCAACCTAAAAGGGTATTCATACATGCAGACATACTCCTCGTTGACCCAGTCAGCGCGGATCGGGGAGTCAGAGGAAGGAATCAGCAACACGACACCATCGGGGATGAGACCTTGATTTTTCATCAAAGTATCAAACTCAGGGTCAAGCCGATATTCAAAGTTGGCAAGGTTTCTATGTTTAGTACGCCTAAACTCTACTCCATTAATTTCGGCAGAGTTTACCTCCGATTTGGAAGAACTGGATTTGGACGCACCGGATTTCTTCCCCATTACACTTAAAAATCAAGTAAAAAAGAAGAGTACCTGGGTAAAGGCGGATTGAGCGATTCGGGATTGCACGACTTTTGCTGGGGTGGATTATAGCAACAGATCAGTTTGAAGAAATTTGGGGACAATCGAATTGGGGAAAGTTTGAGTTAGGGTTTGGAGAGAGAAGGAGTGGCAGTATTTATAACAGGTGGTTGAAGAGTTTGAGGAAGAGTTTGAGGAAGAGCCGTTGGAGAGTAATCATAACTGGTGTAGAATTCTAAGAGCTAACGGACACATGTTTAAACACGAGTCGTCTCGGGAGTTGATTTCTAAAGATAAAGTTTTATCTTTAAAAATCAGGGGACAATTGTTTGGCCACTAAAATTCTACCTGATTTAGGATTCTTGGTGGCAGTCTGATATTTATTGACTCGGTGAATGAAGCAGGGTTATCCGATACGTGATGCGTATCTGATACCAATGTTACATATTATCTTCAAGACTAAGTCAAAGCAAGGAGTTACTTAACTGGTCGGTTGCGAGATTCAAGGCAAGAATCACGGAGTTAGTTGAGGAGTGCTTGGATGGAGCTGCGTGGACTATTTAACAGCCATAAGAGACGTTAGGAGGTGGGAGAGTGGAAGATAAGAGGAGAACCAGTCGTCCACAAATATAGGAGCAGTTGCGAGCATGGAGAAAAAGAAGGGAGAAGCCGTTAGAAGCCCTAGCAACTGAGCAATATAAGTAGAGGAGGAAGCAGCTAGTAAAAGGGGATAAAAAAAGTACAAGCAACAACCCTAGAATACTCCTACTACATTTGTACTGCAATATACTCCCATCTGTACTCATCAACCACCCATAGTGCAATCCTTGGCGGGACACAAATTTCCCCCCGTGGTTTTTCCTTCACATTGAGGGTTTTCCACGTACAAAAATTATTCGTGTCTTTGTTTTGTTCATTTCTTTCATTTACAGTCACTTTTATAATAGTTACAACTCACACAAGCTAAGGTCAGTAGTTCATAGGATAATAGCGCTATCGAATAGATAAATCCACTAATCAATCTGATACATTAGACGAGTAGTTTTTGACCAAAACAATCACCGCTCGTGTTGCCGCCGCTGCTGCCTCCCCCTCTCCATTGTTCCGGCACCATCGCCGACCACCACCTCCTTTTGAAAATTTCTGGGTAATTAATCCTCCTTTCAATCTCAATTTCGATGATTTCAATTAATTCGGTTTTGATTTTATAAATTTCTGGTTAGTAAAATTGAAATTCGTTTTTAATTGAACTAGTTTATCAGCTGATTTTTCGAGCTAAATTGGGAGCTGATTTGGGGCGTTTTGTGATTTGGGTTCGGAGTAATTATGCGAGTTAAAGGTAACACGATGCATACCCCTTCTAAATTTATTATAGGTGTATAACCTAATTGATTTTAGAGTGATTATGTTTTGGTTGAATTTCGAAACTTTGATTATGGGTTCGTCTTAATTTGATGTTGTTTAGCTTGGTGGGTATCATGTGTTGGAATTGAATTATAATTGAGGATTGTGGATGTATGAGATTGTTGTTAGCCTTTGGTTCGGTGATTTTCGAATTAGTATAGTACGAAATTAAAAGATCAGTCTAGGCTGAAATTTTAGTTGGCTCTAAAGCGAACTTGTGATCAGAGGCGAGTTATTGTTGGGAAGTTCGTTGGATTAGTGAGGTTGCTATGTTCTAATCATATGGTATTATAGTTAGATGAATTGATCCTTTATTATTATAATATGGACGAATTGGTTCATATCTTGTGGCGGGTTCTGAACTTTGGCTTATGATTGGGATACGATATCAGGTTGGATTTAAAGGTTGTGATGTGTTCAGTGACTTGAGTGTGGTTTTGTCTTGGTAAATTTTACAGATTATGGGGTTCATGATTATTGATTCTGGTTTTGGTTAATTGGTGATATGTTAGAGTTGATCGAGTTTTGAGGTTATCTTCTATTGTGAGTTGTGTACTCACGCTTGGCTCGATATACCATTATGCATAAGTTTCAGTATAGTCTCTCCATTTTATAGAATTAGAGATGAATACGTCACTTTATGGTCTAATAGAATTTGGTAAGTAGTGTGGTTGGATCAGGGACATTGGTACACATATGTTAATCATGTTATGAGTTGTACAGGGTTATCAAATTTAATGAATATGGAATTATAAGAAGACTTTGTTGATGGGTGAAAAAAGGGACAGAGGTAAAGAAAGAGTGTGGAAATTTTGAGGGTAAGATGAAATCTGAAACATGTGAGCTATGTTTGAATTCTTTAACTTGTGATTCTTATTTTCTTATGGCCTTGAGCCGATGGTCAGTTTTATCGAAATTATTTTGACACATTGTCATTTACGATACTAAGAGTTTAATGTTTTGATATGAGTTTGGTTATATGGCCTTGTGCCTTTGAAATTAGTTATTCTTATACTTATGGTTTGGTTTGGCGAAAAGTTTCTACTTGTTTTAAATGTGGCGCAGAGCCAAGAATTGATCATGGAATTGGCATATGTTGTTGATTATGGTGTTGGTTGGTGTTGATTATGTGATCACCGTTCTATTAATAAAATACTAATCATTTAAAGTGAAAGACAATGAGGCATGGGGACTATTTATTACCGGGTGGACCGCAGAGGTTCGACTATCGGTTGTGCAAGCCGCATCGGCTTATTATTTGCAGCCCCACCGCATCGGTGAGTAAGAGGGCTAGGTTCTAGTACTACTCTAGTAGGTTGAAAAGATTATTGTACCCTCTAGGGGGTGTGTACACTTAAGGTCTAGTAGTCTTATATTGTTGTTGTTGGAAGGACTCGGTCCGCCCCGATAGGGTGGTACGAAGTTTCCTTGAATATCGTTACTATTGGTTACTTTGGTACGGCAAGAGTTATGTTGTTGTTTCTCCGCTCATTGAATAAAAATGGCTATGTGATTGATGGTTTGATTTCTCACAAATTGAGATAATTGAGATTGTTGGAATGAATGAACTTTCTCATAATTGAGATTTACAAAGTGAATGAATTCTCTCGTAATGGAATAAATGGTTATGTGTTTGTTATGTGTTGGATGATTTTCTTTATTAGGTCATGACATGTTTTAACAAGGTAGAGTCGGTTACTCAGCTTAGGAGCTGACAGGTTAAAATCCTTCGGGCTACCCATCATGGGGTAGGTCTTTGGTTTGTTTGGTTTTTGATTTCAGGTTCATTGGAGAGTAATTCGCGGGCCTACTTGGAAAAATTATGTTTTAGCTTCCGCTGTGTAATATGTTTAAAATTTGTGTATTAGCTGACGGTTTTGTTTTAAAAGTTAGCTTTGTATATTCATTGTAATATTATCGAATTTCGGCGAGTTTTGTAATATAATAATGTTTTTAAATTTAGCCGAAATTAGGGGGTGTTACATTTGCAACCCAAAATTGTGTAGAGATATAAGATAATACCAAGTGAATGCCCTTCTAAAAGAACCGAATATTCTAAAGACTTAAGTATAAGCTTTTAAGGAATTGAATCAGGTCAGAAGTAAAGTTATGTCAGAAGGTCAGAAATAAACTCAGCCACACATCTTGATAATCCACTAACTCTTGTAACTTTAGTTGTTCTGTAACTCCAGTAATTATAGCACAGAACTCCAATAACTTTACGACTCTAACTTAAAAATATTTAACTAAAATACATAATTGCAACTTAACTCCAATAACTTCAATAACTAAAACACGTTTTTTAATATAACTCCAATAACTACAACACGTAACTATAATAACTCCAATAACTATAAAACACGTAACCCCGACTTAACTCCAATAACTTTGATAACTATAATAACTTTAATAACTCCATTAACTTTAATAAAATAAATTAAAAAAAAACATAAAATTAAAATTAAAAAAAAAAAAAAAACAGAAAAATGAACCACATTATTTTTCCCTCTCTCCTCCCATACCCACCCACCCACCACCACCACCACCACCATTAAACCTAACCACCGCCGGCCACTAGCACCGACCACCACCTCACGGGACACCGCCGTCACCGTTGGACGTGCGCCGCTCCGGCGAGCCCACGGTGGCATCCCTCAGCCCGCGCCACCTCCTCTAATGTCCTCCACGTTGTCTTTTCCTCGTTTTCTCTCTCCTCTTGCACTTCCTTCCCCAGCCCCTCTCCTCAACCGCTGGCCCTCCCATGACACTCGCCGCCCCTCCCCCGACGTTCGACGCCCTTTCCCGAAGTTCGCCGCCCCTCTTTTCCTTGATTTTGCCTCTCCCCTAAAATTTCGAAGTGGAAAAATGAGAAAATGGGGGAGAATGAAAGGGCGGCGGGATGTGGGAACGGCAGATGGGTGGTCTTGGTGGCCGGCCGAGCACGGTGTCTGGGTCGGGGCCGGCGATCATGGTGGTCGGCGACGGCCAGCGGTAGGGTTGGGTGGTCGGGTAGGGTAAGGGAGGGGGTTGGGGAGGAAAGAGAAAATGGAAGGGTGGGTCTTTTTTTTGTTGTTTATTAGGTTTAATCTCAGTCATTCATCTAAGTTAGATGTGTGGTTCAGATCACTTCTGACCTTCTGAAATAAATTCACTTCTGACCGGATATAACCCCAGCTTTTAATATTATATTGTTTGATTCTTGTAAGTTCAAAGTACAAATAAATACACTAATATCATACAAATATGCAAAATTAATTTAAAACAAACTCCGACCATGTTCTCTCTGCTCACCATCAACCATATACACCAACAATAATCATCTTTAACGGCGCCAGACGTTGGCACTTCAAAGTGAACTAGAATAAGGGTTTAAGCCCCCCCTCCACCACTACCACCATTTTCCCGGCCACTTTAAAATAACATTTATTGCTAGCTAGTTGAGATTATCTGAAGGGAAACATGTGCACTTAGACCTGTAAGTTTCTGACCCGACCCGAAAAACTGACCGAGACCCGACCCGAAAATAACCCTAAAAACCCGGACTTTTTCAACCCGAACCCGAAAAGCACCCGAAACCCGAAATGACCCGAAATGTCAGGGTCAAGAACCGACTAGAGTGGGTCAACCCGTTGGGTCAAACATATTTAGTAAAAAAATATTATAATGATAAAAAATATATATAAAACAATTAATATTAATAAAATTTTAATTAAAATTTTCTTTTAACACATATAAAGCATACATATAATGCAATCATTATTATTATATAATATTATATACTAGTATAAAATTTTTGGAAAATAAGAATAAAATAATATTTTACCTGTTAAAATTTACCGATAAAAATGGCGCGAATATGTATTTTCGACCCGCTGGTCAACCCCTAACCCGACCCGACCCCGTTTTGACCCGACCCGTTTTGACCCTAACCCGAAATACACACGAACCCGATTCTACCCGAATCCGAAACCCGCCCGCCCGACCCGTTTTACAGGTCTATGTGCACTATAATACCCAGTTTTTTTAGGAGGTTTCAAAGAGAATAAGGGGCTCATATGAGTGTTTAAACGGATCGATAGTGCTACTCATAGTCTCATACCAACAAAGTCGACTTTTCTTTTAGAAATCTTATGAAACTCCACAATGAAGCGTGCTTGTTGGGCAGTAGTGTCATGATCGGTGACCTCCTTTGAAGTTTCTCAGGGTGCGTACATGTGAGTTCAATGTAAGACCCCGTATTTTTGGGACTTTATTTAATTAGGGTGTTACGTTTATTAATCATTTTGAGGGAATTAATAAGAGTTATTTTGGGAGTTTGGTGAATTATGGACTATTTTAGTAATTGGGTGATTTTATTTTTGGAAGTTGTAAAATTAGATTATTAAACTAGATCGGATTTATGGATCACTCATCTCACCCGACTAATTAAGCTCGAACCCGAGTTTACCCTCAAACCCATTCTCACAAATCAAAGGAGATAAACCCTAGCTTATACTATATATAGTCGGCTCTCTCTCTCCCTCTCACCCTCTTCTCGTAGCCTCCACCCGCAGAAGATTCCCAGCATTACTTTATCAAGTTCAAACACACATAATTCTCTCATACGATCTCTCATTAGAGCGTGGTTGGTGGCGTTAGAGCCGTGCTTTCGATACGAATCCAGAAACATGTAGATCATGCCAAGATTCCATCGGATGATACTTGTGGAGATGTTTAGTGGAGCTGTGTTTATCTACCCGAGAATATGTTCCGCCCCTCGATAGTTTGAGGATTCCCGTCGACTCCTAAGGTATTTATGGACGATATTTTGTGGAGGTGTTCCTTACTCTAGCATAGACAACATATAAAAAATTGGTAAGATCTAGATCTGTGGATGAAAAGTTATATTATATTTCGTGGGTAAACCCTAATTCATGTTTATGGTTCAGTGCGAGATCGATTCCCGTAGATCCACTTGGAGTTTGTGGGCGAAATAACGATGCAATGTTCCTAACATTACCCTTTATGTCATACTCAATTTTGGTGATTATATGATGTCAGAGGTAGAAGTTATCCATGTTTGAATACCACTGACTTCTTTTGGATTCGTGATATATTAGTTAATATTTGAGATTATGGTTTTTAGTTATACTTTGTGAATTAGAGGATCATTGATTGAGATTGTGTTTGTTTGGGCATCTAGATTGTGGATTCGAGGAGGTGTTGTTCATTGACTTGGTTTGGAGAGTTTGGTTTAAGGATTAGCGTTGAAAGGTAAGAGCGTTGGTTACGATCCCAACCACGATATCTAAACTCTAAAGATTATCTCACTTTGATACTAACCTTGTTTTCCATTGATCATTGCTTCATACTATACCTATCATTGTCCTACTATTTTCGTATCAATATCGTTTGAAATAACCATGCAGCACTTCCCGCCATTCGGCTCAAAGAGCCGGCCCTTCGCCTCCCTGTTTTCCCGCCGGTTCGGCCCTCTCGGGCGGCTCGGTTTCTCGGCCGCTCGGCCGCTCGGCCACTCGGCCGAGTGTGTGCCGTGTTGTTGTTGCTCTTGTGTTTTTGTTGTGATTTGTGTGATTGATATTATGTTAATGATTGTATATTATATATTGTTTACGCGCGTATGATTGTGTACACTAATGTTTATGATAATGATATTGTTGATGATGTTTACCACCTAGAGTAAGGTGACGCGACCCGGATCGGTCACCTCTAACCTTTGATCAAGGTTGTTTAGGTCGGATTAGCTATCCACTTCCTAATCGGCTTACCTCCTAGAGGCTTCGCATCCTACCTGGCCCTCTAGTGAGGGGTGTGCACACTTCAAGACGTTAGGATCTGTTTTCTAGTATTATAGCTCGCGTTGGTTCGAGATTGTGGTGGCTGTGGGGTAGGAGCCCAGCCGTTGACGTAATGATATAACAAGACTTTTGGCTCTTGTTGCGATATGGCGATTATCGCACTTCTTTATTATTGTGATGTTTGATTGTTGTTGCTAAGCCGTGCGACGAGCACATGTTTCTTGATTCCTTGTGTTTTGTGATTCTTACTCAGCCTGTATGCTGATGTTCTTACTTCTGGTTTGTTCCCTACCATGTTCTGGGGCCTATGTCATTCTTTGATGGCATAGTTTGACAGGTCTTGTGGATGTGGATGCTTGATAGAGGAGTCAAGTGCATGCTGGGGATTTTATAACTATCAATAGACATTTATTTTCATTTGGTTATGTAATTTGAGATTAGTTTTGAGAACAATAGTTCGACATTATTTAAGACTTCCGCTGTTACGTTTCTAATTAGTGTTGTAATTGAATATCTAGCCTTGCAATTGACTTGGTAGTCAATTGCAGCGTGACAATTCTAAATTTATTTCCGTTTATAATTCAGTCAAAATTTAGGGTTGTTACATTCAAAGTACGCTGGAAAGGCCTTTTGTTGCTTTGTGAGGTCATTACACAGACTAACAACCTGTTATATGTGACTACTTCTGGTTCATGTGATGAGTTGAGGTGTTTCATGCACGATATGGTAACCTGAGAGGTACAATATGCTCAAACTCCGAGAGCAAGGTATCATGTATGGTCAAAGCGGCAAAACTAATTAAGGATACCACGTGAATTATTTGTTTGTGTTTTTCTAATTTGGTACCCGTTGTAAATGCATGACCTCACGAATTATTATAAATGAATTTTCCGAATTCAAAAAAAATTGAAACTTCATAAAAAGTAATTCATTACTGGCAAAAAAAACACTACTCTTTACATGGTATGATATGCTCTGATTTGAATGCATCTGGTCTAATTTTCATTTGGATGAATATGGTATGATATAAATTTATTGAATACAAAAATTAATGTCTAAGCAAATTAATAGAAAGAAATCAATTACATTGATTGATTGTTATCTCATCTAATACGATTTGATTCTATTTGATTTGATCTGATCATTGATAATTAATAGGGAGGGTGTTTACAGGGGAGGTAAAGCCATTTAAAAAGGCCTACTCACATACAAATTTCAGCATCAATAATAACTAAGGCAAGCAAATTATACAAAGTCTCTTCCTTTAGTCTTGATCTAAAATTGGTTGGAATGGCTGCCTCATTCATTATCAGGGTTCCAAAGCCGAGTATATTATATCCTTTCCCACCGCCCAGCCAGGTATGTTCTGCTAATAGAACGGTTATTTTTTCGAGTTTGAGAATGTGTCTTGGGTTTTCAAAAATCATTTTAAAACTCAAAACAATGTCTTTTTTTATCCTTTCATGGACGAAGAATATGGTTCCCGGTTTTTATATTTCGGGGGTCTATTTGAAATAATTTAAACTTTCTTAGATATAAAGTGCGTCTTAATAACCAAGATTGCGACATTTTGATTGTGACACTTTGTTAAAAGTAGCAAAATTCTGAGATTATTAATGTATAATTTTTGTTGGTATTCATGTAGGTCTCAAGTGATGGTCGAGACGAAGTTTCCACCACAGTGTAGTATGATTTATGCTAGTTACTTGACGGATCCTTGATGGAATGCCGATTAGTGTTTCCTTCCATTTTTATGTACTAAATAAATAAAATTGGCCTTTATGATTGTGCAAGTAAATTTGATACTTCTTCATATATGATACTCAAAGCAGTAAGCAAATCTTTTCTCAGTTCTTAATTATACTGTACCCTCAGACTCTCAGAGGTATATGCAGTTTTTATACACCCGTAACATGTTGATGAGCAATTCACAGATATTTGATGAGCAACCGCCGATAATTCAATGAGTACACATGAATATGTTGAGCATTCATCGTTCTAGGTAAAAACATAAAAAATCATACAATAACATCGAAAATAAAACTCATTGACTTGTATATAGGTGCTCAACAATAGTTTTCGTTGCTCATTAAATTACAACCATTTGTTCATCAATCTAATCTAATCTAATACTACATATTAAAACCTGAAACAAAGTCTTTCCTCGGAGGACACTTGGCTACATTAATTGGATAGAGTATAAAAATAGCATTATATACAATAATTTGTTAGAGTATGACAATAAATTATCATACATTAATTGGATAGAACATAAAAATAGCATTAAGGCCCTGTTTGATAGGACTTCTTTGCAGTAGTATTCAGATAAGTTCAGAATCATCCAGATCAGATCAGATAAGTTCAAAATCATTCAGATCAGATCAGTTCAGAATCATTCAGATCAGAAATGTTCAAATTTTTATCAATGTATTTGGTCCATAACTGATACAAATTCGTTGAAATTCAATCAAAATTTCAACACATTCAGATCAGATCAGATTAGTTCATAATCATTCAGGTCAGATCAGTTCGGATCAGAATAATTCATATCAGATCAAATCAGTTCAGAAAGATGCACTCCTATCAAACGGGGCCTAAGGCCCGGTATGATAGGACTGCATCTTTCTGATTTGATTTGATTTGAAGTTAATGAATCTGATCTGATTTTATTGGCTCTTATCTGATGAAATTTTATTTGAATGACTCTGATCTGATTTAAATGGCTCTGATCTGATCTGAATAAAATTCGAGATTAGTGTTAATTATGATATGATCAAATTTCTTAAATCTGATCTGATTTGAATGTCTATGATCTGATTTGAAAGACTCTGATCTGACCAAATTTGATTTGAATGCTTCTGATCTGAATTTAATAAATATGATCTGATCTGAATATTTCGTTTATTAAGTTCTATCATACAGGGCCTGAATACAATTATCGGTTAGGATATGGTAATAAATTATTATAGAGTAGTATAGTATTAGCTAATCTATGGAAAATAATCATTATGGTAATTTATTAGAACAAAGATAACGCAACATTTTTTTTATAAAACGAGTATAAACAATATTATAAATATATATCACGGGCGTGGCACGGGCATGCAAACTAGATCTATTAAAGGGGATACAAAAAGCTCATATACCCCGAGAGTATGATATAATTTTCAATCTTTTCCTTATTGTTAGTTTTTGAATATGAAATTAGGCAAGTGTATTTGCCGCCATAAAAATAAAACGCACATGTTTGATCTCCAAGCTAAGCAAAACTCCGATCATACTACACTACTACGCGCATGTCTGTATTACACCCTATATACAGTATACAAACACAATTCGTTGCACTTCGATATCTACATACTCAATATCAATCAAACATCCTTAAAGAAGAAATCAAACACAACATATAAATATAATTTCTTAACCACGCGGAGATTATATAATACTCCTCCTAATTCGGGAGGATTTTGCAGCATTAAATTTGGGAGTTGCATAAACCACTCGACAACAATGATTTTGATCTAGCTAAATTAGCGCAGAAGAGCTTTGATTTATTTGTCAGAAATTATTATTCGAAACACGACGCGGTCCTGATCATACTGCCTAAGCTAGCTAATCACCCAACGGCCAAACAGATCAAGCCTTTTTCCTACACCACACGGCCTATCACTTCCGACCTCGACGACAAACAACGAAACTTTACGTGCTACACCCCCGTTGAGTGAGGCGGTTAAGATGTCGAAGCCGTCAACAAGGCCAGGGTTCATCTTGGATCACATCTACGGCGACGAGCGCGAAAATCAGGTTGTGGATTATGGTATGATGAAGAGTATATACTAGTATTATTTATATCATGGCAGATTGAATGTCATAGACGTTTTGTAGCAGCTTTCATTTGTTGGGCAATAAGTTTGATTTGTGCATTGCTCAAATAATTGTATTAATTTTGAATCTAGTATGTCCAAATTCTATCAATACAATAACATTCTTTGATCTCTACTTTACTTGTGTAACTTTTCTTCTTGTTGCTGTTCAGATATATATTATGATTTGATCGTTTATAATCCTTCGGCCAGAGCGATCAAGGGTTATGAATCGAACCTCAAACCAAACGTTCCAATTTTCATCTTACTAATTAGGTTCAAGGTCATGAATTGCATGAAAACATTATATGCCCAAATATGTCCACCAAACGAAGCACTAAATGAGAAGTCTAAAGCGGTTATAAGAAAATCCGGCCTTCCGTTAACGGTTAACCCATACCCTAGTGACGCAATTCTAGAGCATTCAATAATGAACAATTGCCCATAACATGATGTTCACCATACACATGTATGACTAACTGAAAATGAAGCTTAAGTTAAAAGTAAGACGTTAATGTTTCCAAGTATAGAATTCCAAGATAGCCCAAACAGGAAAGTTTTGCACTTATTTAAACTGCACATGACATCCCTAGGAGACCAAAACAAATTCTTACAACTGAAATTAATCCAAGGACTGGCACTGCATATGCGGCATCCTCTATTCCTCTGTTCGTAAATGATTGTCCTACTTATAATTCATCGGCCATCGTAAATGATTGTCCTGCATTCCTACTTATATTCCGTATTTACCCGCCACCATCAAGTGATCGGGTCGTGTTTTTTAACACAGAGAATCAAGCGATTCACTCGAAGAACAAATTCCTTCGAGTCTTCAATCGGTTATACTTATTTTAAATGGGGACTGCTAAACGTAACCTAAAAATTACTAATGTAACCTATGTTTTCCAATTTTTTTCCTTCTTTACCCTTAATAATCTTTCATCACTACAACTTTTAAAAGTAACTTACTAATGAATTTCACAAAATTTGACATTTGATTGTATTGCAAGTTGCAACACCAAAAAAATTAAAGTATCAACAAAATTATGAGACGTTCAAACTAAAGTAATGGTGAAATAAAGGATGATCTGATAAAATTTTACGTCATTATAACATGATAGGGAAAAAGTCAAGAATGAAGGTGATGAGGGTATGGTTTGTAATTTTGGAGAATATGAGGATATTATAGGTATTTGGACAGGTTACGTTAGTAAAAAAAAAGTTGCGTTTAGCAATCATGATTTTAAAAGGTAAGGAGGAACCTATTGAGCCCTATGAATATTGAGTGAGCCCAGCCTGTGACTGAGCCATGAACCCAAAACAATGACAATCCATAGAATGCAGAAATTTGAAATTTTACACTTTTGTCCTCTAATTGGAAAACTAGCTTCTTCCCCAAATATTCGAATGCATGCAAAAAGTAGCCACATTTTGACCAGTGCCTCAGTCCTTGGTGAAAAGGGGCAAATCCGGTAAAATAATGTATGGTCACAACTCAAAACAGTTAGCCATGGCAGATAGCAGCAAGCTAGTACTAAGACGCATGCAACAATCCCCACTTGGGTATATATTCATTCATGGCAGTAGCTGGAATATCAACTGTAGGGGTCCCCCGCTTCGATAACGGCATCAGCCATTCCGCTTTCGTTATTAATTCACCTGTCACGAACGAAATTATTGGCTCCGCATTGTGGTTAAGATACAGGTACTAGAACAAATCCCGTAGTTGTACTAGCAATCTAGCATCATATGCTTCTTTACAAATGAGATCAAAGTACCAACAATTATATATCAGACTAATGAACCATATGGTCCATGATCTCCACATCTAAGCCCTTCTACTGGATTTTGTTGTCCTGTCTGTTCAAAATTTTGATTGAGAAGACAAAACTTACATTAACTCTACCGAAAGCGCGAAATGTTTTGGCTTGTAGTATTCAGCATTACTGCATTCACTTGTGACTTTTGCCTCCTTCTCACGGAAGACATTAAGCACACTGGACCAGAGTCGCTTTCTGTAAGATGGTTACTTGGAAATTCTGGAGTTGGCCCCTGGAAGCAGATATTAGGAGGATATTAAATGCGGAACATTGTCTTAATCCGACACATTACACAAATTTTATCATGATTGAAAACATTTCCCAATCTCACACCTGAATGATAGGAGCAGGTTACGTAGATGAGATTATTACTCAGTACAGTTAAACAAGTCCAAAATGAGGTACATAGTTTAAACCAAGATGTTTAACGAAAAGAGGATATCGGTTGAACACCTCACAACTATATAGATTAAGAATCTAAACAAAGACAAAAACCGTCCAAGTTTATTTCAAAAAAAAAAAAATTCTCACGGGACTTTTTTTTTTCAGGTTACCTCACGGGACTTGATGACCCTATATATAGGCTTAAGAGAAATACACACCAGATTAAAATCCATAGAAGTTCGGGAATGTGCTTGGATTAAATGACATAAATAGAATTTCACTTCAGACAGTTGGGATTATTTTGAGAAACTTTTCACAATCTCCACATGAACACACAATGACGGCTTGTATCACAATTTGCATGATCTAGTGCCAGTTGGTAGATGATGTATCATTTCAGTCTAGAAATCATTGCAACACAGATTAGAAGCACAATACCTTACCTGCATGATGCACTTGTTGAGCAGGAGAAACGATAGCAAGTCGCCAGATAACCAGTCTGTGAAAAATGTTGGACTGCACGTATAAAAGCACCAGAACTTTGTCGTTAAATCGTTAAGAGAATATCAAGATTTACACGACAAGCTCCCCACAAAACATACGAATATACAATCTACGAAAAGGTTTCTCGAGGACTTTTTTAATAAAAGCTTACAGCTTAATTTACTGGGGGATAACTCGATAGAAAAAAGAAAAAAAAAGCTCCAATTTTTTTCAACGGATCAACCAAGCTATCTAAACATGCTTTAGACCTGATTCAGTTACAAGATCGTCTTAAACCACAAGTACTTGTAACTTTGGAAGTTTAAGTATATTAAACCAGTCTGCTGAAGACAAAAGTGGACACCACTTTCGTACCCCTTACATCATAAAATCTGTACTTCAAAGTGTGGACCCGCAACTTTAAGACAATTCTACAAACATCTTCAAAAAGCTGCTTCACATAAACAAGAGAGGGACTTAAGTGCAAACCTAAAGGCAGCCCTTACCAGTGCACCAATAAAATCAATAACACAGCCATCATAAATAGCCTACAGCGGCAACATGCTCAGAGCTTTCATACGTGCAGTCCCTACAACAGCACAAGGCGATCTTGAAATACAGCCTGACGAACAGATAGTGGCAATATGCTAACTGCTAAGAGCTTTCAGATGCGTAGTCCCTACAATAACAACATCTAAAAGTAATTTCGGGTGGATTAGCATAAACCATTACTAGGGAGTCATTGTTAGAAGGAGGTAAAACATATAAAGAGGCCGAAAGAAAGAGACACAGTGTAGAGAAAGGAAAGGAAAGATGGAAACATAAAAGACAAGGAAAAATTGAAGGGAATCAGATAGCAACAAAGAGAGAAGAGCAAGATGAATGTAAGACAAGAAAAGAAAAGAAGAGAGAAGAAAAAACGAGTTTGTCATGCTTCTTTCATTATCAATCATTTAATAGTTTGTCAAATAGCCAATAGATTGCAGATGGCAAAGGAAAGAGGGTAACCAAAGAAATTTTCCTTAGCTAATAGCCTGCAGATGTCAACTGATAAGAAAAATAGTACGGAGTAGCATACATAAGTAATTCCGCATCAGTAAAGGTAGAAGGATGAACTGACACTAGAAAATGCTGCTCAACACTTATCACACTATCGGTTACAAATAACAACTATGAAGCTCACAGAAGCAGGATTGATTATTCTGAATCTCGATGAAACCATCATCATCCATCAGAATAATTCAGTTTTTCCTAGACATAACAATATGGATAAAGCCCCAGTGAAAGGAGTCATTTGTTAATATCCTTTTAACACCCTCACCTTCTCCCAACACTCTATATTGCTCTCAAACTCTATTGCATCCCCTGCACACCATCAAACTTAATGCAATGATAATCCACTAGTCGTAAGGAATAGAACCTAGCGTAGCCTTGGCGGCAAGGGCAGATTATAGCTACAAATTTATGTATCAGAGATAAAAAAAAACACGTCGAAATTAAACTTTCCTTATTCCAAACCCAGTTTTAACCTACCCAAGGAAATCCATCATTTTGACATTTCTGTGATGGATTTGCGCATAACTCAAGTTTTGTTTCCTCCTAATAGTGCAGATCGCCACCTTATACTTCAACCTACAGTCCTAAGTCATTGCTTGGCCTAAAAAAAAATGGGTTACAACGCATGGACGACAAGATTTCAAGGCCAGGGCAATGAGCAGATTTACTTAGTCTGACACACAAAAAACAACCATCTAGATAACCAAGGACCTTTTGTAGATCATATAAATTATGTTTGCAATGTATGAAATCTTAAAGAGGAAAAGCTATCAGCAGAAAACCATACCATTACAAGTCAACACTCAACAGCTGGCAATCTCACTGACCCAATAACAAGCCTCATCGCATAAACACCAAAGGAGACATGTGTACTTGTCTGTTTAGCCGATCCCTGCATGAAACTAGAGCACTTTCCGGTAAAACTGCAGGCAATCAAAGGTTAACGAACAGTCTGTATCATCATGCTATTGTTCACTAAGATAACCAAACTTGAAAACTTGGCTGAAAGATGATCTTACCACCTGCAAAACAAGTATTATGACACCCACTCGAAAAAGCTGGACAGTGCACCTCATTGCAATGTTATGGAAATTGCATAACCTCACAAGATCGAAAACATAATCCGCAATCTAGATAACAAGACAAAGTATGGAAGGAAATTTAAATTCATTCGACCCTCCATGTTCACAGCACAAATGTGATAAGCTTGATTAATATGACAAAATACCGCATGGAAAACACATGCTGAGTGAAGAATTTACAATCAAAGGTAACCAAAAAAAAAATCAATTTGATCTATTTAATTTGTCTTCCTACTCCATGAAAAGGACAAAAAAAAAAAAAAGACAAAGGGAAACAAATTATATAAAATTTTAACTTATAGTTTCCATCATTGAGAAATGTAAATGGACACTCCCCTAATGTGTCTCTGTTAGCACTTAGCACTCAACAAAGAATCCTTGAAGCTCACTATTCTTGCTTCCAGGCATACAAAATCAAAGAGAAACCGACCGGATGTGATTGAGAATCACGAAATCTTTGCGAATGCGACCAATGCAATATAGCAGGATCACAAAGGGGCTGACTAGCCCATATCTTCTCCGCGGACAGACTAGTCCTGAACATAAAAACCGCGCTCCCAGGGGACGTGCTGTAAAGCCAATTATGCACATCCCAGAAAACTTCTACAGGAAGCCCATCAACCAAAATCGTGTTATTACCCCGAAACTTCCATCTAAGCCTCTTCACTTGCATCAAATTTTTCGTATCCACACGGATAATTAAGCACGGATCATTGGTACTAATCGTATCACATTCGATCATAAGATCGTGCACCGGTCCATTATCACTGAACTTAGCCTTAGTATAGAAGAATTTCTTCCCATAAACATGCTCTCTTTTAGCAATAAAAGAAGCAGTAATCGGAACCGGGGTAGCACAAGTCTTCTTAAAAGCTTCTTTCCTCATATCACCAAGCAACAAAATCATATGCTTATCACACACAATTCCCAGATAAAAACCCTCCAACGGTTCGGGTCCGGATCCGAATTTCGCAGAACAAAGATCCCAATATATATCAATATGGCTAGACTCAACATCTAAACTCTTTGACCCTTTTCTCTTAGAGAATAACCATGGCTTTATATCAACTTTACACAAACATTGATTTCTAGAATCATCAATTCCAACACTAAAACCTTGTCCCATCAAATTCTTACTCCATGCCACTGTTATATGACATGACCTCCCCTTAAATCTACACTGATATACACAAGTTACCAAATTTTGTGCAGTTTTACTACCATTTGAAGATGATGAATCAGATATTTGCACAGCATTTTCACCAAAACAAGATGGGAAATCTCTCATTTTTTTTACCTTTCCCACAAAATTCACTTCAAACTTCAAAGTTTCTCTCTTTCTCTTTGAGGCTTTTCAACAAACACTTGTAGTGCACGCTACCAACACCCAAAATAAGACCAACCCAGATAATAAAAATTGAAATTAACCAAAACTAACACAATACCCAAATAGGCAAATACCCAATTGCTCAAAATTGAATAAATTGTAACGGACCTGGGGTTATAATTGGTGGAAAATTAAAAAGAAACCATCTTTCGAAACGCCTGGAAAAATACCCAGAAACGTCGTAATCAAAGGGGAGTGAATGAGTGATTAGTGAAGCAGGGGAAGTAGGAAAATTGAAACGTTTTTTTGTGAAACAAATGAATGAATCTGAAATAATTGAGAATTTAAGATGAAAATTTTGAAGTGAGGAGAGAGAAAGAGAGAGCAGAGGGGGGTGGAAGTGAGAGAGATTATTAGAGACAAAATTGGGGAATGTAGGGAAGTAAAAATTAATTCTTCAGATTTGACTAGCAGACAAAAAGTGACAGCACTCTCTCTGTCCAATTTAAGCTTTAACCATGGGTATTCTCTTTTTATTTTTTTTGTGTGATTTAAAACCACTGTGGATCGTTTAAAAAAAGAAACACTGTATTTATCGTGTTTGGGTTTACGGTTATGTATGATTTAATTTTAAGGATTAGGATTATTTCGGTTCAAATACGAGTATTTGTTAAGGTATACGAGTACAATAATTGGTTGGACCTCGACAATAGAGAATAACTTTTAGTTGGGATGGTTCGTTCACATGATCATAGAGCCTCATTATATATCCAGTATGTGTCGTGTTATTTGAAGTTGTTTGAGCATTCGCGTGAGCAGACATGTTAAGGTATAAAACTATTGATGAAGTGGGCGGGCATGTAAGATATAAAACTATTGATTGGGCATCAACTATGAGCTTAATTAACGGTCTAGACTTTTTGGTTGAAATGGTTCTTCACAATGTAATGATCATATCAATTCGGAGTAGATTAGTTCAGAGTTTTTATTACAGTAGCTGATATTAGAAAGTTGAGGTTCTATCATATATATAGGCAGGTCTAAGAATAATGCAACGGTGTAGAAAATTAATCTTATTACAGGTTGTAACGGAGTTAAATCCTCATATTCCACTAAAAACAAAAAGACAATAATCAAATGTGTACAAAGTATAGCCATACCTACGAATACGATGCCGGAAAAGTAAAGGTGGTACTGGTGGCCCTTGGAAAAGTCGAGTTATATGAGTGTAGAAATAGTAGCTGTGTTTTGCTGTAAAGGCTACGCAAGGCAGTAGTACAAAATTACAAACATTAGGGGAATGATAGATTGACTGTACACTTTGAAAGGGTATGAAAAAGGAAAAAGCAAGAGACGAAGAGTAGTAGAGTACTAGTGATTTGAACAATTGTTACCAAGATGCGCTGTGGACATTGTGGTCGATTGGTCTAATTTAAACGGAATGTGACGTTAGGATTCAAAAAATTTGTCGATTAAATGGATTCATGTACATGGCGATAAGAAACCCAAAGATGTAAGATTAGATACATGTATGAGCCTATAGACGAGACGTATGAATGTATAATTGAGAGTGAAGCACCATTGTACTCATGCAGTCATGCCACTCGGATGGAGGTGGGCTGTGAATTGTGATATTCATACTACCTTATAATGTTGTCATGTTGATAGTAACTTGAATCTTGTTAGGTGATACACTTTTTTAAAAAAAAAGGTGGTAAGCCATAGTCGATATGTATTTTTCCAGGTGCACCACTGCATCCTGTGACCACAAGGCGGTCAGCCAACCGAAATTGACTGGCTCGACTTATAAAAGAGCATAAGTAATAAATGTAACCAAGTAAGATCGCCATTGATACTCAAATCAAACTTGAGACTTAGAAAATAGAAGGCGACCCTCTTTACTAATCACGTCACCCCAATTAGGGCTGGCACACTCGTTTTTTTACTACTCATATGTTGATCTTGATTAACTCGTCGTCTCCTTAAATTGATCCCCCTAAATTTCCTCTCATTCTCAAACACCTCACATGTAATAAAGCCAAAGAAGTGTCAAGATATTATGGCAAGAAGGTAAAGTGAATTTTACAGTATCTAAATTGATGTTGCGGGGAAGAATTGACCTACGTATAGTAGTGTCGTATTTGAGTTAGTGTTGACCCCATTTGTGAAAAAGAAGTTTGCCTATTCAAGCTTTCTCAATCTTTAATTTGGATATTTTTACTTATTAATTTCATGTTACATACTCCGTAATAGAATTTGGTACAGTATTAGTTATTTTCAAGGTTATAAATGGCTAAATGCCTATGTTGGTGAAAAGTTCGGCTTTTTTAACTTGTGAAAAAACGAATCATAATAGATTTTATTTAGTTAAAAAAGGTTGATGACTTTAATTATGTTATTATGTCGACTCATAAGTTTAACTGAGCTTCATTGTTTGAGCTCAACTTTTTCCTGTTGAGTTGAAAAAATTAAAACGTGTTCTACCAAAAATATCTCATTAAGTAGATTCATTCCGTGTCACATACCTTAATATTTGATCTCCCAAACTAAAAAAAATCATTGTAAAGAAATAAATTAACAACCAATATCAAAGAATTCAGAAAATTGAAATGTGCAAGAAAATGAATCCAAAAATTTGCATGAATGAAATCGGCAGGTGGGTCAATGAATAGTATATGCAAGTAAACAAGCAACGTTGTCGACATACAATAGGGAAGTAGCTTGCTTTTGGGGATTCTTTGTTCACGTATTATTGGACTCCGGTGTCCATATGCATGCCACCAACCCACCTCCATCTGAGTGCCATCCCATGAATTAGTGCCTTCCATATGAATACTAATTATAATATGAATATTAATTTGCTTATAAATAACTAGTTTGATGGCCCGTGCAACGCCCGGGCTACTTATGTTTAAATGTTAAAATTATGAAAACATATGTTTTTTAATCTAAAACCTAAAATCTCATTTCAAACACCCGTGTGATATTTGTAATAATGTAATTAGATGGAAAATCACATATAAAACTTAAAGTCATGTTTCTAACACTCGTGAGATATTTGTAATGTAATCAGATGGAAACTCACCTTTAAAAACCTAAAATCTCATTTCGAACACCCGTGGGATAATTTGTCATGTAATTAGAGGAAAAATCACCTTTCAAAAGCGAAACTCCCATTTTAAAACACCCGTGCGATATTTGATCAAATTGCCATAAATCAAGTAATTATTATATCTATACTTATCTATTAATAGCCTAGCATCACGGATGACGTGGCGAAAGATCAAAGCACTTGCAAAAAATTAAATCCACATCATCGCCAACGTGTCAGTTATACATTGCTCCCAATAAACTATTTTCACCATCCCACTATTAATAGGCTAACAAAAATGTTTACAAATAACACGTGGCATGTTGAGGTTGATTAGGCTTAGTTGTCATATGTGTAATTCCACATCAGCATCTTATGTGTCACTTTCATATTGCATCAAGTCTCTTGAGTTGTCTTTCCAAACGTTTAGAAAACACTTCAACTTCTATAAATTTAATCGTCATAAAATTTCATTATTATTGAAGTTATTACGCATCTTAATAATGGTCTTGAATATCGTGTCCCTTGGCTTATCGTTTCCCAAGTTTGTCAGTTACATGTCGGATCAACATAGTATATATAGCTTAGTTGTTTGTTTAAAATTAGTAAGAAAAAAAAAACATGTCACACAAATCGGTATGTTAAAAGAAAAAAAATTAAGGAGAGGAGATATGAAAATGGTGGTATATATAGTTGTCTCTTACAACAATTTAGAGGGATATTGGGAATTTTAGTGGTTTTATGTATCTATCATGGTTAGATTTTATGTAGTGTATATCTTTGTACATACTCCGAAATAATTTTTAGTTACAAACTAACATATGAATTATTTGAAATGATTATGTTGTACTATATAAAACTCTCTTGATAATGAAAGTTGATTGTTGATCACCTATATTTTTTACCTTACAATTGAATAGACGATTGTGTTTTTACTAAATTTTACACACCTACTACAAATTCAAACGACGATACTCAACCCGTGATTTTGTTCATAGTCGTATGCAAATCATGGCTATTCGTTATTTTGGAAATATATATTTTTAGAATACTTTAAATTTAGCGTCACTACTATTTAAAAAAAAAACATACTAAAATGAAAACTATAATTATCTCAATATATTTTTAAAAAAGTTTAAAATGATATATTATATCCACTTTATTATGTAGTGTGTGGTTCAAACTCAAAAACGAAAAGGAGAATTAAAAGGTTAGATATGTGTTCGTTCGACATGCATGGGCAAAAGTGATAGTTTTTGGAGAAGGGGCAAGAATTGAGATTTGTGTAACGACTTTAGGGGGTGAGACTATCAAAAGAGATTGATTAAAATGGGGAAGGGAGATTCAATTCATTATATGAAGGATAAAGTAGGCTTAAAAAATGTCGAATGAGAGATAGTCAAATCTTGCTCAAAAGAGGTCTGGTGATCAAGAGTATATCGGTGGCAGTGTGGTGTGGGAAGAGAGGTGGTAAAGCAAAGAGTATCTATAAATTATGAAGCTTAGAAGCGGAAGAGTTTCATTCTGGGGAAGCAGCTAGATTCAAGGAATAATGAATGAAAAAAGAAGGTTTCAAACAAAAAATTGTATATAAAGAGAGTGCGACAATGAGTTTGTTTCTTGAAAAGATGGCCTACAAACATAAGTTTTAGTGGACACATTGACATATCAAATTCATGGGTGTTGTCGTTTCCATTGATATTGAGATCAGATAGTTATAAAACCATTGTTTCTTATATTATTAATTTATTAAGCTAAATTTTTTTAAGTATTAACATGAGTCAAAATACTTTTCGTTTTCCAAAGAAAATGGTCATTCAAAAATATGAATTTTAAATTTGGAAATGCACATTTATATAAAAAAAGAGTGAAAATAATGTTTTGAACCTTCGGAGTGTAACCCTAAATTGGTACTTATACGTGAGAGGATTCCATTGGTTAGAGAGGACCTATTAGCTATGGTTAACCATTTTTATACATTGATACAAAATACATTGGCTACCACTAATTATGAGTACAGTAGTCAACCGTAACACACCAGTTACATTTATCATGATATGCAAGAAACCCTCTGCCTCCTTTCCTTTAGATTTGGAGTGAAGAGAATAATTCTGCTCTTGGGAGAACGTATCATATTAACAATGATTTCATGGCGTTAGTCACTCATGAAGTAATTAAAAATATTTCAATTTTTATTTTCTTACATAGGAACAAGTTTTTTTTTTTTTAACTAATTTTCAAATGAATTTGACTTCAAACTATATAATGTACTCTATTTTGTTAACTCTAGACCTTTTCACTCTCTTTTCAAACCTAATTACAAGTTTAGCTTATAAATGAGGTGCATGTTTTCTTAGGTCAAATCTTAAACTTATGATAGAACACACTAAGTTGGTCATAGAGATATTATCTACAATTTTCGTTTAAAAGAAAGCAAGACGTAGGCCCGTGAATTCACGGGCACAAAAACTAGTTATATAACTATTTTCCTTAAATCAAGTAAATTATTTTATTAGAATAATATTATCATATATATATCTACTTACCATATATATCTACTTTAGTTTAGAATAATATTTTCATATATATCTACTTACCATATCCTATCTTAAATAACCATTATTTACAATATGATAATATTATTATATGGCACGTGTCAGCGTGGGAATTGAGCGGGTTCAGGATTACATATATATATTAGATTGACATGAGTAACTCCATTTGCTATTTTATGGGCTGGTAGGTCCATATTGATCTTAAGTATCTTTTATTTGTTCATGTTACTCGGTCTACTTTGAGTTTTTATATGTCGAATTCACTGTTAATTTTTGAATTTGTAGTTGTAAGGTGCAAATTTAAGAACTTTAAATTAGATGATTGAATTGAGTTGTGTGTCAAACTCGGACAAGTATTTACTGTATTCAGAGTCCAAATGGCTAAAACATGGATCGAAAGCACATTGTAGATACCCCGTGTACGTTCATACGATTCTTTTTCCAAGGAGACACCATTTCTAAGCTTCTCCTTCACGTTGGACTAAAGTAAATCAAGTTTGTTAATCGTGAGTTACACGTAACAGGAGATTGAGCACCTGGCATAATGGTTAGTGAAGTCCAACTAATTAATCAAATGATTTATTTATAAAAGCAAAGTGGCGGCATCAACAAATGTATCCTTCTTGGAGCACATGTACCCTCTCTAGTGACACTACTTTGATTAGAAAAAAAAGTTTTACTTTAATGTCCTAGAGATATGCCAGATATCGATGTTATTAGAGCAAGCAAACATAGATCGATTACGTAAAATAATCGAATGGTTACATCTCATAAGTACTTTATCTAGCGTACCGTGTGTTATTCAAGCACACGTTAAAAGTTGAAACTATAATTAAGACTATGTTTGATAAGAGTTAAAAAAAATGTTTCAGATCAGGTCAGATGCATTTAGATTAGATCAGATCAGTTTCAGACGCATTTAAATCAGATCAGATCAATTCAGAGTTGTTGAAATAATAAGCAATGAATTTAGTTTGTTTTTGACATAAATTCGTCGAAATTCAGATGAATTTTCAACAAATTTAAATCAGATCATGTGAGTTCAGAATCATTCAAATCAGATTAGATCAGTTCAATTGCATCCAAATCAAATTAGAAAGATATAACACTATCAAATATAACGTAAGTTGTTATGCACAATATCATATTATCAGATATTTTGGTATTGGAAATTTGTTCGACCACCGTGATAAAATAAATATTTGTAGTAAGTAATGAATTAAGAAACGTGAAAATATCAAAACTATATCGATACAAAGTCGAAGTTATTGGCGACCAAGATAGAAGACCTCCCCGGACAATCGGGAGTTTTGCGGGTCTTGGCAGGGCCGTGTGGTTGAGTAAAAAATTGGAAATGGATAAATAGGATGGATGTCTTCATGTGTCTACGTACCATGATCTTTCAATCTTTTTCAATTGTCACACTACTACTATTGCCTCCGATAGGTCATAACTCATAGCTTTGCTGTTTCATGCGTGCTTTGGGGGCCAAATGACCAAATTGGTATATAAAAAAACACCAAGATACCAGATTGGTATAAAAAAAACTTCAAGAGACATATTGGTATATAAATAAACAATAAGGGTCAAATAAGCCTATTTTTTTCCTCAAAGTTGGAAAATCGACGCAAAATATTAATTTTCATTTTCGAAAATAAGAAAAATGATTTTATTCTATATTTTAAATGATTTTCCATGGTACAACTTATTTTTGTAAAAATAGTAGAAAACTAATTTTCATATTTTTGAAATTAAATAAGCAATTATTTTTGTCGATTTTTCAACCCCGACAAAAAGTTAGACTTATTTGACTCTCTTGGCATTTTTTTATACCAATCTGTCTTTTTGAGTTTTTTTTATACCAATCTGGTATTTGGTTGTATTTTTATATACCAATTTGGTCATTTGGCCCATGCTTTGGGCCATCTTAATTAAACGTGAACGGCTACAGTATCAACTAGAACAAAGTCAAGTTGATTGCCGATCACATTTGGTATCGTATAGCATTTCAACTCTCCAACTTACCGGCCGCTTGGAGGTTTATAAAACGAAGGGTTTGTGCATTTGTGGTAAATGGTAGGCTCCTATCTTTTGATGACAATGTATCGTTACAGGTTGAGTTTCCGATCCCGCAGAGAAATCTTTAAGGTAGATGAGTTTCCACGTTCCGTTAATATTAGAAAAATACGATGTCAACTAATGAAATGTATGTTGGACTATTTTATCAAAATTCAAAGTTTACAAAATTGATTTTTTCCGTAAATAATCAATTTGTCATGAAAAATATTCCTTCTCTTTTTGTGCTCATCAAATTGGTCATGTTTCCTAAACTTACCATCATTTCACATGACAATAGCAATAGAATAGAATCTGGTCAAACTGATTTCAATCAATCTAAGGGCTAATTTCGAGCAAACTGGATTTTTGATACAATCAGAGCACTGTTTATGTGTTTTCCATAATTAATTGATTTGGCTTTCTTGCTATTTAAATGGACGAAGGAATAAGGGGGAAGAGGAGAAGGATTTTGGTTTTCAGTTCCTCAAACAAATGAATTTCTGGGTTCCTGCCACTGATAGACTCTACCCGGTTTCGATCGAGTGCACGATCGTAACCGGTACCGTGTAGTCTGGAGACCAACCGTCCGAGAAGCTATGCACCGTAGGTGGGGCGTAATTGGTTTTTAGGCCAGTGGTTACTTGGCCACGACACGGTTCAGATAAGTCGTTTGTTTAACTTGTTTACGTTAAGTTGTTAATTCAAATAGATTAGATGGTGTTTGGTGTCCTAGTCTCTGTGATTCTAAGATTTGCTTATGTTCATGATTTTCTCGTTGATTGGCTTGATTGTCTCGTTTACATTTGCACCTATATTTCCAACAATCTAAAAACCAATTAGTGCATTTGTAAATGAAATGAGTATGAATCAAATGTGTAATTTGATCGTTCGGTTACGATGTTAGCAAATCTTCGATAATCACTCAACATATGCAGCAAGTCTATGTGTAATTCTTAAGGTCAGAGCTATATTGTTGGTCATGGATATGTCTAAGTTGATAAAGTTTGGTAAAAGTAATTATTGACTTATTGTAGAAAACTTGCTGGCCTGGGTGCCAAAGGTTCATTTGTTTAGTGTACAACCTGATTGCTTGTTCGAAATCTACCAAAGCGTCTTTCAATTACGGCTACTCGTGTGTACTAAGTGTTATGTATGGTTGAAGTCTCGGTGTGCTAATTGTGCTTTGAGTAGATTTGATGCCATGCTTATTACATAACTCCTTTTAGTATAATAGTTATTGTAAGTTAACTTTGTTTGGTGATTATGGTGAGGTTGGCTGTGTGTTCAATTGTGGGGTTTGTGAAACTTCATGATTAGTGGCTTACAAGTTGTTTCTCAACGTACAAGAGGGGCCTTTCGACAAACATAAATAATTTTTTGAATAATTAAGAATGTGAAGTGCCAATTTGTTGAAAGAATTATCTGTCACATGACAAAACACAAGCAGAAGAGTTCTCGAATATGCAAAATGGAAGATCCTTCTCAAATTTTACTACGTTTTTTTTTATTTGGCCGATGAATTGCATACTCGTCAGTTTCTAGTTTCTAGTTTGGCTAATAAAATATATGTGGTGTGAAGTGGTTTTATGTCTATTTGTTCAGTGTTTAATAGAGTTCCTCAAATGCTTTTGGACACAACTTCGTATGTGAAAAGGCATGCACCTGACATAAACCGTCTACAAGTTTAATTTGAGATTGTCTAGGTTCGGTGGGGTTGGTAAATTTCAGTAGTTAAATTGGTCCAAAATTTGTTGATAAAATGTTTCTTTGATCTGCGGTAACCGGTTGTGAAGATATGTGTTGTGTAAAATTTGTTAAAGTAGATCAAAGTGATGTGTTTGCAAACTTCGAATTTGTAGGAACAAATTTAACATGCCCCTGCTACTTGTTAACGTACGTGGATGACTTTACTTAGATTCAGTGACACTTCAAGTTTTGTACATAGTCAGCCAATTTGATTAAAACCTTGGTGAAGTGGATGTCATCTAAGGCGATTCTGTTCAAAATGATTATTCACCTTGTGGGTTCACGTAGAACCAAAATCTTGACGTATAAAAGATTTAAAGAAATTTAATTACTTGGGTACAATTGGTTTTGAACGTGGTAGAACGCCATATCCCCGTAGCATACTTTAATGAGTATGATAATGCCAACTTAATTTTCTATTGGTGATTTGTGCTCGGCTGCGTATCTAGCATGTATGGTGATTTGTACTCGGCCGTATGTATAACATGTATGGTGATTTCTACTCGGCCGTAAATATAGCATGTATGCAGACTAAGTGGGTACACTCAGTACCATAACGAGGATCACGGAAATTTGTTGACTCGCAAATTAAGGTACTCGGCTCGAAAAGGTACCATGGACCTAGGTTTAAGTTATGCTAAGCTTCCTTTGATATTCTGATCCGGAGTGTGTGCTCAATAATGATGAGTTTGAGTAATGGCTATGTACTTACGGTAGCTGGTGGGGTGATATATGTTGGCGAATTGTTAAATACTCCCTAAATTTTAGTGTTGAATTTATCGTAAAACATGAATTATTGTTGCTCTTGAGATGACAGGTCAGGAAGCCGGTGACTGGAAAAGTTGTGTTCGAGTTCTGGAAACAAAGTGATGTCGTATGTAATGCGAAACGTCGAGAGGGATGAGATTGATGCCCATTGTATAAAGTTGACCTTGATTGATACCCTCCATAGCGTGGGTCAAACGAAGTCATAGTCAACTTAGACGATTCCACTAATTCGTTTTATCTCATCCCTATGTGACTGCTTGAGCATAGCTCTTAATGAGTCCATAACCCTATAGGGTGGTGTGTGGCAGCACACTTGATGGATTCACCGATTGAGACTGCCGATTGAGTATAGAGGTTGAGTCTAACTCTTAATGAGTCCATAGCCCCGTAGGGCGTAGGGCGGTGTGTGGCAGCACATTTGATGGATTCACCGACGAGTAAGTGGAAACTGCCGATAACCTGAGCTCGTAGAAGGAAGAGATAAGAGGGCCCTATGGAGGTTGAGCGTCGCTCTTAATGAGGTCCATAGCCCCTTAGGGCGGTGTGTGGCAGCACACTTAATGGACTCACCTATGTTGGTGTGAAGGTGGGGCCGCCTTCTATGGAAATGCGAGCTCATTTCCTAGAGCGCCAACGAGAATCCAGGAATACGGTGTAGGGCCGATAAAGCACCACTTGAGTTCGCAGAGAATATCAGTGAAGAAAGAGACTAGCATACTGGTGGTAGACTACGCAACTCCTTAAAGGGTTCAAACCTCTCGGTACCCGATAAGATGTGGGTCGATACCAAGTAGGCTGGGTGTTCAATTCAAGTCCACAAGACATTGACATCAATAAATCTCTTTCGGTAAGGACCCAGAAAATTTGTTTTCAAAACTTTGAATTTGGTGGGAATTGTTGGACTATTTTATCAAAATTCAAAGTTTACAAAATTGAATTTTTCCGTAAATAATCAATTTGTCATGAAAAATATTCCTTCCCTTTTTGTGCTCATCAAATTGGTCATGTTTCCTAAACTTACCATCATTTCACATGACAATAGCAATAAAATAGAATCTGGTCAAACTGATTTCAATCAATCTAAGGGCTAATTTCGAGCAAACTGGATTTTTGATACAATCAGAGCACTGTTTATGTGTTTTCCATAATTAATTGATTTGGCTTTCTTGCTATATAAATGGACGAAGGAATAAGGGGGAAGTGGAGAAGGATTTTGGTTTTCAGTTCCTCAAACAAATGAATTTCTGGGTTCCTGCCACTGATAGACTCTACCCGGTTTCGATCGAGTGCACGATCGTAACCGGTACCGTGAAGCCTGGAGACCAACCGTCCGAGAAGCTATGCACCGTAGGTGGGGCGTGATTGGTTTTTAGGCCAGTGGTTACTTGGCCACGGCACGGTTCAGATAAGTCGTTTGTTTAACTTGTTTACGTTAAGTTGTTAATTCAAATAGATTAGATGGTGTTTGGTGTCCTAGTCTCTGTGATTCTAAGATTTGCTTATGTTCATGATTTTCTCGTTGATTGGCTTGATTGTCTCGTTTACATTTGCACCTATATTTCGAACAATGTATTCTAATAACATTTAGTCTATATATTCAAATTAAATGCAATGAATTCAAATTAACGAAACACCAGCAGTAACAGATTAGTCAAAGCTAAGGACACGTGAAGTCCCAATAATAGCCCCACAGCTAACTTTAAGTTTGATAACTCAGTATGCATTTCATTGAATTCTCGAGACCAATTCTACAAACGAAATTAGAATCGTATTGCTAATGCTCACAGAGTCAATATAAGAAATACTATTGCTAATAATGCTCGAATTTCATTCAAGACCGAGACCGACACGACTCAATCTAGGACTAGACAAGTTTGTCGTGTGCTGTTCGAGAAAGAAATGACCACTTAGAAATGATTATACTAGATTAGACAAGTTGCAGTTCTCGCTATAGATAGTAAAGAAAGCTAGCAATGCACATTGGTGGATATCAGAAACAAAGATTCACGCCACATTATTACAAAGACATACATACGATACATGATGAAGGCTTGACAATGGAGGCATCATATAAGATCGGTTGCGCGGAAAAAATTCACCTTTTTATTCATAAACTTTTTTGTCTTTTCAGCAAAGTGGGGGTACCTTCTTTCTGTGACATTCTTATGATTACAGGCACTATCATTTACCAGATTTTCACTTTTTCATCACCATCACTCCATAAAAACTTGCACTCCTAAATCATCTTTTTCAATTTTAATCATTGTATAAAGTTTCACAAGCAAAGTCAACAACTGTTTACTAATTTGATCCAATATTTCAAACTTCATGATCAAGATTTCCAACATTTACCATATTTCGAGGTCAATCATAGACGATAGGGGTAGAGGGCCGGGGCTGTTTTGTTGATTTGGGCTATAGGGCTTAAATAGGTCAATGGGCCAATTTGTTTTTGGTACAAATGAACAGTTAATGTTTCGGGGGTGGAAATATGAGGATTCAAACTCGTGAAAACCAAGTTTCTAACGATCAACCTTGATCCTGATTCCTCAGTCATTGGCCCATTTGACAAAATGCATGATACACATCGAAAACACTCTCCAACGGTCCACACTTGAAGTGACTTAGTTTGCATTAGATAGCGCAATGTTTAGTTCTAACTTCTAAGCATTCAAATCTCAATCAAAGGTCTAAATTGAAGGTTAAGAAAACAAATTAGAAATCGTGGCCTCATGCTAGCACGAGTTGCAAATAGCTCGATCTGTTTGCCGTGAGTCTTGACTCGTGACTTCCTTCACATTTCCGCTTCTTTGCTTAGTCTATCACATATTCAAACCTTAAACATGTATCGATCAGATATACTTGTCACAAATTCCAATAAATATGTACTTCCTTTATTGTGCATTTGTCTGTAGTTGTTAATGTGTGATTTGAACATAGAAGAAAATTCCAAATCAAACGTTCACTATCCATAAAAGTGACGTACTTAACCCTTTTTAAGGGAAAATGACCAAGTTATCATTAAGTAACTGCGTCTAGCAAATCCACGAGCGCAACGCCGAGTACATCAGCTCTTCTTATGAGTTAGAATCCCTTGTAAGTTGTAACCCATATCTCCACCGGGACTGAACCCTCCAATTCCGAAACCCAAACAAAAAAACAAAAAGGCTAGATGGCCCTCCACTTGTCCGGGAGCCCAAATGACACCAACAAAACTAGACAACTTGGTTGTGTTTTTGTTCTTATCAAAGCGCCACTTTTCCTACAATCCAATAGCAAAATGGATGATCAGCAGCAGCAGCAGCAGCAGCAGAGTTTGAGAATTGATACTTGGATTATGGAAATGGCGGAAGCTTCAAATTTAATTCAACTTCTTGAACTTAAACTCCAGAATTTCAACAATAAAAAGTTATGCGCAGAGGAAGCAGACGCAGAAGCATTGATGGGTATTTTGACAAGCATTGAATTTGCGCAGTCCAAGGTTTTTCAACTCTGGGTCATGCTTGATCGTCTTGATTCTCTTCTTCGGAATCCTCCTTCCCAACCCATTTTGTAATTCTCTATCTCTCTATTCAATTTTCGTCGTTTTTTTTGTTTACTAAACGATTCATGTTAGCCGACCCCAAATCATTTTGCGACTAATGCATGCTTTATTGGTGTTGTTGAACGGACTACTATTGTTGTTGCCTTTAGTTTTTGGTGCATTTCTTTTGCTTTCATTGGTTGAATAAATTTGAATTCTTGGACATGCATGTATACATATGCATTGGTTTGATTAAGATTGTGAGTTCTTTAATCTTTAGCTTAATTATTGTTGGATTTGATTTTAGACTTTGGGTGATACTTAGAAGGTAATCTTTGCGGTCAATTTTACGTGTATGTCCTGTTTCTAGGGTTTGGTAAATAAAAGATGGGAATGACTAGATTTTGTAAAGGTATGGTATGTGGAAATTTAGGGATTTAGGCTATGTTGCTACGACAGTCCCATTTTATATCGTGTCAGACATTCGAGACTTGGACATGAGTTCGACACTAGGAGACTCCATAAAAGTCAAAACACAACAAATTTTCATAAAATAGGCTGCTCGACATCCAGACAGTTCATGTCAAACTTGAGACCATAAACATGGAAGTTGAAGCCATTTTATCATCACATTCTGTTTCCCTTGTTATGAAATATAACGAATTTTGGGATTTACTCCATGATCCTAAGGAATTGACAACCTAAAAAAGGTTATAATCATAAAGCATGCGTCTTGTCGGGATTCTCTCCATGATCTTTCCAAATGTATGAGTAAAAAAATTAATTGACGTTCCTTCTATACGTTGCTCGTTAGCAAACTAATCATTAAGTATTGCATGATCATTTTAACACCAATGTCATTTTGGTTGAGTTATTAAGGACGACCCTCTGATGTAGTAGTAGTCTCCGGTCTGAAATTCTACTGAAACAAAGAACGTATAGGATTGAGATGAGCAATGATGTGGCGAATTAAGGTAATTGTGCTTTAATTAAGTTTGCATTTGTTGCAGAATGCTGAGACTCAATTATGGTAATGGTACTTTAATGACTTGATAGAGGCATAGAGCTCTAAATTTGTTTAAACTTATGGAGTGGTAGAACCAAGTATCGGTTGCTCTGCCTAGTCAGTACTCCTTTTTATTGTTCTTGTTCTTGTGCTTGGTTTAGATTGCCTGAAGCAGGCTACTAGTTAACATAATACGGCCTCTATCCTCCTGACTTCAGTTCCGTTTCTGTCACTTTGACTTAGCTAGTATTCATAAGCGCCTGTTCATTGCGAGACATAGCCTATATAACACTTTTCATTGACTAGTTTTAATGGTCAAGTTTGTCTGCGGATGTCATACTAAATCGACAGAGCTGAAGAAGATGTGAAATTTCGATGGTCAATGCTTCTGGATATTAGACAAAGAACCAGACTAGTTGCTCATTCTCTATCTGCATTAGCGGCCACCTACAGGTTTGTGCCCCTTTTGTCTTGTGATCATTCCGATCAAGTCTTCCTATATTTGCCGTGTGGCATTCGTTTCAGTTCCCATTCGAATATTCGGATGCATATAGAAGGCTAGAAGGATGTAGTTCTTGAAATTAAGACTCAATTAATGGCTTACCTTTTGAGGAGGAACCCGGAAACTTTTCACAATCCCTTTTTATCGATAAGTTGATAATTGATTGTTGTTTGTTTAAATATGTAGGACAAGAACTTACTCTGTATCTGATCATGAAGAGAATCCTCAGCCGATTAGCAAAGGTATGATTGTATGAAGTCTTAGTGACACAGACATTAAAAGCTGTAGCCTCTGAATGATATATAATTCTTAGTACTCAGTATAGTTTAAGATTCCAAGTTCGACTGGGTTTTTGTTGCTCTAGTTGATAGCATTTTTTCACTTTTCAAGGCTTGAGAGCAGAATTGACCATACTGCCGTTGTGACAATAGAAGTCCTTACAAGTTGTACATTGTAAAAATCAAATGTCTATGAGCAACATCAAAGGAATAGGAAGACAAGTATTGGCAGTGTAAACATCTAGTATGCATAAAACAAAAGAAATAAAATTCAAGCTTGAACACGCTTAATTAGATATGTTTTTCATAAACTAATTTGGGATTAACAACCCCGGGACAGGATCAGGATGGTAGAATCTTTTTCTAGCAGATAAGAAAGCTTGTTTCACAAGGTGTACTTAACCTTTTCTCGTTTGTACAATTGGCGATTCTAACTTGGAGTGAGCATGATGCATCAACAATAGCTAGGAGCTTGATATAGGGCTCTATCTTTAGTTGTATTTGCTCTTCTATGGACTGTGATATGATACTTAGGGAGTTGGGTCCAAAGAATAAGTGGTCATTTACAGAGATCATTTATGAGTGAGTGCCTTGTGAACATCATTCAGTGTATGGATGCTATGCCATGGTTTAATAGAGAAAGACATTATGGCTTCTAGTGCAAGGGTGACACAATCTCTAAGGAGTTCCTAATATTGAGATTGCAATGTTGCACATTTTCTGTATTTCTCAGAACTGATCTACTATTGCCGCATATCCACTCAACTGCTTAATTTAAAACAAATGTCTGTTGGATAATTCATTTATTAGCTGCGATTATTATGTCAAGATCCATATGTTAGCTGAGATGATTATGTGTTCTAGTAGTAACTAATTGGAAATCCTCTCTTTTCAGATAGACATACATCTTACAGAGAAAATGAAGAGCTATTGACACCACTTGTGGTATGTTGTGATATCCATTTTTTCATCGAATTTGCATTTTAGGATCCACCAATTAATATTTTCTGGTAATGGCAGTCTGACTGGGCCGATGAGAGTGAGTTTCAGGTACTATTGCACTGCATATGTTAATTTTAACTCCGCTCTTCATCTCGAAAGGTCAATATATGGAAGCTTTTGTAACCCGTTCTCATTTTCAAATCTATCTGTGCAGTCCAAACAGTCTTGCTCTTCAGTCGTCAAAACTTGTCTCTTGAAATTGTTCTGGGCAGTCATTTATTGTCTGGGGGCGGCTGCTCTACTGTATCTGATGGTTCTCATTGCCGCAGCTCTTCCAAACTAAGTTTTCCGTCTCTGGTGTTACTTGTCAACACTGTCTTAGTTCCTGACACTAAGGTTAGTAATTTGGTACATTCATTAATTTGTGTTTATTTTTTGTGTTCTAAAGGCAGGCCAAAATTACAGGGACCTTTGTTTATTATCATTTTTTGTAACATACCCTGTCATGCATGCACACTTGTACGAAACACAGTACAGAAGAGTTCCAAGGATGTCTTTGGCCGGGATAGCTCGTAGATGTTTACACTGTATTTATTTGATTCAATTTGTCTCAGAAATATGTATGCATGGTTCATGATTTTGAGGTTGTCTTTGCCAAGTAGATGCATGTACCTGAGCCTCGTGAAGAAAGAGGTGAGCGTCTATATAATTGTGAGTTCTGGCTAGTCTCTGGCTTTATGCTACTGTGCTTACTGCTAAGGAGGTCCAAAAATGAGCATGTATTTGGATGCTTATTCCGACACATACTTCATACAGCAAGTGCACTAGCACTTGAAGCGAAAAGAGAATATTACTAGGTAGTTAAAACACTGGTGATGCGGGTGAAGGTTTCATATATATGTGCATACTCCAAACTGCACAGCACAGACATCACCTATGTCCTATGAAGCGTGGCGAGGGGTCATTTGGTATTTGGTGAGGTAATTCAACAGATCATAAGTGTGTTGGAGGCTTTTGAGGAGAGTTTACTCTGCTTCATTTATAACACAACTTTTATCGTGCATCTATATCTTTCATGTTGACCTGGAAGGTAAAATGGCAGAACTTTTGAGGTCATCAGTGAAGATCAACTGAGGTTGTTACCAATCCAGGAGCAGTGACCCTGAAGGCTTGAAGGTGAATTAAAGGTTCCTAGTTATATGCATGACAGCATGAGAAGTGTCGAACAAATACATTGATGTTTTAGCTATCAAAGAACACCCCACCAAATACGTAATGCTCATGTTGGCCCTCTAAGGTTGGCGCTGTATCCCTTGCTCTACATATGAATCAGAGTTGTTCCAAAGTTGAATGAGCATGGAGTGCCTCTATCAGCTCTGTCGATCTGGTGCTAGATGCTACAAGTGTTCGCCTTTTGAACTTGTTGCAAGGGGCTATGAGCTAATTGAGCATGATTGTTGATGGAATCCTATGATCTGTGCCTCATCTTGCTTTGTAATTCTGCTCTTCTCATTCATACTGTTTTATTGAAATCCTGAGTTCCTGACTACTATCTAAATCTTCCTGCTTTCAGGCATGTTCCTGATGTTGGCTCCGCAAACGGAGGACTTCCTACTCTTCAAGTTTGACAGGCTTCAGCTGCGAGCATCATCAAGTCTTTCTTGTGAATACATACATACAAACAGACAGACATACACCGAAAAGGTAACCAATCTAGATGAAATTGTAGAAAGTATATCAGCTCAGCTGAATGTAAGTAACTACAATGGATCTCTAGATCATATGTGGAGTACTGATACATGTCATTGCTCATTAGTGTCTTTGGTGGCATGTTTTTAAGTTTCTCTTCCAAACCAATTGCCCACCCTGTATTTATGGATCAAATTCAGTACAATTCGGGTGAAAAGGCTAACAACTCGTTCTCGTTTAGATCAATCTTCTTCTCTAAGGCTCGACTGGATCGATAAATGGGGAGACGACCTATCTTGATGAATGTCGTCCCATACAAGTTACGATGTTTTGTGTAGCAGACCCATGGATTTGTGATTCTTTTTCCGTTGTCTGCTTTCCATTTACCGCGGTATTGGAAATGACCCCTTATAATTACGAATCTAATATAAAAATTGCTTAAGATGTCACACATGACACACCACTTTCCAACCTAAATACTCTTTTATGTTTGCCACTTCAACTCACCTTATATAAGCTAGCTTCGTCATCAACTCATCAGTGGCCTCGTTGTTAGTTGGAAGACCGCTCAAATTGAAAATCTCCACCAAAAAATATCAGCTCTCAAACATTAACCTAACACAAACCATCTAACTCCAAATCTACCCATTAATCAATTTCTCCTTTTTTACGTGTATCACAATTTACAATCCTCGACAATAAACTAAAGTAAGAGAATTTAGAATAACAACAACAACAACAATCAAGCCTTCTTCCCAAAATGATTTGGGGTCGGCTAACATGAATCGTCATCCAGTAACCGTCTTGTGTATGCCAATAAATTTCGAAAACGTTGTAAATATTTTAGAAATATTTAAACACTTTCAAAAGAAATTTAGAAAGTCGTCAAAATAAATAAAAAGTTTAAAAAATATTGCAAGAAACAGATAAACTTTGAACACAAGTTAAAAAGTTTTGGAAAAATAGTTGGAAAAACCAAACAAATAAATCAAAAGGGGTCAGAAAAAGTCCTCCACATGGATAGAGTCTCGCCACCCTGCCCTATCCAACACCATACTCTCTTCAAGCCCTAGGAAGCTCATATCACTTCTAATCACCCTCGTCCAAGTCATCTTGGGTCTTCCCCGACCCCTACTAATATTATCACTTCTCCACCCTTCTACTCTTCTAACCGGCGCCTCACTAGGCCTCCTCCTCACGTGGCCATACCACCTCAGTCGGTTCTCCATCATCTTATCCCCTATGGGTGCAACCCCTACTTTCTCCCTAATAACTTCATTTCTCAACCGATCACGTCTTGTATGTCCACACATCCACCGTAACATGCGCATCTCCGTCACACTCATCTTGTGGTGGGACCCTTCCCCGGACCCTCGCTTGTCGGGGACGCCAATGTGCGCCGGGCTGCCCTTTAAAGTAAGAGAATTTAGAATCCGCTAATAAAAATAGTCGAACAAACTTTTAATCAGTTTTTCCTGTAACCGCACATCAAATCATCATGCAACAAATTAGTATCAATAAAGTTTAGAATCGTGTAGATAAAAATCGTCATATATAACCGTCACGCCGAGTAAACACGATGCCAAACTTTTCATTTCCGCACTCCCTCGCTACTCTCTCTTTCTCCACTCTCATAAGATGAGATAACCAGTTAACCACCCAACTCTTTTTAAATTAATAAAATAAACATTTCGGTTTCTCTCTTCCTCTCTTACCAAACTCACAGTTCTCACTTCCATGGTGGTTAACTCCTCAGCTTAGGCAGCTTCTCACTCACGCTCTCCTCTCTCCCCCCCCCCTTCTCTTTTGGAGTTATGACGTCATCGATATGTTTCCCGGCGAATTCCGCCGTAATTTGTCACCGGCGGTCGGGGTCGCCGTTCAATTATCCTCGGCGGTGGCGTGTACGGTGCTCATTGGATACCGACGTCTCCGACATGAGCACTAATGGTGAGTTTAATTAATTACTTGATTATTAGTAAAATTCTGTTCTTGTTATTTAATTTTGATTAATTTAGGTGAAATGTTTTAATTCATAATTGTCATAATTGTCATGTTATGTTATCTTCAATTTGTGTTAAGCGAATGAGTTGTGGGAAGTATCCCGCATCGATTGGATTTCGAAGCGAAGAGAGTGGTGTACAAGTTAGTGGATATGAATTATCCACCGTGTATTGCCAATTGGTTTTAGGATGCAACTCGACGGATGTGTCTACGACTTGAACTGTTGATGAATTTAACAATTCCGTCGCAATTGTGACACTTTATGGGTTTTCTTTAGCTTAGATTGGTCTTATGATAGAAATATCATTGATGCAAATTTGGAAAGTGTTTAGAAAAGCCTCAAGGAGGGTAATTTCTGTATGAAAGTTGTGGAATTAGAATTCTTGTGGATTACTCCATATAGTCTAACGCGATTGTGAGAGATGCAGATAGTTAGATTAATAAGTGATTTTAATGTAAACTCGGGAGGGTTTATTAGGTTTTGAGTTTAGGATTGACATCTCAAACTTTGCTAGTAGAATGTGCGCATTTATATTTGTCTGTACTCGAGTAATGTCAAATTACCAGGAGGAAGAACGTTACGAGTTACGACTCTGAGTATTCTGATGGGTGATAGGCTTAAATGTGCTGTTTAGTCAAGCACAAATGGAAATGCAGGAGAGAGTTCGACTTTGGTTCTAGTTTTTGACCTGATTAAAATGTTGAACTTTACATATACAAGTGGGACTTTTACGAGTTTGGAGAAATGAGTTGGTCGTTGACTGGCTTTGTTGGCATGTTGCAGTTCTTAGATACTCCACTTCTTACTTTTGGTATATCCTTTGATGCTTCTTGTCTAGTCTCCTTGATTACATATTGTAACTTTGCCGACCCTTCAGGTCTATGCGATTCTCCTACCATACTACAAGGGGTATGGTAGGATTATTTCAGGACAGTAAAAAACAGTCCAAAACCTACCAGGAGTAGGGGGGGGGGGGGTTCTCTGATATGAAGAAAAGAAACTGTGTGAGATTGGAGTTAATCTTTGTCGAGCTTATGTAATAATTTTCACAGACTGATGCTATGGCATCATCTTCTAAAGTCTCCTGAAACTTGAATACTACTCCGTATATACTATGAGATAAGATGTTTTTTAGATACTTGTTGAGACACTCATTGGATGTTCTCCATATTGGCAGCTCCAAAGGGGTTATTTCCTCCAGAACCTGAACGCTATAGTGGGCCGAAGCTAAAGGTAGCAATTATCGGAGCTGGTCTTGCAGGGATGTCCACTGCAGTTGAGCTTTTAGATCAAGGCCATGAGGTAATTAAAGGGAGTTGAATTTAGAGTATGTTTGATGTTGGCTTCATTTTGTTTGCCAAGGGTGAGGGTGGGGATTTGGTACCATTAGTTTCGGATCTCCGATGAGGGTTATGCAGATTTGACTCCATGCCATGTCCTGGAGGCCTGTGAAGCGCCCTACTGAGATGTCCATCCCATGCTTTTCGACAGCTTGAGAAGAGAGACAAAAATGGTTTCTCCTCTGCTACGAATTATTGGCTGGTGATTATGTCGTATATTGACTTCAGTTGTCAAGAATATGCTGGGAACCAGAATTCATACTCAATTTTTTTCAGTTTCCTGCCGTACATCCATAGTCCATGACTTGCAACATCTTGTAGGAGCCCAGTGGGCTATTAGTAGAAAGCAAAGTCAGCAACTGATCATAAAATACCGCCCCTTGACTTTATATAATTATCTAGGAATAGTGAGAGATATTTTTGGTGTCATTAATGTAATTATTATGAACCATCGACCTTTTGTCTCCATAGGTGGATATTTATGAATCAAGGCCTTTCATTGGTGGAAAAGTTGGCTCCTTCATCGACAGAAGTGGCAACCACATTGAAATGGGACTGCATGTGTTCTTTGGTTGCTACAACAATCTATTCAGACTTATGAAAAAGGTGACATCTTGTCCCGGTGTCAAATGAGTTGTTTATCTGTGAATCTTGTCTCTTCCATAACTACTTAATGTGTGTTTCTTAGCTTTCATATCTGCTGTATGTAGTTCTCTTTGTCTCATTCAGGAACCCATTCGTTTTATGAATCATATAAGGTTTATGCTCTTTTTATACTCTGTGATGAGCAACAGTACTTTTATATTTGAACCTAGGTTAGGATGGGAAAAAACTTCAAAGCTTCAGTTCGTTTTTTTTTTAAATGAAATGTAAGAATTTTTTAAATGAAGAAATATATAAATGTGAAGGGGCATAGCCCAGAACAATACAACACAAAAGAAAGGACAGAGGCAAAGAAGAAAAGTTACATTGCTATTTTCCGTGGGCTCATTTTTACCTCATCAACAGCTTTGTCAACAACTTTCGCCGGGGGAATAATCATGAAATCAATTCTACATTTGTTGCAAAGCCCCTACAATTTGTTTCTGGATTGTTCTCCAAATCTTTTGTTCATACACCAATCAAGACTCAAGAGTATTAGACAGAGGGCAAAAAAACACCTTCTTTGCATCCCTTACATACACTTTGAACTCTACACACATCTGAAAAAAAAAGGTGCTCATGTGTCTGAGTTTCCTGGTGACATAGCAGGCAAACATCATCACCACATACTCCAAGCTTGCTTAACTTTTCTTTGGTCTGAAGTCTGTACCAACCATGAAATGAAGCTAGTTCGAGGAATTACATATCTATTCCATATTCTCCATCGGCCGGTGCTGAATGCTAATCTCATTTGATCCTTGATCTTGCATATTTTTCTCCAGTGCCAATTTGAATCATTTGAAGGAGAGTAAACCTCCCACTGCCTCTCTTGAATATATATACTGTCATCTATAATTTTGTGACGATAATTTTGTAATTCTATCATCTATGACCATTCGCAATACCCTTAATGTAAATCCGAAGTTCGATGAAATTTCACTTCCCACTTTTTTTTCTGTATAAGTTATTGGGTTCTTGTGCAACACCTGAATTGTTTCGTGTTTCGCCATTCTAGGTGGGCGCTGAGAAAAATCTACTTGTAAAGGATCATACTCATACTTTTGTAAACAAAGGAGGTGAAATTGGCGGTATGGCTCTTCAAAACTTTGTTCTGCATCTCTAGATTTCGTGTTCTTTCAGTGGTCCTTAAACCTTAGTCTCAGTAACTTCTCATTTAAGATGGGGCTGAGTGGTGGCTTCAGGTATGAAACTAGTATAAAATGAAAAAGACTTCGTCCTAAATGCACCAATCCTTTTGACGACTCTTTTACAGAACTTGACTTTCGGTTTGCGGTTGGAGCTCCCATACATGGGATTCATGCATTTTTAACGACAAATCAGCTCAAGGTAATGGTACATGCTAATCATCAAGCATGTCTGTCATCAGAATTCCATTTCTATGACTAATTAAACTTTATTTCCAGTAGTATCCTTGACCTTGTAGCAATTGCATAGACATAGCTTCTAACTAGTTACCCATTTCTACGTTTGATGCTTCTGAAGTGTCGTATATAGTACCTCTATAAATTTCGATTAAGAAACTAGTGAGAAACATGGGAAGGGAAAAGGATATGATGGGTAAAGTATCAGAAAAGTGTTCACTGCCCCATGATTCCTATACAAATGTTGTCTTGTATATATAGATTTTAGAGACCATATTGAGATTTTTTTTTTTATGTAGTCCCATGTTACTGTCCTAATAAAACCCATGTTTGGTGTATATCTTACTCCCTCCGCCGCACTTCAATTGCAGCCTTATGACAAAGCAAGAAATGCGCTGGCTCTTGCTCTGAGCCCAGTAGTTCGTGCTCTTGTTGATCCAGATGGAGCCATGCAGGATATACGAAATTTAGATAGTGTAAGCATATTGTTTTATCTACTGCTCCGTGTACTTTTTTGTAGACCTTAGATAATTGGTGCACTTCTTCATTTTTGCGTTGCATGATGTTCCTTGCTCTTCTTTGTTTTAACCGCATGCTCAATTGCTGACGCGGATTCGGTGAATACATCCTGAATCACCTTATGCACTACTAAAGATTGTGAGATTTTGTATTTTATTATACAGGTAAGCTTCTCAGACTGGTTTTTGTCAAAAGGTGGTACACGTGCAAGCATTCAGAGGATGTGGGATCCTGTTGCGTATGCCCTTGGGTTTATCGATTGTGACAATATCAGTGCACGTTGTATGCTCACCATTTTCTCCTTATTTGCAACAAAGACAGAGGCATCTTTACTGCGGATGCTCAAGGGTTCTCCTGATATGTATCTGAGTGGACCAATCAGAAAGTACATTGAAGAAAGAGGGGGAAGGTGTTTATCAATCTTTATTTGCTAGTAGAATAATTTTTCTGCCCTCTGGCTCTATGTTCTTTTCTGAAAGCAACTCATACTTCCACAACTGCAGGTTCCATTTACGGTGGGGATGCAGAAAAGTTCTCTATGATCGATCTGCTAATGGAGACACATATGTAACAGGATTAGCCCTCTCTAAGGTTAGTCAAAGTACCATAGACTAATCAAATTGTGTAATCGTAGTTGAGAGTACTTATTTATATGAATCCACTGTACGTTTGTCAGTTAATACCTCATCACTGTGAATCTTGCTGCTTTTGTAACTTTAATTTGTATGCGTGTTAATTTGAATGCGTGTATGTGCCAAAGTAGTGTCAGTTGGTTGTTTGGATAATTAACTTGGTTCCAATCTCAATCCCAGGCCACAAATAAGAAAACCGTGAGGGCTGATGCTTATGTTGCAGGTATGTGTTAGAGCTCTGCTATTTTCCATTCCTTCCCCAAGTGTAAACTGGCTCTGACTTATATTCTATGACAGCTTGCGATGTTCCGGGTATCAAAAGATTGTTGCCAGGGGAGTGGAAGGATTCAGACTTTTTTAGGAATATCTATGAGCTTGTAGGAGTGCCTGTAGTTACTGTGCAACTTAGATACAATGGATGGGTTACAGAAATGCAGGATATAGAAAAATCTAGGTAAGTTTCTTAACAACATTTTAGTTGCCAAAGGGGAAGTACTATTATGATTGCGGAAAAAAGAAAAAAAGAAAAAAACATGACATAATAAGCTTATTATCCCCTCCATTTTCTTTACTTGTCATTTTCACTTATCGTGGCACCTACTTTAACCATCTTAGATGCACTTTGACTTTAGATTGTTCTTGGTTCGGACTTCCATATCCTAATATAAGAGTTATTATGTGCCATTGAACTTCTGCTCTGGAAATCTCAGGCAACTGAAGCAAGCAAACGGATTAGACAACCTCTTGTATACCCCAGATGCAGATTTTTCATGTTTTGCAGACCTTGCTTTGACGTCACCAGAAGACTACTATATTCCAGGGCAAGGCTCACTTCTCCAGTAAGACCAAATATCTTTGTTAGTCGAAAATGTGCTGATATCAACGCTTTCTTCAGCACTTATCTTACGATTTGTATTTTGGGACAGATGTGTTCTTACACCAGGAGATCCTTACATGCCGTTGTTAAATGAAGAAATTATAAAGAAAGTAACCGAGCAGGTCAGTGAACTACAGAACCATTGGCATCCTTTTGTAATGGTCTTCAAATATTTTTTTTGTGATTGCTGTGGAAAAATCCGACGATTTCTTGGCATTGGCTGATAAAAGATGTCTGATTCACTGATTCAGATACTCCTGCTGTTTTTATGATATACACACTGTTACTGATGTGAGATGCTGAATTCAGACAGAGGCCTCACAAAGTTTAACAATTTTTTTTTTTTTTTTTTTTGGGCATCTAGACGAGAGTTTTAACAATTTTATGCTCTTCTTTTTAAAGTGTTTGAAATTGATTTTGCTTTCAATAAGGGAAGGAAAAGACGAGTTTGGATTTAATTTATGTGTGGAGAATAACATTATAGGTTTAAGGTGAAGAGGGACTGTCAAAAAGATAGCTTAAAAGACGATCAGTCAATTTAGACTATCACTCAGATGAGCTATTTTCAACTTGCTCTTAATAGTTGAACCAGATAGCTTAGTAAGGGGCAAGGGCTGTGTTAATGTCACATATTCTTACATATTTACTGGTTTGATTTTACTTTTTGTACATCCAATGCTCCCTTGTAATGTGAGAATTTTCTGATGGTTCCAGGTTCTGACACTATTCCCATCTGCCCGGGGGTTGGATGTCACATGGTCATCTGTCGTCAAAATTGGACAGTCTTTATACCGTGAGGCTCCTGGAAAAGATCCCTTCAGGCCTGATCAAAAGACTCCAGTTAAAAACTTCTTCCTTGCCGGATCATACACAAAGCAGGTAAAATTTTGTTCCTTCTCTGTTTGATGCACAATGTTCAGTTGGGACACGCTTTCTTAATGAACTTTGAAATGTTTTGGAATTGGGACTGTACATTTGCGCAGGATTACATAGACAGTATGGAGGGCGCCACACTATCAGGCAGGCAGGCTTCTGCTTACATATGCGATGCTGGAGAACAGTTGTTAGCCTTAAGAGAGCTGCTCCCTGCAATTGAATCTCTAGAATCAGCCTCACCACCTAGCTTAACTTTGGTATGATTTATGCACATTCTTGAACCTAAACCTTTACTCTTCACTCCCCAACCCACCACCATCAATCATATCAATCATTGTAATTCCTGGGTGGTAGATCCCGACCTCATGTATACACATTCATAGACACTCATGTAATTTATGTATGAAAATGACAAGAAAGCGTAAAGCAAAAGTCGCTAAATTGAAGTACATATGATCAGAATTCAGAAGTACACAGGAGTAGTATATGGATGACAAACATCCATTTTATTCCATAGGAAAAGCACAATGGTCTTACAAAATGTATCACTCAGTCACGAAACTCGAAAGTCGAGATTGGTTCAACCCTCCTTATCAATAATAGCCTTGGCAGTCTCAAGATCTTCATCAAGAGTGATATCCCAAGGGCCCTCCCACTTGAGAAAGAACTCAGTGTCTTCATAATACTTGACTCTGTGAACATCCCCAGCTGGTGTAAACAAGTAATCACCACCACCCAACTCATACTTCTCCTTCTTGCTCAAGTTCCACACCGTCTTCTTCCCCTTGATCACCATTAAATCGTGCCCGAAACTGTGGTGGTGCGCCGGCTCCACGCTCCCGGCCTTAAACTTGATGATCGCCGACGTAGGGCTCTCCCTTACTATCTTCATCATCCCACCTGGCATTATCTCAACTGGAACAAACTCCCTGTTTTTCGCCAGGCAACACAGGGCGCAACCGCTTCCATTGTCGGTGTCTGAGGTGGTTGTAGCGGCGGTGGTGGTGGTGGTGGTGGTGGTTCCGATTTTCTTCATTTCTTCGAGCGAGTCGTCGAGGAACTTGGCCGTCTCCGCCGGCCACTCCTTGTTACCGTTGGCTGGGCACGGCGACTTGAACGGAGTTTCGATGAAGGTCTTGAGGATATCGAAGGCGGTTTCCGGCGGGGTAGACTCACCGGCGACGGCGAGGACGTTGGCGTTGTTGATTGCGCGGGTGTTTTTAGCGTCGTCGGTGGTGAGGCAGAGGGCAGCGTAAACACCAGGAAACTTGTTGGCGAAGATTGCGACGCCTATGCCCGTCCCACACGCGACTAAACCGCGCGTGTTGTCACCCGAGGAAGCCACGCGCCGTCCGATTTGTTCGCCGATGGTGTAGTACGGCCCGACGCCGAGGTCCTCGACGTCGTAGTTGAGCTGGCGAAGGTGAGCTACGAGGGCGTCTTTGAGGGTGCAGCCAAACGGGTCGGATCCGGTGATGAACTTAACGGGTTGAGTGGCCATGACTGATTGACTGGGAGAGGAGAGAGTAAGTGACGGTAGTGGAGATTTGTACAAAATTTGGATGAGCAAGACTTGATGGTGAAATACTCCTATGATTGACCGGTGGGAATGTATGTGTAAATTACCAGATAGCCCTTATTTTCGAGGTCAAATAATCCTCTTGAGTCGGTTCAACCATAATAATCCCTCCATGTTTCGAACGTCGTTGTTCTTAGTTTATCCTTTAACTCTAACCCCCGAATGTCGCCAAGTCAACCCTACATCGTGAGCGACAACCAACAATTAACCACAATGCCGGGGTGAGAGAAGAGAGAACTAGCTGGGGTGGTGGTGACATGGTGGTGACTAGACCTGGGCAACGGGGCGGGGCGGGCCGGGTCACCAGTCTGCTCGAACGGGCCGGGGCGGGTCATGACCCGTTTTGACCCGGCCTGACCCGACCCGTTTCCTCATCACTACTTCGTCCTCTTATACTGCAACTTCTAATTCAATCAAAGACTGATTCTCTCCTTCAATTCCCCTATCTCACCAAACAAGAAAAAGCCAAAACTTCACCCAAATCTTGGATAGAAAACTTAATCATAAATAAACAAACAAAGAATCACGAAATCAATCGATAAAAACAAAAAAATCCAGAAACAAAATCACTGAAATCAAAATTTTCCAAAAAAAAACCGTGATTTCAATGGATTCCAAAATCACTGAAATCAAACTACCCCTTATTACTCAATCCCGGTAATATCTCCGCTCCTGACTCCTGAGTTCTTGGCACTTCACAAAATTTGAATACTCGTAGATTTGTAGGGTTCCTCCTTGCGAATTTAGGGGAAATTGATTTCAGCCAAAATTCAACTTGGCGAACCAAAAATTAAAATCGATGAGGCGTCAACAAGAATTTGAGAAATCGGGGAAGGAAATTGAGCGTATTCGTGAAAATAATGGTAAAGAAGTTAGGTTTGTAGGGGGAATGCTGAAAAGAGGCGCAATGTTTCCAGTAGGGTTAGCGCTCCTAATCTACGTCTGCGAGGCCGATATACTGAGAGGAAAAGTCGCGGTTCAAGTTATGGTTCTCACGCTTAATCTCTTGTACGCGATGCATGGAATTGACACTTGTGTTTCAAGTTTCGCATATTTCCGGCGTAATTCTCGTCTGTATGAGTCGGAGATTAAGTGGCAGAGAAGGCTGCGCGTTACTGCGGAGGAGGAGGGTTATGAGCTGCAGGCGATTATTAATGATAGCTTCTTTGAGAAGTTTGGGCCGAGGATTAAGGTGTGGGCTATGTTATTGATGTATTTGTTAGGTATCGTGTTGGTGTCCGTGGTTGAGTATTTGGTTTATAGAGGAGATTGCTGCAGCGAGGTTTTGGTATCTTTGAGGATTTCCGATTTTAGGGGCTTAGCCATTTGTTTAGTTGGTTTGTTCGTTTTCATGGGCTGACGGAATTAATAGAGTTGCGTAGATGTGATTAAGCTCGTGTTTGCTGCTTACTCGGGGTGGAGGAATGTGTTTTTGTAAACGACTTTTTCCTAATCTAAGGGCTTGCTTGGATTGGGAGAAATTATTAGGGCGAGGTTTGGGTACCTTGGAGGCTAGAATTTGTCATGTTGAGTGTAGTTGAAGATATTGTACTAGGATTTAGCCACTGATTTAAGAGCTTAGTCACCTTGTTATTAGACTAGACTACTAGTTAATTGTGTTTTGAGTTCTTATTGTAAAGGCGCTAGGGAATACAGTTGCACATCACGTAGCTCGTGTTTGTTCGTGTCCTTGTAAACGATTTTTGCAAAGCTAATGTAATCCCGTGATATCGTATTACTCGTATTTTACTTCTTTCCGAGTAAAATTGCGGATGCGTAATTGAATTGGAATGAGTTCTTGTTTCCGATCCTAATCTCCTCTCCCTCGTATTGCCTTTTTTGTTGTGAGTAATTTGAGTGGACAAACTAATTTTCAACCTTTTGAGATTGTTGTTAAATTTAAGTCTAAATAAATAAAGTGAAAAGTGCACCAAATATAATTTTGATGTGACACCATCTTATTATAAGAGACCCACTAAAATCCTTCTTGATATATGCCGTGTCCTAATTCGTAAGTGTCTATATCGGTGTCTGTGTCCGACTATTCAATTCTAGTGGCCTAGCAATTGGGAGCTATTGAAATTAATCAGAGCCTTTAGCATTATGTGAAGCACAAGTTTCAGATGATGGTGGGATTGAGTTGCTGCATCAGAGTCTCTCCAACATCCAATTTCAAAGTAAGCAACTTTCCATTCAATATTTATCCCTCAAAACTTATGCTCTATAATCTCATCTTCATTTTTCATGTCCAGAGGACTTATACAACTCAATGCTGTTCAAATCCACCAAGTAGTAAGAATCCAAAGAATCAAACACCCCAATTTCTCAAAATTGCTGTCTCTGGAATTACAGAAATCCTCAGAATACTGTCCCCTGGCAATAATAACAGGTACCCTTTACTCTCTTTTAACAGTAAATCAAAGGGCTTTATTCAGTTTTAATAATGTTCTGTTTACGGTCAAACAAAAACTTGGGTAAGACGGTCTGATAGGTATGTTATATGTGTGTTGGTGAGAGCCTGAAAAGTGAAAACCCCACCTTCGAAAATCACTTTTATCTCATTATTTGTGAATAATTTTGGTGGTGGTTTTGATTAATGAAGTATAGATAAGGTGATAACTAAAGAGAAAGAGGAGTTATCAGTTTCTGGGGTGGATGATGTTGTGGACATACTCCAATCAGACTATGATAATGCTTATTTTGTTACAGGTTAGGTTTCTTTCTTTTGAGCTTACTGTTGATATGTTCTTTTGCTTATGCTTGCATTTCCGGGATTCATAGCTCAATAGTTTGGTTTGGGTGTTGATTGGCATAGTTTTTGTCGTGGTTACGCGGTAGTTATTGAGGCTTTACAGTTTACATTGAGTCTAATCAGCTAGGATATTGAGACAATTATGGTTGCACCTTTTGAATACACAAAATAGCATTGGGCGGCATTGACATAAGTGGTATCTGATGAAGAGGAATTCGCAAAGTGTCCTCTACGGTATAACCATAAAGGACCTTGGCAGTTGTCAGAAGATTTTTTTTTTCCCTTGTTTCTTTTCAATCCTAAATATTGCAAAGAAAGTGAGCTTTTGAGACGGCCATAGAATCATCTTGAAGGATAGTGTGGAGATGGAGTAGAAAGTTGGGTATTTATTCCAAGTTGTCGACCTAAGTGGTTCCCTTATTAGTAAGCCAGTCCACAATTTAATCTGCTTTCGGATACACATGAGTGATGGAATATGTGAGCAAGTCCCACCCATCTACTAAAGGTGGGTAGCTATACAACAAACATCTTTAGAATCTGTCATGCCGAATACAGACTTATGAGCAAGTCTCTTGTTGAATGATTGGGTGAAGCCACTAGCATATAAAGTGTGGGCTGCTCTTCCTATTGCTAATTGGTTTCATGAATCATGACCTGAAATGTACTATTTCGCAATGAAATAGGTTTCGTTTTTTTTTTTTTTTTTTTTAATATGATGTGATATTAGCTAGTTTTATCTCCATTTTCTCTGCCTTTGCTGAGATAACTATTGTCAAAGTACCCAGTGAAACTGCTTTTTTAGACCGAGATTGGACATATGCCAAGTGAAATGTTGATCTGATGTTCATTTTGCTGGAATTGTTGAAACACTTGGAAATCTAATATTCTTCTGGGCTTCTGATTAGTACACAGAAGTGAAACTCTATATTCTGAGACCTCACTGCTAGCATGAGTGACGTCATAGCTTAGATTGTTTTTCTGTAAAAAAAAACTGTAATTTAGAGCAAAAAAGAATGATGAAATCATATCGCTAGGGTGTTTGGAATATTGAATGAGCTGATATGACTTGATTCTTACACCTGAAACTACAGTTCTATTTTCAAAAGAAACTTTACATCATATGCTTACAAGTGAGACACTTTCTTGTTATATATCTTCACAATGATCACTTATGTGTCAATTGATGGCTCCCCCCTCCCCCCTGACAAGGATGAAGTTGACTCAGTGTTTTCCTTGTGGGCATACCCATGCCCTTGCTTTTTCGCATTACAGTATATGTTACTCAAAATCAGTCTAGATGCATCCACATTCCACATGCATGCACACGCACACGCACACAAAGGTAAGCTAATCACTTTCTTCTGTTTGGCGCAGGGGTTTTTTCCTCTTCCATTTATGCTGACGATTGTCTCTTTGAGGATCCAACCATCAAGTTTCGTGGTAATATTACATTAACACCCCTTGGTTATGGATTGAAATCAGATCTTTTTGTGATTCGTAGAAAAGAATTGTGACCTACATTATTTATTTATTATTTATGATGTGATGGTATTATCTATTATGTTGAAATTTTTCGATTTCCATGTAGCCAAAGACTCAATGTTCTTTGATTTTGAATACAATGGAGTAAAGCAAAATGGCTCACGAAACCTTTTTGCGCCTCTTGTTTTATAAACTAGCAGTCGGTCTATGCGATTCTCGACACATTTTATTATGGGAACGGAAAAACGCCTCCTAAAACTTAGGTGTTAGAATGTGTACATCCAAACCCCGGAGCACCCCATTGGAGGGAAAGTTTGAGGCACCAGTCTAATATTATTGGTAGTTATGTTTGAAGTACTTGGCTTTTTGGTAATGTTGCTCATAAAACAGATGCTGTCCTCCAGTTTAACATGTTTTACCCGTCTATTTCTTCCTCTTTTTTCTTCTATTTGTACGTAGAACTGATGTTGATTTAGTACACATTGGCTTGATATTTTATGCTTCTTTTTAGTGATGTGGTCTGCTGTACTACTATATTTAGATTGTAAACTGACTCCTATTCAGCAAATCAGGTGCAGAGTTATACTCACGCAACTTGAGATTGCTTGTACCTTTCTTTGAACAGCCATCTATTGTGCTGAAAAATATCGAGAAGGTACATATCTATACTCAGAGCTTGTATCAGAATTGTTGCAAACTTGTAACTCCATTTCATTGAAAAATTATTTCTTGGTTGCACCTATTCTAAACAGCCCATTATCATTCTGTAAAAATTATGATGGTGCTTACTTCTGTCTAGTACTTTTATATCATCCCTCATGGATTTGAATTTACCATTAAGAGTTCGCCTTCCACCCCGTTCTCAGCAGTTGACGATGGTACAAAATTGTTCCCTGCTTTTCCCAGACAATGTTTTTCACTGGTTGCTGAAATTTGATCCCAAATTGGCTTATTTAAAAGTTAGTGGTTCAACTTTTAGGTTGTACCCAAGTCCCTGGCGTAGGTCTGCTGAAACCAATATTAATGTGTAGGAGAAGGCTTCTAAAATTCTGACTCATTCTGTAAATATTTATACATTAGTTCCAGCTAAACAGTCTGATGTAAAGCCTCCAAGTCTAAGGATTGTAAACTGGGGATAGGATCACAATCTAGTCCCTGGAAATCTGAGATTATGATTAAAGGCATCAGCTTCTTTGTTTTAACTTAAACGATTGTGTCAAGTACATTATGCATTCATAATCTTGTTCTTAAGATTCACAGCCTTTTCTAGCTCCTATTATTAACATACAGAATGGTTAACCATTGGTACTATTAGCAATAGTGGTTCATGGTTGTGGACTCAGGTTGCTTTTCAAAATGGATCAGGGTTCATTTTGTTTACTGTATAGAGAGCTCATGTATATTTTCTCAATCTCTATGCCTACCAGATCAGATTTGTCACCAAAAGATTTTTTAAACAGATAAAGATTAGCATGGTGTGGGGACAGTTACATTGTCTTCATATTATTACGTTAACTTGAAATTTTTCTTTGGTTGAGCACTTGAGCTGTCATCAATCGAGAACCAGTAATTTTGCGTTTCTGCTTGCACCTCTATTTATATGCAGGGTGTTACTTCTGACCAAGATTTTGTATTGGCAAGCTGGAGTCTAAGGTACTCAATTTTTTGCTACTTTAGTCTAAGTGAACTTCTTTTCAGTTAAGCTGGAGTCTAAATGGTTCACTATGATTTTGAAATTTTATGGCATACACAAGACGGTTGCAGATGACAATTCATGTTAGCCGACCCCAAATCATTTTGGGAATTAGGCTTGGTTGTTGTTGTTGTAGTCTAAGTGTACTTCTTTTCAGTTAAGCTTTCCTGTGATGATACTCTTTAGTCTTTATCTGTGTGCATGGATGTGAAATAGAGCAGTCTATATGTGCTTTGGTAACAGAATTTCCCCTCATTTCTTAAGAAAAGCATGCCGAAAAAGTGAAACCTTCAAAAGTTCAGATACACTCTTTCCTTGGGCGGCCTGTTCGCCCCCAATGGTTTTCTTTAAACGCTACTACTGCCGTCCCGGGCACACCTTGTTTGTGAGGGAGATTAGAATGTATGTGGAGGTTGGATCTAAGAGAGGGAGTATGTACCCTCTTTAACATGGGGCCATTTTGCTCATGACTAGGATTGCATCTTGGTTTCCCTTTTTTTTTTTTTTTTTTTTTTTTGGTTTCTGGTACCCATGATTTTATTGTGACTTAGTCTCAACAGTTTAATGTCTACTTTGGAGAGCTATGAAGACATTTTGATGTCCTTATACTATAGTGTTGAGCGACTCAGTAAAAGCATTTTCTTTTGCTCTACAATGCAAATTAAGTAGTACAATAGAGAGTTTGTATATTTTCTTGCTTTATCGATTGTCGTATTTACTCCAAATTTAAACTGCACATAATGATCTTGATTTTCATGTTTCTTAAGGACCTACCTGAAACTTCCGTGGAGGCCTCTCATCGCCGTGGAAGGAAGTACTGTCTATGATTTAGATTGTGAAAACAAAGTGAGTCATAGACACATGCTTATAGTCCTGTTTCACAATCACAAGCATGATTGCACTCACATATGTTGTATATTTGGTACTCCTTGTAACAGATTGTCAGGCACTCCGAGAGTTGGAATATATCTGCTTTGGAAGCTGTTGGACAGATATTCACTCCTGGTCCTTCAAGATTGTCTGATTAAATAAGAGGTGTACTGAAGATGGCCAACTTCTAGCTGACCGTAGTAAGTTGCAGCCATGAACTTTCCTGCAAGATCTATATGGTTCACCTTTTAGGGTCAGTGTTCACTGCATCATCCATCTATCTATGCATTTTCAGTTTACATTTCATGAGATGTGTAGTAGGTTAGCAGGACTTCAAAGATACTGGATCCAGGGACTGCGACCTATTCCTCTATCTACTTTCCTTATATATAGTCTTTCATGGTACATTTACTTGACAAATGTATTCATCGAAGATAAGAATAGTAAAGGAAAATAAGATGTGATATGTGAACAAACACTGACATCAGGAATTCTAATTGGAAATTATATCACCAGATTGCGTGAGTTAGATTTCTCAGGTAGAGTTATGTTAACAACTGCAGCTTTTTCTCTTCTATGGGGGCACTCAACTATTCAAGGCTTAGAATGATGGTTTAAGATATAAAGTAGACAAGTCTTTTTTTTGATGAATCTATGTTGTTCTTGTTCGTTTAACTATCTCAATAGTCTGCGCCCTGAGGTGCACTTCATGAATACCAGCATATCTTTTTGCTGCGAGTATATATTCTTCCATTGTAGCTAGACTTATATAATGAAGAAAACTGACTTACCATGTTCTGTGTTCACAACACCTCTGTCTCTGATTTCGCTGCCAATGTGACTGAGTGACTGTATCGATAACTTATTCATATGAATTCGCAGTTTTGCACCTCCTGTTCGTTTCTTAGAGACTTTACTGCCACATTGCTACTTCACTGCTGATCAATTCTCTGTTTACTATCCAAGACAATATCGACAGACAAAGCCAGATGCAGGTGCAGCGCATGGTTACGTATCTCTGAGGCACATATGAACAATGAGAAATTGTACAGTGAGGTCCATTACTCTTGTACTTAATAAGGCTAAAGAGATACGGAGTATTTGCTATCTATGGTACTGTTTGCCTGGTAAAGGTACATCCGTGAGCTGTGTAATCCATATCTTCATCAAAGCTTTGTAAATTGTAAGTCATTCTTGTAAATCATTCCTGTAATCTATTAGGGAAGGAAATCATTTCAGCCATCAAAAGATCACACGTGATTCCCAAACATTGCAAGATAATCCTGATGATCATGCTTAGCCATAAAACGTGGGATAATTATTGTATTATTATTCCTTACTTGTATAGTTTATTTGTTTCTTGTATTATCTGTATATTTACCCTTCATAGATTGTAATTATAGGAATGTTTTGTATTCTTATTCTCCTTCCTTAGTTGCTAGGTTAATATAAGCACAACCATAGTCAATGAATAAATCATCTTTTCCTATCACATTAATTCTCTATATGGTATCTGCCTAAGTACCGATCCTCCCCCTCCCCTTTTCTCTGTCTTTCAATGGCGAACGAAGATGCTATTCCTCTTGTCGTTCAACCTGTGGCTCCCCTCCCCGCGGCTCCTACTGTGGTCACCTTTCCTAGTTCTCTCAAACTCACTCCATCGAACTATCTAGCGTGGAAGACCCAGGTCGAGGCTCTCCTCGATGGCCTGGATCTCCTTCGCTATGTTGATGGCACATTCCCCTCTCCCCCTCGTACTCTTGTTGTTGATGATGCTGAGACTGTCAATCCAGCCTATACGGCTTGGTATCGACAGGATCGACTCTTGTTTGGTGCCCTTGTTGGCACTCTTCAGGCCAATCTGATCCCCCTCCTCACCGAGGCTCGCACCACTCATGATGCGTGGACCATATTGGCTTCTACTTACTCTAGTCGAACTCGTGGTCATTTAAATCAGGTACGTAGCCGACTTCGTAACATCTCGATGTCATCCTATGCTACTGTGACTGATTACATGCAGGCCATTAAAGTCTCTGTGGATGAACTCGCTGCCCTCGGCAAGCCTCTTGACCAAGAAGACGTCACTGACATCGTCTTTCGTGGTCTCAATGCTACAGCCTATAAATCTGTCATTGATGCTGTCAATGCCCGTGATACTCCCATCTCTTTTATTGATCTCCACGAAAAGCTGATCAACAAAGAACTCAGCATCAAGGACGAACCCAATCTGAACCCCTGCCGTCCTGCTATTGCTCACGCCGCCACTGTTCGTGCTGCACCCTCCAACCCGCGCTCCGCTGGTCTCCTGCCTACACCACAAGGCTCTCCTCGCAAGCCCTATCAAGGGAGCTGTCAATGGTGCCGCACCAAAGGACACTACCTCTCCCAGTGTCCTGTTTTCAAACAGCTTTTTCCCCACATCACTTTCCCGACTGTCCGCCCCAGCGTTGCTGCCCACTCACCTACTGGTCGTGCTCCTCAAGCCCACACGGCCACCGCTGGTCCCATCTCACCGTCCCCCTGGCTGCTGGACAGTGGTGCATCGCACCATGTGACCAATGGATCTCTCCAACCTGTCACTCCATGCCCCGTATGATGGCACCGAGGAGCTCGTAATCGGCGATGGTTCGTCCCTCCCTATCTCTCATACAGGTTCTTTCAACATTTGTTTCTCAAACAAAAATTACACAGTCTCTAACGTTTTATTTGTTCCCACTATTTCTCGAAATATTTTATCGATTTCTCAATTTTGTCACGACAATGACGTACTAATTGAATTTTTGTCAAATTGTTTTCAAATAAAGGAGCGTTCTACGGGGAAACTTCTACTTCGGGGTCCCATTAAAGACGGCGTTTACGAATGGCGTCCTCCACCCGTTGTTCACACTGTCGTCAAGGCCACGGTGCACGACTGGCACCACCGTTTAGGCCACCCTTCTATTAAAATTATTAAAAGTTTAAATTATGATTTTTCCTTAAAAATTCCACATATTTCCTATTTTCCATGTAATGCGTGCAATATCAATAAGAGCCATAAGCTCCCCTTTTCTATTTCTACACTTACGTCCAATGCTCCTCTTGAATTAATATTTTCGGATGTATGGACATCACCTGTTTTGTCTTACGACTCATTAAAATATTACGTTATTTTTGTTGACCATTACACTAAATACACGTGGTTTTACCCTCTCCAACGAAAATCGGACACTTTTCAAACTTTTCAACGTTTTCGCGCTTTGGTTGAAAATTTTTTTAATCGTCCCATCTTACAACTGTACTCCGACAATGGTGGCGAATATATCAAACTCACTCCCAACATCACAATGAACGGAATTGCTCATCTCACCTCCCCCCCACATACCCCTGAGCATAACGGCTATGCCGAACGTCGTCACCGTCACATTGTGGAAACCGGGCTTACCCTCCTCTCTCACGCCAACATGCCTCTCGAGTACTGGCCACTGGCCTTCACTACATCCGTCTATCTAATTAATCGACTTCCTACGCCTACTCTCGCAAATTCCTCACCTTATCTCAAACTTTTTGCTAAACCTCCAAACTATACCAAACTCAGGAACTTTGGGTGTCTTTGTTACCCATGGCTACGCCCATACACATCTCACAAACTTGAACCTCGCTCGAAACCTTGTATCTTTGTTGGGTATTCCGCCACTCAAAGCGCGTACCATACCCTTGATCCCACCACCAACAAAATCTACACATCCCGACATGTCAAATTTGTTGAAACCTCATTCCCTTTCTCTGCCTTAAGCAAGAAACCAATCACATCTCCCCAAATCGATTTGGATGCGTGGTGTGCGTTCCAAATTCCTGTCGTTGCACCGCCCACCACCGCCAATCCCGTCCCTGCGGCTCCCTCTCCGTCGCCTTCTCTGTCTTCCGCTGCTCAACCCACCTCTCCACCACTCTCGCCTTCTACTGTCCCTTCTTCGTCCTCCTCGGACTCCCTCTCCCCTGTTTTATCATCTCCCCCCTCCCCTGTTTTAACACCTCCCTCCTCCCCTGTTTTCTCGGCTTCCCCTGCCTCCTCGGCTTCCCCCTCTCCTGCCTCCTCGGCACCCTCTGCCTCCGGCTCCGGTGACTCCTCTTCTCCTCCACCTTCCTCCTCAACCATTCCCCCACCCCCGCCACCTCCTGTCCGTACAATAATCACACGCCTCCAAAACAACATTCGCAAACCCAACCTGAAATACAAGGCCAATGTTGTTGTCACCTCCAATCCTATTGAGCCACCACTATAGCTCAAGCTCTCAAACATCCTCAGTGGCGTCAAGCCATGAGCGACGAATTTTCGGCTCTCACCCGCAACTCCACTTGGACTCTCGTCCCACCTCAGTCCTCTCACAATATCGTGGGTTGCAAATGGGTATATCGTATCAAATACAACCCGGATGGCTCTGTTGAGCGCTTCAAAGCGCGCCTTGTTGCCAAAGGCTTTCACCAACGTCCTGGCATCGACTACTCGGACACCTTCAGCCCGGTTGTCAAGCCCACTACCTTACGCCTTATTCTCTCCCTCGCCGTCTCCCATGGATGGTCACTCCGACAACTCGACATCAACAACGCATTCTTGCAAGGCAGCCTCACTGAGGATGTCTATATGTCCCAACCTCCCGGTTTTATCGATACCACTCACCCCAACCATGTGTGTAAGCTCAGTAAGGCCATCGATGGCCTCAAACAAGCTCCGAGAGCATGGTATAATGAACTCTGTAGCTTTCTTGTCTCCTACGGTTTTCGCCCAACTATCTCTGACTCCTCTCTTTTTCTCTACAAATCTGCCTCCACAACCTTCTATCTCCTTGTCTATGTGGATGATATCATCCTTACTGGTCCTTCCCAGCCTCACCTCACCTCCTTCATCTCTCAACTTGCTTCCCGGTTCTCACTAAAAGACCAAGGCCCTCTATCCTATTTTCTTGGTGTTGAAGTCATTCCAACTCCCACTGGTCTCTTTCTAAATCAAACTAATTATAAATACATTTCTGACCTCCTCACTCGATCAAAAATGCTTGGTGCTAACTCGGTTAGCACTCCCATGGACTGCACTCCCCTCACTCTCACTGGTGGTCGGCCACTTGCTTCCGCAACCGAATATCGGGCGCTTGTGGGCTCTCTCCAATACTTGTCCCTGACTCGTCTTGACATAGCCTACTCTGTCAACAAATTGTCTCAATTTATGCATTGTCCCACTGAAGATCATTGGCAGGCTCTCAAACGTCTCCTACGCTACTTATGTGGCACCCTTAACCATGGTCTTCATCTTCATCGAGACTCTCCACTTAACCTACATGCATTCACAGATGCTGATTGGGCCGGTGACAAGGACCAATTCCGCTCGACATCAGGTTACATCGTCTATCTTGGCCGAAATCCGATCGCATGGAGCTCCAAGAAGCAACGCACACTTGCCCGCTCCTCCACCGAAGCTGAATTTCGTGCCGTTGCTGCCACAACCACTGAAGTTCTGTGGCTCTGCTCATTACTCCAGGAACTTGGTTTTACGTTGTCACAAACTCCTGTCATATATTGTGATAACCTTGGTGCAACCCACTACTCCGCAAACCCCGTTTTCCACTCCCGAATGAAACACTTGGCGCTTGATTTCCACTTTGTACGGGAACACGCATCTCAGGTGATGACCAGCTTGCTGATGCTCTAAGAAATCTTTACCTAAAGCTCGACTTCAATTATTGTTATCCAAGATCGGTCTCCGTCAACGGTCGTCCGTCTTGCGGGGGCGTATTAGGGAAGGAAATCATTTCAGCCATCAAAAGATCACACGTGATTCCCAAACATTGCAAGATAATCCTGATGATCATGCTTAGCCATAAAACGTGGGATAATTATTGTATTATTATTCCTTACTTGTATAGTTTATTTGTTTCTTGTATTATCTTTACATTTACCCTTCATAGATTGTAATTATAGGAATGTTTTCAGTGGCGTATCCAGGAAATTTTTCTTGGGGGGTCAAACTATAAAGGTTAATCGTCGAAAATGAACATATTACATATATGAAATGTACGATATGACTATCCACACCGCAACTCCAGAAAAATTTAGTGCGTGGCTAATCGATAAAGCTTCAAATTTTGCAATATGTTTAATTTTTTTGCTTTGTTTGGAAAGCGAAATATATTTCAACTCAATACCACAAAATAACATGTCTTTCTTGATATTGTGTAAATGACCTTAGTAGGTAATTTCATGCAACATTTTATTTTTATTTTGGTTTTCCAAATTTGAAAATTAAAGAGTAGTAAACTTCAATTGTAAAGTGTAATTAAGTTCAACTGTTAGTTATCAACTCTAAATCCCTAAACAACAACCAACGAAATTGACAATTGTAATTAAATACACACCAACACAGAGAGAGAAGCGTATATATATGTTACTATTTTCTTTTTAGTTTAATGTTTTGTAGTGTGTCCGTTAGTTTGTGGGACAAGCCCATGTGGGTTACTTTTTTGAACTTCACATATTTGTCCTCCTTTTTTTTATTGGAAGTCTTCATAAGTTATACTACTCTTATTCAAAGAGATTTTCCTGTTTCTTTTTGCAGTTTTAACTTGCCATGTTAGGGACTACTTGTAGACTTAATGAAAGACCTGTTTGCCTTCAAATCAAGTAGAGTTGGTAGATTGCAATGCAGAATGAAATATTTACTAAATTTTGTTGCAATTGAATGATTCATTTGGTCTAAAACTAGCTCCCAACAGGGCATCTCAAAACTGCAAAAAGAAACAGGAAAATCTCTTTGGGTAGGAGGGAGTAGTTAATAAGCAAAAGTTGGAGGGTCAAGCTGTAATTTGATAATGTTCCCAGCACATTTGGCAACAGAACTTCAAAATTTTCCATTTTCATGGAGGGTCGGCCGACCCCCCATCCCTTGCCGTAGATCCGCCCCTGAATGTTTTGTATTCTTATTCTCCTTCCTTAGTTGCTAGGTTAGGCGTGCAAAGCTACTGCTCTACTCTTGTATATAAGCACAACCATAGTCAATGAATAAATCATCTTTTCCTATCACATTAATTCTCTATATAATCATCTCTTTTCGTGTTGTAAACGTCCCTGGCGTTTTTGGGCTCGACGGAATGGATTGATGAGTTGCCCGGTCTAGCATTTTCATATCACAGACTCACAGGGACTGTAGTATGCCTTGATTGCCTTCCTTCCATATGCTAACGTTTAAAAAAATGTTGCATTTGCCGAAACTTCAAAAGATTGGATCCGGGAAATTTGTGTAAAGGTTGCACCAACTCAGTCTCACCCTAACCCTTGGGAGGAAAAAAGAATTCACTTCCGTTCTCTTATAATTTAACAGTCAACCGCACATGATTCAATAGCCGTGATGTCCCACAATACCGTGCACATAAAGGACTGTAAAAAACAACCGAGGAAGTGTAAGTACTATCACCAACCAATAGCTAGATTGAAGAGGAGCATATCTTATTCTTAGGTGAAAAAGAGTCTTCCCTACTACGGAGTACATTTTAGTTTCAAATTTCGCATATCTCACGAGAATCATTATTTTCAAATCACAAGAAACAACTGAACATACTCTTATTTGGTGACAAGATTGGAGAGTCAATTAGTAGAGGCTTGTGCTTAATAATTGACTTTAAAAAATGGTGGAGAATTTCAGTTGATGGCCCTGTGGTTTTGACAATTGCAGTTAGCTATCTCGTCAGAATTTTGCTTCGACTACGTCTAGATCTGACTTGTGACGTATACGGTATACTCAAAACCGGTAAATAAGTTTTCCAACAAAGTTTGTTCCATACAAAAATGTTGAAACTCGAGTTATCTATAATCAAAACAACTTAACATAGTAGTACTCTTATTTCGTGACAAGATTGGAGATTCGGAGAGCCCATTAAAAGAGGCTTGTGCTTAATATTTCCCTTTACAAAAGACTAGAATTTTCTTTTCCCATCTAATTCATCAGAGTTTCGCTCCGACTACATCTAAATCTAATATGTGTCACATACTCAAAAGTGGTAAATAAGTCTTCCAACAAAAAGTTTCTTCCATGATCATAACAAATAGCTCAAACCCAAACTATCCTACTCGAAATCGAACCGCTAACCACTTAACCAAACCCATTTATCGACAAAAAAAAGATGGTTATCATAAGAAACGGACTATCAAAGGGAGTGGCTTATTGAGCAAGACACCATTCTTGTTATATACTCCTCCTTGTAGTCCAAACCCAATACCCTTCCTCGCTACTTTTCTCAGCTTCTTAAACTAAAACCCAACTCAGTAGACACAAGTATACTTGACTAAGAATTCGATCTTTCACTCTTCTTCACCCTTTTCTCTCTCCTCAGGTGCGATCTCTTTACTCCCTTTTGCTTTTTCTGTTCTTCCCCCATTGCTTTTTTTCTTAATTAATTACCTTAATTTCTCGATTTATGTTTGATTATGTATGTTGATTAGATTCAATTGAACTCCAATGTTGGTGGGTCGATTTGGGTTTTTTTTATGTTGCTGTTCATCTAATTTGTGTAATTTTCCAATCCCTAATTTAATTTAAAGTTGGTAGCTTTTTTAGATAATTTGAAGTGATTTCTTCAGTTTAAACTTGAAAATTCATACCATTGTTATTGGGATTTTAGGTTGTGCCCTAAATTTTGTGGGTTTATCTCATCTGATTCCAGAATGTATGATTTGTTGTCGCTCGTGAAGAGTATTAGTGACCATACTTAAAAAGTTTGTTTCTTTGTTACAGATATCTGAATTTCTGCTATAATCAAGATGTTTCTCACAAGGTATGGTATAGTTTAAATCACATCAAGGGTTTTGGTATTGGGTTGAATTGAATTGAATGGGTTTTGATTTGGGGTATGTAATTGACATGTTGTTTGTGTCGGTTTTCGATTTAAGGACCGAGTATGACAGAGGAGTCAACACCTTTTCTCCGGAAGGCCGATTGTTCCAGGTCGAATATGCAATCGAGGCTATCAAGGTATTCCATATAGGATTGTAGCTGTTGTGTGTTAGATGGGTGTTTCGCTTACTTCTTTATTTGAAAGCTGAATGATTGGACTCGTCTTTGTTTATCGACAGCTTGGTTCTACTGCAATTGGGCTGAAGACCAAGGAAGGTGTTGTCCTTGCTGTGGAGAAACGTATCACCTCTCCATTGCTGGTATATAATGCTTTATCTCTGATTGTTATTTACAAACATACTGTTTTCTCCGGCCTCAAAGATTTAGCCTTTTTCCTTGTTAGGTTGTCTCTATATGTTTTCTCTTAAGTATAGCATGAATTCTAGTTTTGTCCTTTTGTTTTCATTGTGTTGCATCTATGCATGAAATCGAACTGTCTTGCTGTTGATTTTCTTGAGGGGTAGCTGATGTGTTTTGCCCATCTTACATTTCTTCTAACCTTCTGTGAGAAAATTGATATGGAATGTTCAAGCCTTTATCCCATTAGACTATCTAAATTTATGAACTTAATAGGAGAGCTACACGATTTTGGACTTTAATTTATTTGGTGTTGGATGTGGCTTGTGATGCGGTGGAAAGTCAGATTTGCTGATAGTGCTAGTGCCGTAATTTCCCTTCTGTGAAATTAAGTTACTTTCAGTTGAGGTGTTCTGGTTCTTTAAGGAGTGAGTACACTAGGTGATGGCTGTTTGAAATTCTGGATTATTTATTTGGGAAAGTTTGGAATGAGATTTTAGATCATCGACATGCTGCTTCTATATGTTGTGAGTATGGAAACTAGCAAAGCAGGGACTTCTAGCGTAGAAGGACGAAGGCTTTGCCAAACAAGAGGAGAGCACTGTAGTGGAAGCTAGGCTGCTTTGCCTTCTTGGATACTCCGTTTGTGTTTAATAATGTAATAAAATCTGGTGGACTCAAACATTGTTGGATAGTATAAAATTCTTGAAGTGATCAAAATCAAGTCCTTTAACTTTTTTCGGGAACTCTTAGCTCTCAGAAAGATTTTTCTATCTCAAAGTCAATTTATGAGGTTCACATGTCAATGGGTGGATTTAGGAATAGTAGTCTCTGTTCTGCTGATTTATTTCCCTTCAAAACTCTATGCTACAAAGTAACGCGTTCATCGATTGATGAGGCAAGAATAAAAATTTACTTGTGAAACAGACATTTATTGTTGTGATTCAGTATCATGAGAATCGCCGCTTTTCTTTCAGGAACCTAGCAGTGTTGAAAAAATCATGGAAATTGATGAGCATATAGGTTGTGCCATGAGCGGACTGATTGCTGATGCTCGGACACTTGTTGAGCATGCTAGGGTGGAGACTCAGGTACTGCAATATCTTGTCTTGTATTACTTTAATGACTTCTCTTTGTCACTACATTATAGACTGCAGTGAAGTAATGGTTGATTGATGATTTTTCTCTTGCTATGCGGCAGAACCATAGATTTTCCTATGGTGAACCAATGACAGTTGAGTCTACGACACAGGCTCTGTGTGATCTAGCACTTCGGTTTGGAGAAGGTGATGAAGAGTCTATGGTGAGTTGTGTTTTTATCCTGAGCCCCTCCTGCACATTTCTTCTTTTAGGGTACCTTCTATTTGTGCATGTGATGAGGTATAGAAGAATCGCTTTTTCTGGTCACTTTATTAGTGACCCAGATCTGAAATGTTTGGACTAATCGCCGAGCTGATCTTTCTTTGGTATAATGTAGTTAACGACGCAATTGTGTCTCCTCTCTCCCTCTTAACAAAAACGAAAAGACAGGTTCACGAAAATTGATAAAGCATGTAAAATCACTGAAATAAATGTGGGATGGAACTAAAATAAGTTCTTGTAGAGTTCTAGTTTTGAGGAATAGAACCTAATTTTGATTCTATAATCTCTTTCCGAAATCAACCAATAATACTCTATCTTGGACAGGACACTCTTCTGAGGTCGTCACTGATGTATTCTCAGGATTGCCTTGGCCCTTGGCAGAAATTTCTTTTTTTTTTTCAATTTAGGATTTTTTTTTCACCCAAAAAAAAGAAAACTGCATATTTTGTGCAGAAAAGCACCTTAGCAAAACGCTATAAGTTGCACAATTTTTTAGTTTTTTCGTCCACTTTGCCATGTGCTAGTCACAGGTTTTTGTTTTGCACTCTTCTTGATCCAGATGAGCCCATCATCCTGCTTTCATTTCTGGTTCTTCATCTTATTCACCAACAGCCAATTAAAAAGTCCCGAAATCTCTCACAGCCTAAGTCAGCGCCTCACTCTTTACACATCTGAAATCTTATTCCGTTTGAAATTTATCGAGAGCGCTATGAAACTAGTATGTGTTCCCTGCGCTTCCTGGGCTATCCATATATCTGGTGATGGTATATATTTCATTCAAAATCATCTATCACCAATCATATACATAGTTGTTTAGACTATGGTCAAATTTAATTGAACGCCATACTATAATGAAAGCAGTTTCCCACTTGTTCTAGAATCTAGACGTTCTGCAGGCTAGTTTTAAGTAGTTAGGCTAGCTACGTCCGTCAGTTAGAATTTAATTCTTACATGGTATTCCTGCTGTTTTTCTTGTACTCATTCAAATTTTTATACCAATGCTGCTGTGTTACCCCTTCTCATTACCATGTATCATGATAGGTTTTATAATCAAAGACAAAAGAATTAAGTGGTCACTTCCCTCCCCCCAATAATAACTGATACGGATGTCTTCAGACCTCAGTGAACGTTTCACCGGACTGTTAACTCTTTGTGTTTTTTGTTAATCCTCTGATGATATGTTTCTTATGATGCAGTCCCGCCCTTTTGGTGTATCTCTCCTCATTGCAGGCCATGATGAAAATGGACCCAGCTTGTGAGTTCAATTCTACTATGTCTTCACTTCCTTGTTTTAAAATATCACACCTGAAAATAGGATATATCTTCTTACCAAAAAGTAGGATAATGTCTCTGCTTACTTAATTGTATGTGTGGTACCTAGTTATGTTGGACATCTGTAATAATCTTTGTAAATATTATTTCTCTTGATACAGGTATTACACAGATCCATCTGGTACATTCTGGCAATGCAACGCAAAGGCTATTGGCTCAGGGTCTGAGGGTGCAGACAGCTCCTTGCAGGAACAATACAGAACTGTATGTCACTTGACTGTGTAGTTTTCAATGCCCTTTCATTTATCTACAATGAAGCATGGTTAGTTGGTCACTTTTAATTCTTGCAGGGGTAGTTTTGTTGTATGTTTCTAGATATGGTTATAAGATTACAACTGGAAAGGTGAAAGGAAAAATATTTGTAGGAGATCTAATTATTATGAGAAAGCTCTTCAATCACACTGTATCACACTAAACACTCTTTTTCTTGCCGTCCCCAAAAGAAAAGAAAAAACATATGAGGTGGCTTGCCCCCCATACACCCTTGTGGTGGGACCCTTGCCTTGTGGGGACGCCAATGTGCACCGGGCTGCCCTTATAAGAGAAAGAAAAAGAACATTATAAAGCATGGCTAAACAGACCAGCAATTGCAGAAGTGAAAGAAATGTTCCATAGTCCATACTTTGAAGTCTAGATTATGCCTAGTCACAACCATTTTATATAGTAACAACTAACAAGTTCTCCAAAATTGAGGACAACAAACCTCTCTTTCAGTATTGCTTTGTGGAGTATGTGTCACATAAGGTGGCTGTTCTGTCTGCAAGAACCTATGTCTCCAAGTCCCATCCCTTGAAGAACACATGAGATATAAGCTATAGTAGTTCTATCCTCTTGTGGGTATTTCTTCTTACATGGACCATAGTTGCTTCTAGCACTTGTTCTCCCTCTACTAACATTTGGCTCAGAAGGGTTTGTGGAAGGGTCAAAAATTTGAAGAACCATTGTACCTTAGAGTATAAAGTCGGCAGTGTAGAAAAATAAACAAATATCTGGTCTGAAAGAGCAAACACATGAACACTTCTAAGATCTCATAAAATCCATGCTCTGCTTTTGTGGATTGCCTCTTTTCGTAAACTGAGGGAGGTGAGGGATAGTTAAGGGAAGGTTCGGCAAAGTTAGGATCTTATCACCTATAAAGAATCACCCTTCTATCGCTTTTTATGCCTTGCCTAAGCGCATTCTTGCATTTTCCGGTTAAGGAACCTTTTAACGGCTGTAACACTACTACTGAGGAGGTCCCATGACTTCAGTCCCAATCCTAACTGCTAAACCTCATGTTGACATTATATGCTCCCTTCATTCATATCCAATCTTTCTCGGCCTACCATTGGTGTCCTAGAGATTTTGAAATCATAGGAAGATTGGATAATGGAATGTACGACTTTCAGGGCACATCTCCCGTGCTTGTTCTTGAAACATTTCAAACAGACGTGGATGATTAATAAGATCTTGAGATTAGCGTAACCTGTTTAGTGCTCAAAGTAGTGTATTCCAATTATCATAAAATTACAAGTTTCTAGGTATGTTGGGTTCATTGGATTTAACTACCAAGTGTATCGGGCCTTCATTGATAATTGACTTGTCGAGATCTGTTCTGACTCCATATCTTTTCATCCTCAGGATCTATCTTTCGCAGAAGCTGAAACAATAGCTCTTTCCATCTTGAAGCAGGTTATGGAGGAAAAGGTAGCATTTCTTTGTTTTCTTTGTTCTTCTCTCATCTGTTTACACTCTTGTTTTAGAAGGTGACTAAGGAACTGCCCGCTGTAACTGAATCCTGGTGTTTTTGTTAGGTCACCCCAAACAATGTCGACATCGCAAAGGTCTCTCCAACCTATCACTTGTATTCTCCGGCAGAAGTGGAAGCTGTAATCAATCGCCTATAATTGCTTCGATTTGCAATTGGTGCTTATGAGGAAGATTGTGCGGCTTCTCCATGTCAGAGATTGTTGCTAGAAACTGTTTGTGTATTATTGCAACTTTTGTAGTTTGGTTGATGCCTCACCATTGGTGGATCCTTCTCGCTTAGTTCAAAGAGGTCGGTGGTGCTGTTATTGTAGTCGAATAGTGGACTTCATTGTTAAAAAGTGAATTATATTTTCTTTGGGATCTTTAGTCATCTCTGAACTTCAGTTCCATTTCGCAACCACCCTCCTGCTTGAACCTTTCTTGATGCATTACGTTACCCTTCCTGATGACTGCCTTCTAGCACAGGAATCCTTTCGTGTGCGCATTGGGATTATAGATTCGCAGTCGATGATGTTGAAGAATGAAGGGAACCGAAACAACCTAAGATGTTAAGTTGTGGTTTGTGTTGGAAGTATGGGAAGTGGGGAGGCCGAAGTCACTTGGAGTCGTATACTCGTAGATGAACTTGTAGAATGCCTGTTATTCCCATGGCGACCTTATTCATTAGTCCTCTATTCATATCCAAATGCCCTATTGACTTTGCAGTTTTTGACTTACCATATTGTGAGCCACATATCAACCAATGAATGACTCATTTGCTATAAATTTAAGGGGAATTGAGATAGTGCATTGCAGAATAGAGTATTTGCTAGTTTTTACACTAAGTGGATAAATCATTTGATTTAGAAGTGTGCTCAAATATGGTCCGTCAAAAACTGTAAAAAAAAATAGGGCATTTGGATATGAATGGGGGGAGAACATTGTAGGCGGCGACCATATACTCAACATTACATTGTAGACAGACCATTTTACGCCACCACGCAGCGCCTGTGCTCGTTTCTAGAGTTGAAATTCGAAATTCTAACATCCACACCTCGTCGTAACACGAGTACCCTAATAAGTCTTTGTCAAGAGCTTTCTCTAGACGTCTACAAATTGAAACATTGTCCACGGCTTTTGAGCAACATCTACGCATGGTTGGACCAGAATCTTTAAAAGCCACCTACTTGCCTGGATTAGGCTTACAAAGCAGAAATAATTCAACCCCAAATGATAAGTGGCAAATTTGGCAATCCATATATACTCTGATCCGGTCGAGATAGTTTTCGTTTACCAGCGTGTATTATGAAGGTGAGTAATGGCAGAACTTACATCATATCGTGGTTTATGGAATATGATAAGCATGCTGCTTCACTCTCAAAGTCACAATTAAGAATAGAATAGGCAGAACAATTAAAAATGTATTATTATCGTAATAGAGAAGGCTATGTTTATCATAGTTTTCTCGAAACATGGTACAAGCATTGCGAAAATTACAGCAATGCATGAAATTGTATAGGTATGTGACCCCATAAAGTCGGGACTTTTGCAACAAAAAAAGGCTGTTAATGAGCTTTCTCTGTTTGGATTTTCTTCGACTCCCAACTATACATAAAATAGGCATTTGAAAATGAAAGACAAAGACGGGGCACATCATCATCAGTAGTGCTTGATTGCTGCCTCAAGAATCCCAAGCTAACAAAAATGTTGTCTTTCATGCGCCCCTTGTTTTGAGCAATTTACTTATCAATTGTTTCCCTTGCCTTGTGTTTTTTTTAGGATTACAAATTTCTGTGGTCCAATTAATTGTTGTGCCTATTCGAAAACTTTTGTGTGTTACTTTTGAATAATTAACCTTCTTCAATGTAGATGATTTGTACTTTGTGTTCTTTTAATCATGATGTTTTGAGGTTTAATCATGCTTTAAAACAACTAGATTTGTCCTTGAGCTACTATTTGTGCTTTTACTTTTCCCTAATTAAAGGACCCAATTTGAGCGTTATTGTATGACATGTTCATCACCTCCTGTAGGCTGTATAGCCTGCACCATTAGGAATTTAGGATAGGCTAATGCAACTATGCGAGTGGTAACTCGGTTCCATTATAACGTTATGCATCAGAATGATGTTCAAATTAGGTCCAATTGAGTAATCTGATCTGTTCTTTTTTTTTTCTGATCTGTTCTTATACGTAATAAATTTCATCAAACAACACTGATAAGTGGTGATAAAATTTCAATTACAAGGGTTTAGGTTTACCAAGTCAATCAATGAACTCAATGATCATTCATGTCATTTAACCAAAAACTATACACATTGGCAATTGACAGTGTCAAATTGAAGATCACACCAACTTCAATTTTTTAGCCACAATCACTATCATCTACTTCCAGAAAATTTCTAAAAATCGAAAATTTCTTACATCCAACCTTTTTCTACGTCTCCAAAATTACGATTTTCATTATAATTTACCACCGTAATCTCAAAAAAATAAATTAAACTAATAGAATACTAAAAGAATTCTTAATCACGTCTCCAAGCATACAATACCAAAGAAAACCCACCACCACCGCCGCCGCCACCGAAACTTCCACTCGACCTCGCCGTCGTAGACGACGATCCCGACGAGCTCCTCCCGCAATCACTATTCTCCTCCGCCCATTGCCAAACGCTCGAGCACGACCCCGCCGGCGACAATGCCACCGCCGCCGGGGCCACACCCGGCGACGAGGAAGTTTTCCTCAACAATTTCTTCTCAGGACCCACCATCTCCGGCCAAACACCACCGTCCCCCACCTGAAATACAAACACACCGTGGTTCCCGCCATTTTTATGACCGTTACTACCACCGTTCCCGCCATTATTCACCCAATTAAAAACGTCCCAATAAAACTCAACTCCAACTCCATTGATAAATATCTTCTCGTTTCCTCTGAATTTCCATGCAAGTCTTTTTACGTGCAACTTCGTCTCGCCGTCGAATTTGACCTTCATCGTCCCGCCGGAGCACTCAATTTCGACTAACCGGGTCGACCCGAGAAACTTCGCTCGGGTCGCGTAATTCCTCCGTCCGAACACGTGCTCCCGCCGCGACAGCAGCGTCGACTCGGCCGAGTTTCTGAGTCGACTCACCCCGAGTCGCCGGGTCAACTCGTCGGCCATGTCACCGAGGAAGAACTCGACCCGACCGTCGCGGACGATCGCGAGGTAGAATCGTGACTCGGGCTCGGCCGAGTTGGACCGAGTGAACTCAGCTCGAGTGAAGTCGTAGTAGAGCTTCAGCTTACTATCCTTGGGAGAAAATTCCTTATCGTAAACATAAGTTTGATCAAGGTGGACCGATTTCGACCCGGGTCGGGTTCGGAACAGCGAGAACGTCGAATGGTGGAGTGAAATCGTGAGGGAGAAGCAATCGGGAGCGTGGAGGGTAAGAGTATGCGAGTTGGGTGTTTTTGACCAGGTGAGTGTAAGGTAAATCGGTGAGTTAATCAACCGAGTCAAGTATATACACGTAATAAGACTTTGTTTCGAAGAAGAGCAAGTACTAGTAATCGTAGAATGCGAATGTGGATCGCTTCTCTTAGAAGCTGGACTACCAGGGTTACTAAAACACCCTTGTATCATGATTTTTTTTTTTTTGATCACTTTGTTGAGGCAAAATGCAAGAAATCTGATCGCATTTATTTAGACAACTGCGAACTTGATATGAATGAATAACCCCTTTCACGTGTTTCGTCTCGAAAAAAGTTAGATTGGGACTAAATGTGAAGTATGTGCAATATATGCATGATTAATATTGAGGGGAGGTGTTAATAATGATGACCAGTTGTAAAAAGGGAGAGGGTGAAGAAGATATGATGAGTTGTGTTCCAAGTTGGGTGCTTGATTTGCGCCTTTGATGTCTCTGAGTTTTCTATCCCCTGTCTTACACTCTAAGAAGTGAGCTGGGGTGCACTTAATATGGGACTCTGCATATGTGTATATACTAGTATAAACTAGGTATATTAGTGTATAAATTATGTATGCTGCTCAATTTGAATATCGATCCACTTTGTATTCTACTCCCTACTAGACCTGGCAAACGGGTCAATCGGGTCGGGTCTGGGTCGGGTCTATTCGGGTCGGGTCACTATTCGGGTCATATATTCCGGGTCTATTTCGGTTCGGGTCGGGTCCAGTTCGGGTGTTTCAACTACGGGTCAAAATCGGGTCGGGTCGTATTCGGGTCGGGTCGGATTCGGGTCAAATCATTCTAAAATGTTCAAATTTAAACATATTAATATCAAATTTTGTCTCATATTATCTTAAGTTGAAATTTTATTGCTAATTGGAGTGTTTGAAGATATGATATAACTATCCAAGTCCCTTTTGTTCAATAGATTCTTTTAAATGTTTGATTATTCGGGTCTGAGTCATTTCAGTTCGGGTCTATTTCGGGTCGGGTCAATATCGGGTCAAACAGTATTCGGGTTAATTTTGGGTTCGGGTCGGGTCATTTCGGGTTTCGGGTTGAACTCAAATTACAAATTCGGGTCAAATTCGGATGTTCGGGTCAAGTATTTCGGGTCGGATGTTCGGGTCTGGGTCTGTTTTGCCAGGTCTACTCCCTACCAACCATTCAAAAAAGTTGTAATTTATAGGAGTGTAGGACCATGTCATTGCTTTCAAATTTTGGTTGCCAATTTTACGATCGAGTTTTAAGAAACGGAGTTCCTAATTATAATCTTTGTTTCTCTTTTACGTGTTAAATAAAATGTCCCTACTAAAAGTAATAATGTATTATCTAAACTTTAGGTCGTGTAACGGTTGGAGTGTAGTTTTACCAAAAAAATACGAGTAGTTTATTTCAAAAAAAAAAAATACTAGTAGTTATGAGTTCCACTAGTAGGAGTAGAAATCGTTCTTCAATGAGTCTTGGATCTTGATACTCTTTAGCTAAAATGTCCATCCACAAACTATTTAAACTGGCTAGATGATCTTGACTATTTAGTGTTGCATTTGTACTATGGACTTTGTATGTCTAATGCAGTATCAGGTATTTACTATAGAGATCATGATGATAGCATAATAACGGCCACGAGCATCGAATTAAGTACTTAATCCATAGATTTTAATTAGCATGACAAACTATGGTAAATTGCACATTCAATTTGACAATGTAGCAAGTAGGACAATGCATGTATAGGAGGCAAGGAGCAGGAGTACACTGTTGAAGGACGAACTGGCAGCTTATAAGTCATGAATTTGATTGATGAAGTTGGGGCCAAACAAATGTTACCCAACCTAGCTTGGGATCCACATTTGTGCATTATCGAAGTCACGAGCGATGCCCATATTGCATTGCTCTGTCTCTCCCTCTGCATGTGAATTCTCCTTTTAGAAATAGTAACAAGTTTGTAGTTTCCACTTGTAATAATCCTACCCATTTAGTTTGAAGAATGAAGTACTCGTCGTATTCCACAAGTCTTTTTGAAACAAAACATTGTGGGGGTTACAACTTACAAGCTAGTTATAAATCAAGGAAGCAATCGAACATGATCTAAATTGTCAGATTTCATCCTAAAAACAAGCGTAACAACGAGCAATCCATTCAATAAGGTACTTACACTTCGATGTTGGACAACTAACTCACAACCGGTTACAAAGATACGAGCATTCTGATAATCGATTCTAACTCTTTTAACATACTACATACCTATCCCTATGACAAAGTTTAGACAAAAAAAAAGGCACGCTTGATGATGGAGTATGTTTCTTTAAGAATCTGTCTTAGTACAGTGCATGTTCTTAGAAGTACATACTTCATTTGCACTTGTTCATGTAACAAATGTAGCTACGAATATTTTCAGATTTATGTATTTGCTTTCATTTCTCTGGATACGATCCATGCACGGATGACCTATTTTTGTGTCAACTTATCTTTAATTAATTGCTTGTTTTATTTATTTAGTGGTTAGCCCTTCAAATGCAATGCATCGAAATGTAGCAAAGAAGTTTTTATTAGCCACCAAAGTGGGGAGGGTGAGATCTAAAAAACACCAAAGTCGTATTTGGGATTTATTAAACACCAAAGTTGAAAAACTTGTTTTTATAACACACTTTAAACTATTTGGGTATTTGTTAAACACCAAAACAAATAAAAAAAAATAGTTAATATTAATTTTACCTCGTAAATTAATTTTATGCTTTAAAAAAAAATTACTCATCTTTTTCTCCTCCAGTTCTCCATCATCGATTTTTCTCTACAAAGGCACGACGCAAGCTTAAGTCACATCCAACAAACTTCACAATTAGAACTTATGATTATTGGAAATATAAATGAAAGTCGTCCTAGATCTGATGGAGCGAGAGCACAAGGATTTTGGCATTTCTAAACAATTTTATGCTACATTTTGAACTACGCGGTGCCGTTCAATCATGTTCGTATTTTTTTTTTTTGACATTTGCTTAATTATGTAATCTGTTTTTTTTTTTTTTTGAGATTAATGAACTGGATTTACTCTATATCTTTACCTATTGTAAAACGAGCCTAGTATTTCTTAATTTCGTTAAGTAAGAACATAATTTGAATTTTTTTTTAATGTTTTTATTTGTTTTGGTGTTTAATAAATACCCAAATAGCTTAAAGTGTGTTATAAAAACAATATTTTCAACTATGGTGTTTTATAAATACCAAAAATAACTTTGGTGTTTTTTAGATCCCACCCTCATCACTTTGGTGGCTAAAAAATACTTCTTTGCGAAATGTAGGTAGTACATATGATTCGTTTCTTAAGAATCAAAAAAACATTAATTTGTCCTTTGTGGTGTGTTCTTTTTCTTGATTAGGTAGTGTGGTGGGTAAGCATCTAACCATTTGTCGTTTCATTCTAATTATATGGGGTTAACAACATAATTTACATTGCATGTTTTAAGGAGTTCAAACATATTTACTCCCATTGCTCCGTTGAACTGTTAGGCGTTTAATCAAATTCATTTAACATATAAGCAAATCAATTATATTTATTACCATGTATGTCCAATTTTAGAGATCAGAATAGGAGACATTATCTACTATTTGTAGACTGTCTGTCCTATAAGACATTCCAATCTAATTGACAGAGTAATGTACGACATAGACGATAAGAGTTATGTGGAGACGATGAATATTAGGTGGGTTGTGTTGATTTTGCCAAGGCAACATTTACTCCTTCCAAGGCAAATTATTTAACATGACAAAATCACCCTTGCATATGCTGCCCGCTGCCCAATTGAGATCTTTACGAGTATTATTTTCTAACAGCTTTTGTCATTAAAAATGGAAACTCCAATATCTCAATATTGTTTCCCGTATATTCTGCTTGTGCTCACAAATTGGCCACTACAAACCACCAAACAAATCAAATTCAATTATTTTTCTAGCAATCAAGCTTTTCTTTGGTAAGCCCTGCATATCGATTTGTGCATCTCACACACCAACATACTTTTGCAATCAGCTTTATTGGTAAATCTTGTTTCTTACAAATTTTGATTCCATTATTTTGTTCTTTAAATTGATCAGACACTTGTAATTTGAAGTTTGGTGATATATAGAACAATTGAATTAGGTTGGCCACAAGGAGGTCAGAGTGTCCAATATTTTCGATAAATTCATGTGCATATCAAGTATGACAACAATACACAATCAGTCATGCTTTTCCATTGATGTAAATTTACAAATCATTTGACAAGGTAAGAATGCTATTGTTTGTTTACCATACTGGAAGATTACGAAAACCTACAGCGAAAGTATACGAATTCCTTTGTTTGCCAATCATTAATATTGACCAAATTCTAATCAATGACAATTAGATATGAACACTCTTACTTGTTGAGAGAGATGGTCGACAATTATTGTGCTTGCACTAGTACTTGTCTTTTTTGTTTGTTGAGAATGGCGGTAAGATTTATTTAATAATGTACTTTTGCAGGCTCTTCTTCGACATGTAATGCAGGGATCCAAAACGGGAGTATTTTTCTTATTGCAAGATATACGGAGTATTGTTTTTGATATAGCAAAGAGGTGGAATATATGACCTTCCTTTTTTAATGGTCAAGATTACTAGTATAGTAGTATGTGTACAGAGTTAACTAACGGGCAGCGGGCAGCATATGCAAGGGTGATTTTGTCATGTTAAATAATTTGCCTTGGAAGGAGTAAATGTCGCCTTGGCAAAATCAGCACCCTATTAGGTAATCATATTTTGTTCAAAATAAATGTTCTTATAATGAGTGTACTTAACTATACTCTGTGTATTAATATCAGTTAACTTGAAACCTAAAATTATTACTTTTTTTTCGAGTTAACTACATGATTGGGGAACAATGTTTACAAGTTTTTATCGAATGGGGATTGGGACCTTTTCTTTTATCGTTAGGGGTATGGGTTTGTTCCGTCAGTTAAGTTCCTTTCCCCATCCCATTTTTTCTCTCTCCTCTCTCAATCTTCATTTCTAGCTCCACCCATCCACCACGCCGGCACAATCCAAAGCCCCATCAATGGCCTCCGCCGCCGCCACAACACCACCCAATTCTACCGCAAATGATGACATTTATGATTATGATTACGATTATGATTATTGATGTTGTTGTTGTTGGAAGAGTTGTGATGATGATGGGAAAAAAAGTACTCAATTGAAAAAATTGGGAATTTTTTGAGGGGGCTGTTTGGTTGGTATGAGAAATCACAGGCAACACCGATTAAGGTAAAGTTCCTTGCTTCATTCTTAAACTAATGATGTTGGGGGTACGATTGATGATAATTGGGCCTAAATTTTCTTATCAAATCCTCACTTTTCTGGATGATCTCTTCACTTTGTTTTGTAAGATTCAATCTTTCATACTTTTATCATCAATATCACAAATTTTCCAGATTTCATCCCAACAACAAATTTTTGTGATTTTTTTTTTATTTTAAGTTTTTGTGTTTCAATACTTAGTACTGTACATTTTATCTTGTTGGGTTTTGCAGTTTCCGGCCAATTCAAAGTAAACTTTTTGCTATTTACGGAAATTAGAGAGGAAAATTTCGCGCCATGCAAAAGACAGTTTGATTATTCTTCTCCTGGGTTGTTGTTCGCTATTGCTAAATTCTATTTCTGTGTTTTTTTTTTCTTTAGATTTGATCTGATTTCTTTGTTTGACAAAGAGGACGGTGGTTGATTTGGGTGGTCGACGGTGGTAAACTGGCTGGTAATGGAGGGGAAGGAGAAACTAAAAGTCAGATTTTCTATGAATTTATTTTTCATTTTTCAACTTAATCATGGGTCCCTTTAACTGCCAACTCAGCGAAAGTTGACGGTGTTAATGCTCAATCCCCTAACGATAAAATAAAAACATCCGTTCCCCATTTGATAAAAAGTTGGAAACATTGTTCCCCATTTGTATAGTTAACTCCTTTTTTTTCTCTTTTGAAACTAAATTTTTTGCTTTGGAAACTAAATAAATATGGTGCAAACTAATGATCAACTAGATTTATGCAAGAGTTCTTGTAATTTAATCTGAGTCAAGAAAACTACTCCCTCCATTCATTTTCAAGCTTCCTGTATTCCTTTTAGGGGAGTTCATTACCAAGTTTCCTATTTCCTATTTTGGTAACTTTTCAGCCAATCAGAGGCCTCCTAAGTGCTAAATGTCCCTTTCCCACTTGGTTTTAATAGTTTTTAATCCATTCCTAAAACTTTGTGCAAAAGCAAACAGGAAGCTTGGAAATGAATGGAGGAAGTAGAATAAAAGTTCAAAACAGCTATTTCCACACAGTCATGAACTTGTGATTTTGTGAATGACCAAAATTCCCATCTTTCGGCGTGGTTTTAAATAAGAAAATGTCTTTGTGCCCAACAGCACACAAAAACTTTAGCTCCTCTAAATCAAGTATTATTATACTCCTAAAGTGCGTCTAACTCCTAAAATATGTCAATTCTAAAAAGGCTATGGGGTTTATTATGATCATTAGTCTAGCTAATCACATGATCTTCTAGCTGTGACAAAACGTTCTAGACTTTTTCTTCTTTTTTGCGTTGATGAAATTCGATTATGGGTTTCTTAGGTTTATGTTTGGTAAAATTAGTTAAAATAGCAACTATAAGCATGAGGTTGTAAAATGTTGGATGATAGTCAAATTACAATTTGAAATAGTAATCATTGCACCAATTTTAATCGTTTTTTTTCCGTCGAATTAAAAAAGAATGATACATGAAGTACACCAAGAGGCTAAGTTTAAAGATCAGGGGGCTTCAGGGCCGATCAAGTATAGGCCCAGTCTATGTTTCTCCAAAAGTTAGACAAATCCAGTTGCCAGGCCTAAAACCCTGGTCTTATTTCTGGCCTACTTTTGGCCTGAAACTTTAATCCTTTGCACCATTTAATCCTTTGCGAGGGCAGCCAAGAATCTCATCCCCATTCCTGATGGGAAATGATCCTCTAGAGTTTCTTTTATGTAGAGTTGGTGGAGTTTACCAAAACAATTTGCAGGCTAAACACCCCGTTGCTCCTGGGCCAGCATTGCCTGCCTTACCTGTTGATCATCCTCATTTAGATGCTCCGGTTGCTATTGTTCTGGATCAGATTAGGAGTTTTCCACGTGGTACTTCTTGTGGGCGAGACGGTTTACGTGCTCAGCATCTCATGGATTGTTTGAGTGGTGCCGCTGTGGCAGTTTCTGATGAGCTGCTTGCCTCGATCACTCGCGTGGTTAACCTCTTTCTGGATGGGCAGTGTCCTGCTGTTTTGGGTCCGTTTGTAGCTAGTGCGCCACTCACTCCATTAGTTAAGCCGGGTGGTGGTATTCGCCCTATTGCTGTGGGTACGGTGTGGCGGCGTCTGGTCTCCAAGGTGGGTGCCTCTTTATTGGGTCCTTCTTTGAGTGATTATTTTGCGGACCTTCAGTTTGGTGTGGGTGTGTCAGGGGGTGGTGAAGCGATCTTACATGCTGTTAACCGTTGAGGGTCGTGGAGATGAGGTGGGCCTTTCGATGTTATTGGTTGACTTTCGGAATGCCTTTAATATGGTGGATCGCACCGTTATGCTTCAGGAGGTTCGTCTTCGCTGCCCCGCTCTCGCTCGTTGGGTGGAGTTCTGTTACTCTAACCCTGCTCGATTGTATTATGGCGACCACACTTTTTTGTCGTGTCAGGGGGTGTAGCAGGGTGACCCCTTAGGCCCACTGCTTTTTGCTCTAGTGTTGCACCCTTTGGCGTGTAAGATTAGAGACTCCTTTGACTTGTGTTTGCAGGCTTGGTATTTGGATGATGGCACTGTCGTCGGTGATACCTTGGTTGTAGGTCAGGTCTTGGAGCTGATTCAGGCAGATGGTCCTCTTTTGGGTCTTCACCTTAATGTTGATAAAATTGAGGTTTTTTGGCCTACGGAGGATCCGCGGAGCCGGCTTGTTGGTGTCTTCCCCCCTAATATTGCTAGGCCCCTCCGTGGGGTCAAGTTATTAGGTGGGCCAGTCAGTGTCGATTTTGAGTTTTGTAGTTCTTTGGTTATGCAGAGGGTGGCTAAGACCATTGAACTCATGGGCGCGGTTGCTAAGCTTAATGATTCTCAGAGCGAGTTGTTACTTCTTCGGGCTTGCACTGGGGTCTCTAAGCTATATTTCACCCTCCGTACTTGTGCGCCGCATATTTTTGAGTCGGCCCGGGTAACTTTTGATGCGGCTCTACGCTCTTCCTTAGAGCGCATCGTCGTTGCTTCTGGTCCTGGTTTTGGTGACTGGCAGTGGAGGCTCGCTACCTTGCCTTTTTCGCTCGGAGGGCTTGGTGTTTATACGGCCGGGGATGCTGTCCATTATGCTTTTTTAGCGTCGCGACTTCAGTCTGCTGACCTGCAGTCTAAGCTTATTCGTCAGGCTGGGGTCGTCTCTTTGGGGTCCGCGTTTGCTGATGCTGTTGGTGTTTTTAATCGGACTTTAGAGGTTGATATTTTGGGTAATCCTGGTGAGATAACTGCCCCCAGACTTATGAAGAGATTGGCAGATATGTATTTCGCTCGGGTCGCTAGGGATGCTGCTTCTAATTATTCCTTGACACCGCGTCAGTTGGCTTTGTGCAGTTCTCAGCAGGGTGCGCACAGTTCTGATTGGCTTAGAGTGGTCCCCATTTCAGGGTTGGGTCAGACTATGAATGGTCGCACTTATCGTTGTGTGCTTTGCTACCGTTTAGGGGTGCCTTTATTCACCATGGATCGCCCGTGCTCTGCTTGCTCGCGGGTTTTTGTAGGTGATATATTCGGGGATCATGCTGTTTCGTGTACAGGATTGGTTGGCGTCAAACATCGGCATAATGCTGTTCGTGACACGCTGGTTGATATCTGTTATCGGTCGGGGATCTCAGCTGGAAAGGAGGTTGACATTGGTATGATTGGTGCTGATGGCCGACCTCTTCGCCCAGCAGACATGTTGCTTTATTCTTGGGACAGAGGGCGCGACGTTTGCGTCGATTTGACTGGGTCGTCGCCCTTGACTCAGACGGGATTGACTGATTTCGAAACAGGTAAGGTGGTGCGGGAAGCGGCCGATCGTAAGCGTGCTAAGTATGAGGCTAGGTGCGCTGCTTTGGGTTATGGATTCCTTCCCTTTTCTTTCTCCTCTTTGGGGGAGTTGGAGCCCACAGTTGTTGCTCTGCTTAAGCGGATCCAGCAGTTCTCCAGGACGCAGGATATCGGTGCGCAGGCTGCAGCTCATATTTTTATTAGGATTGGTTTTTCCATAGCAAAGGGTGTAGGGGCTCAGATCGTATCTCGGCTCCCTACCAACTTTTTGTGAATTACTATTGATTTTTAGTGATAATAACACGATTAGTATACGATAAGACAAAATAAAAAGAATTTTAAGGGTCACAACTAAATTGTTAAAAAAATTTATTCTTACCTTTTTAGGCAAACTCTACAAAGTAGAGTTGATTTTCAACTCTAGAGGATCCTAACATATTCCTGATCTTATAATTTCGGAACGAGATATTAGAATGAATCTTACTATACTTATGGATATAAACCGATACTCTTCCGTGACGGTTTATCGACATTTCTTTTCAAATTTAAAGTTTGAACTTAAAAAACATCAACGGTAATTCTGTTTAACGTTTCTCAAATCTCACGTAGTCACCTTGGTAAGGCATGTCAGCAAATGTCACCAATGATGTCACAAAGCATGTCCCTTGGAATTTTCTTGTCTACCTAATCACCAATAAACCTTCCATTAATCTATGTACAAGTACTACTCTCTAGTACAAGGAAATATTCTTCGTTTCGTTGCACACATAAACACAGACTGTGTTCGTCCCTTCTACGGAAAAAAAAGGATTGTCAATAGCTCCAAATAGCATCATACTCCGTATTAGGTACCAATTGAATGTAACTAACATAATGTTGCGTTATGAACTATTTCATCGAATAAGGAAAACGAGACAACATCACCAATACGGCAACTACACACAAAAACATGAGACATTCATACTTATTGCAATTCCACTAATCAAAAGTATAGATAAACAAAATCATTTGTATTGAATATAGATAATCAACTATTTGTCAACAAATTGTTTACCAGAACAAGCACAAAAGGTCAACAAATTAAAACTTCCCTTCTTCTTCAAGCTCTTCTTATTCCTAGAAACAACAGCAATCTCAACCTTGTCCTTATTATTATCATCATTATTATGCAAAAACCCATTGCTATTATTATTATTTTTCACCTCTTTCTCAATCTTCATCATCTTCCTCTGGTTTTCCTCTGCTTCTTCCTTGAGAATTCTGGAAACCTCAGCTTCATAAGCCTTCGTCAAGAAGCTTCCTTCTTCTACAATCACATTCACAGGAGTATTCCCGATCCCCTGCGCAACAGCCATCATCATCTCCCTAATCTCTGCTTTGTATTTCTCCAAATCAACGGCCACAAACCCATCATCATCACCATCCGTTTCCTGGTGATGATCATGATCAAGAGGAATTGAAGTGGTGGTGGGATTTTCTTCATTTTTCTGATTTAAAATCTTCACCTTTTCCTCTGCAAATTTGTCGAATTCCTCTGTGTTTTCTATGAATCTCCTAATCATTGGACCATCCACCATTACAACCATTTTGCTTCTTTTTTTTTTTTCTGGTTGGGGTTTCTTGTGAGGGAATCGAACGCTGTTTAATGGTATAGGTAAACGTATGGGGGTTAAAAACCACTTTTGCGGATTTGTGTGGAAGGGTTGTAGAAAGAGAACAAGACGAAAATAAAATCTGTAGAGTTTGAAGTTAATTAGAAATTGTAAAGAAATGAGGTAATATTCATATAAGTAGGTGGAAATGTGGAATGGTTACTCTAATTTAATAAGATATTATTATTATCAACTAAAATCAATAATATTAGGGCTTGGAGGGGGCATTAATTCATACTCCATTGTGGCCGATTTGATTAAAAATGATCATGTTGATAATCTTGAATTCTTGAGATACTTTTTAAATGAGATAAAACATAATCAACATTAAGTTGATAAATATTGCTACTTTTGATAATATTTTATTTTTCGAAGAGTGACCTAGCCTAATTAAATTTATTTTTTTATGGTGGTACCACACGCTTGTGAAAGGAAAAATAAAATGTAGCAAATTCGGTCGTGTTGTTTGTAGGTTATCACATAATTATTTACGCTTTACGGGGTTAGTTCTTCTCGTGCAGAAAAATATTTCTTGCATGCGTGTAGGCTCGGCCTTGGACAAGGACAAGATGGGGATGACACAATGTCATTTTCTGATGGAAATTGACTCAAGATATAATTCCTGTAAGCTTAAAGTACTAATTTTGCACTTAAAAGAGAAAATTGGTTACTACGACGTTCCTCTAGCTCACCAAAGGTATGAAGTATAAACTAAAGGCTAGACGTATATTCTTGCTTCAAGAATGATCAATGATTGGCAATGTCCACTGATATATTAGACAAGCGAAGTTGTTAAGTAAAGTGAACAAAAATAATCTCTGCCTTAGCTTTATTTTAAGCTACAGCCAAAACCATCTCGTAAATTCTAGTGAAATGTCAATAATATTTACCCGATCTTGTTATATGTTTGCTAATTACAAGTTAGTTCACTGAATTAATTATAAACTAGTTTTTATACCCGTGCAATGCACGGGAATTACAAATGTTTATATGAAATAGTTCTGTGTCATACTCCGTATTACTTTATAGATATTAAATAAATAAAAGTATCGTAATATTGACAAATATAAAGAAATTTAAAACATAGCATTAGCAAACATAAATTTAAAATTTGTAAATAAAATTTATAAATGTTGATAGAAAAGAACACCAAAATTTATAAATATAGGAATTTAAGACCAATGATAATGATTTCGTGTTTTCCGTGTGATCAAATATGTTTAAAAATGCACGCAATCATATAAGATATCCTCCCTACCAACTTATTTCGTTTTGAATCTCCTATTGAACGCATAAACCAACAATCGACTTTTAAACTTAACAATAATTATCATCCTGAAACTTTTTTAGTTGATCCCCTCTCCCCCTTAAATTCCCTAGGCATCCCCACAATTCGTTTTAACTCTTATACAAAGATCCTCGACCGACAATTTGCACCCCCAACCATCAATTTCTATTGCCCACATATACATCCATGCTAGTATCCCACTCACTTTCCTTACCAACACCCAATCACCCGTCAATAACATGCTACCCGACACTGTAACAGTCTGATCCATCATACGTCGCAATACAACCAATAAGATTAAATGTCAATCATGGCTCGACTATTAACAGGTGAAAGGATTGTTGGTAATGTATAGTAGAAACCTATTATAAACATATCATAATAAAAACCTTAGTATCCCAACTTAGGACAAACCAATTCCATAAACCACTTTTCATAATCTTTGAGTGTTACAAACACCCTCTCCCCTTATGTCCCATGTTCTAGCCGTCCCTCAACCCCAGTCGATACTTACTGGGCCCCTTAACCAACACTTATTCACTTGTCATATTTTTAATGGCATTGCCACACATGAACTCATTTGAGGCCCCACTCCAAGTGAATTCCTGCATTGGACCCACACCCGGTCAATTCTTATGCACCTGTCTTCTTTACCCGTGTCAATTCGTATACTCGACCATTTATAACACACATATTATCGACTCCTCCACTTGCCCTGATCTGCCTAAGCGACATATGAGGCTCTGCCCCACATGAACTTCTATACTTGACCTCCAACTTGGTCATTTCTTTTACTCCTTGTCCCTTTTACCTATGCCGGTTCTTATACACGACCCCTTATAACACACATGTTATCGACTCCTCCACTTGGCATCACTCCTCATCTCCCTATGCAACATATGAGGCTCCGCCCAACATGACTTCCTCTACTCGACCTCCAACCTCATTCTTGTACCATGTTCTCTTCACCCGTGTCAATTCTTATGCTCGACCCTTTTTCACACACATATTCTCGACTCCTTTAGTTACCACCCCTGATTTTCCTGCGCGATGACCCACCATTCTCCGAAAAAATTATATCTTATTTTCAGAGTATATTGAATATTTTAAACGCTTCTAATAATATAATTGGTGAGCAATCAATTTACTTTTATAACCAATGACCTATATTGTTGTGCATCAACTTATAAGTCAATAAGCATATATTTTCGATTTCGGTCAATAAGCATATATTTTCTAATCCACTTGTTGTCTCTGATTCTTCACTCTAGTCACTTGCATACTCCATCGTTTGATCTAGTTCTAGCGTCTCTCCTCGAAAAGCCCAGTTTATCATGCAAAAGTGATAGAGCGATCTAACTGTACATGTAGTCATGTACCGAATCTTCGTTTAAAATTGCTGAAATACCTAGGGATTTAAATATTTGGTTCTATTCTCTTTTAATATTTGGTATATAGAAAATTTTTATCATCTTCATTTTGAATTGATGAATTGATTTATGTAAATGTAAATAAAAATTAGTTTATAAATTCTTTCGTTTTTTAAGATTTCTAGATTTGTTTCAATAATTAACGAATCATAATACGAAGAGAATTAATCTTATAATGGTTAACAAAATACTCCCTTTTATTTTCTCTCTCCTCGCTTACCCACCACCACCACGCATCACCCATTCGACAACCGCCTGAGATGTTGCCGCCGCCTCCACCATCCACCACCTGAGATTGTACTTCAACTGGTGGTGCTTCAATAGTAACTTGTGAAGTTTATATTGCTTCATTATTTTCCATTTTGCAGGAGAATATGTGCGTGAGAAGAGATTTGTATCTGTCAATGTCATTGCCTCGAATGTTATGTCGACTACCATTTATATAATAGCGTATAATCAGGGTTTGATCATAAAAAAAATCACTACACACACATAATGTAATGGGCCGTATGAATGTCTTGTATTTTTATTTTTTTTTGGACTGGTTCTTTCCTTTTTATAGAATAAGTTGTAAAAATATGCATGAAGTAACAGGTAGCACAATGATAATCTAATGAATATGTAAGTGAGAGGTCAATGGTTCAAATCCTAACTCACACATTTTTGGTTGATTTACCAGAGGAGACTGGTTCGACCCTTTTTATATAATGAGTTGTAAAAATATGCATGAAGTAACAGCTAGCACACTGGTAATCTAATACTATATATTAAAACCTGAAACCAAGTCTTTCCCGGGTTGACACTTGGCAAACATTTATTGGATAGCACAAAAAAATAGTATTAAATTCACTTTTTGTTTAAAATATGGTAATAAAATAGTATTAAAATCACTTTTTTTTTTGTTTAGAATATGGTAAGATTACTTAAAATTATCTAACATTAATTGGATAGCACAAAAAAATAGTATTAAATTCACTTTTTGTTTAAAATATGGTAATAAAATAGTATTAAAATCACTTTTTTTTTTGTTTATAATTTGGTAAGATTACTTAAAATTATCTAACATTAATTGGATAGCACAAAAAAATAGTATTAAATTCACTTTTTGTTTAAAATATGGCAATAAAAATAGTATTAAAATCACTTTTTTTTTTGTTTATAATTTGGTAAGATTACCTATAATTATATTATTATATTATTATCAAATAAATAAAATTAAATAAGGAAACATCTACCAATAGGAAAATACACCCAAATTGTGCATCTGCAACACTTCGTGGGGTAGGATGAAAGCTTCTGAGGCAAATTCCCTCGCAATTGCATAAAAGCATAGCATGTTGAGCAAAATAAAAATGTCAAGATAATTGTCATTAAGACTAAGAATGCAATCTAAAGGATGTTTCGGTAGTGGATCTAAGAAAAACAACAATGGCAAAAATAACAATTTAAATAAGAACAACGACATAAATTAGTTATAATAATAGCAAGATCCACCTCAAACAGCTAGGATTTCCATTTACCATCACAAAGACTCCAAGGTAACATGACTTATCAAGCCAATAGAATGCTCATGCATGATATATCGGACTACAATCAAAGATACGATATTGAGGATCTTGACTATTGCACAACAATGTAAACACTGATTTAACGCAATCACACTATAATAACAACAACAACAACAATAACAACAACCAAGCATCATTCCTAAAAGATTTGGCAGCACGAGTACACCTCAATGGAATACTTGCCGCTTTCTCCGCTCAGACCTTTAGAGTTGGACGCTTACTCATGACCGGATGGACTTTTGTTTTTGTCTTTTGCAGAACCAACGAGGAGAGATCATTAAAGACGTTAAATTACGTAGAAAATAGACCCCACCTCCGCAATCACAGCAGCAGTAGGAACTCCCAAACCTGTAGCAGTAGATATTCGCAAACAATTAATGGTAGTAATCATGAAAATTATCCAAAAATAATAAGGTTAGAAAAACTCCCTTTTGTTCACACTTACGAACTATCAGTATTTCCAAATAGTAGCTGAGGTAGAATAAGGGAAGTCTTCTACCTATATATACTTCACAAGACAAAATTTCACGATTAAGAGTTGCATTAGTTAAGGAAGGAGAAAGAAAAAAAGTTCTTCATTTTGGGTCGAGAAAACCAACAAGTAAAAGTTTTACTCTTTTTTTTTTTTTTTTGGGTTGCTGTGAATAGTAACCGGGTTAGCCTATCTCCTCTCTCTTTTTAAAAAAAATATAAAAAGTTACAAACAACCTATTGTTATTCAACATAATTTTCCGCTATAAAAAAGTGTCACAAAATCATTTTCTCTTATTCGATATCCTCTCGAATAACTCACGAAACTCGGTTTGTTACAAGTAAAATGTCCAATAAAGAGAAAATTTAATTAAGACAATGATGGAGCAAAAACAACAAAATGCATCATACTTCTAGGAATACCAAGATGCATAGAACAACAACGGTCATTGAGACTTTTCAATAATCGCAAGGAAATCTACGAAAGTTGTGGCAACACTTTAATCAACAATAGTCCTTAAGCAATACCAATTAACTTCCTTAAACTGTACAAAAAGTGAACTTCCCTTTTCGTTAACTGGTCATGTATGTTTAACCCTATTATGAAACTAAGATTTTTGGAGTTTCACGAGAATGAGTATGTATTTTCTCTTCTTTTTCGTCACCCCAATTTTAAACATTTAGGAAAAAAGAAATCAAAGATGTGCAACATCGGGATTATATCCACACATAAGATGAAAAGTAAACGATCTACGATTTCGAAATAAGACAAAAATATAAACCTCTTAGAATTACTATATTTAAAATTTGTACCCCGGGCGTGGCACGGGCATGCCAACTAGTGTAATCTAATACTATATATTAAAATCTGAAATCAAGTCTTTCCTAGGACGACACTTGGCATACATTAATTGGATAGAACATAAAAATAGCATTAAATACAATTATCGGTTAGGATATGGTAATAAATTATCATACATTAATTGGATAGAACATAAAAATAGCATTAAATACTATTATCGGTTATGATATGGTAATAAATTATTATAGAGTAGTATAGTAGTACCTAATTTATGGAATATAATCATTATGGTAATTATTTATTAGAACAAAAAAAAGGCAACATATAAAACGAGTATAAACAATATAAATACATAGCCCGGGCGTGGCACGGGCATGCAAACTAGTGAATATGTAAGTGAGAGGTCAATGGTTCAAATCCTAGCTCACACATTTTTGGTTGATTTACCAGAGGAGACTTGTTCGACTCTTTTTATAGAATGAGTTGTAAAAATATGCATGAATTAACAGTTAGCACACTGGTAATGTAATGAAAATGAAAGTGAGAGGTCAATGGTTCAAATCCTAACTCACACATTTTTGGTGTAATAGATAGATGTTTGGATTAGAATTTATGATGGCAGATAAATGATAGATGATATTGATAGTACTTTACGCATTTGATTGTGTTTAATTTATTCGGTTTTTTTTTTTTAAGATTTCGACACTTTTGGTTCATAGTAAACCTAGTCGTTAACCATACCAAATTACTATCTCTTTGCAAATCCGATTTTCCAGCCCCATACCTTCGAGGGAGGGATTTTAATTTACGGTGAGGAGTACTCGAAAGGGTCAGTATCGTCATTTAATTAGATTGTTGGACCAGGTGAAGTTAATATTAACACAAATTCTATCTGTAGCTTACCATTGCATTAACCTTGTCGTAGTTTGGTTCTAATGCTAATTCATCATCTCTCTCCTATACGTGTGTAGTTTAGCATTGGGGATACTCTGTACGTCTCGATTTGATTTCAAACTTAATATAAAAAAAAAAAGTAAACATTTCAATAAATCTAATATAAGTTCATCCTATCATGAGAATCCAAAGACTACAAATTAAAACTATTTAATTACTCTTAGCACAAGCATTTACGAGCAAGATATCATCACCGAGCAATATATTTCCATTGGAATAAGTAAATGGATGATAAGATAAGAGTTGTGAGTCTGAAACGAATCTAAGGGATAAAGTGATCGCATCTTGTGAGTCTTAACATTACAAAGTCCGGTAAATTAAAGTGGGTGGAAATTTGACGTGGCGAGTACTAGTCTAAGCAGTGACTAAAACTAAAGACGATTGAAATAAACTTGGTGATTATGAATACAATTCAAGGTAATCCAATTAATCAACTAGGGGGTATCACCGTATCAGGTTCATACCTAAAAGTCGGGATATTGACCCATATTGTAGATCGATAAACACAATAATAACACGATTATTTATGCACATATGACAATTCCTAAAAGTCTCTAGACCTAAATTGAAATACAAATTACCCTCTCTCCCGACCCATTTTATAACTTTATAAAGTAAGGGGAGAGCCAACAATGATCATCATCAAGTGCAAGAGCAAGCACAACTCGACTATTGTTTCTCACTACGTTCCTCAAACGGCGCTCAGAACCTGGATAAATTGCAGCAATTTTACTCAGTTCCTTGATAATAGCAAGATAACGAGACCACCCACTTTGCTTAACTTCAACATTGCTCGTCACAGCTAAACAAAGACCCATTTGGCGCAGACATTTGTCGATTCCAGTTAGCAAATCATTGAAAAGACAGTAGAGATGATTAGTCACCTCTGTACCTACGACCTTTACCTTCTTCCCTTGACTTGTGCGAGAAGCTGCTGCCACAGCAAGTTCCTTTCCAATGAACTCCAACACAGGTTTCAGAAATGCAGTAAAATCACTTATATCCTGAACTAATTGCTCGCCCCCCAGAGTAGTCTGGGACACCAAGTCCTGCACCAGCCTCTGCCCTACTTCCTTCAAGAACTCGAACACGTCTTCAACAGCGACTTTATCCAGCATCATCCCCAGCGTACTCCGACAATGCTTGTACAACACGTCATCAGGGCCCGATGACATCCTAAGCAGCCTACAAAACTCCAACACTATCTTAGCACAATACGCGCTCCCAAAACTATTGTATGATCCCACGTCCTTGGCAACGCTCATCACGAAATACCTAATACAATCATCGGCACACTCCTGATACCTCTTTTCGGGGGACATATACATCATAACCAACGCCTGTGGTGCACAGGCGTCCATGAAAGTCTTACTAGTACATTCCTTAAACCTGTCATATACATCTGATTGCACCTCCATGAACCATACTAGCTTCTGTTTCACGCTGGTAGTCTCAGAAATAGGAATTTCATGCCTACACAATTTGTAAATTACGCTAACCATATCAGAAATTATCAGCAGCGCCGCTGGATGGTTTGTGCTTCGCAATCGTGCCACGAGCTGCAATACGGAGTCGTTTTCAACCCCACACTCCTCCAACGTCTGCTGCCCTTCAAGTTGTTTCCCCCTGTAAATCAACCTCTGCTCGTCCACAGGAATTTTTGTGATTGCTTGAATTTTGCTGTGTACCAGCTCCACAGTGTCCCTCAAGTTGGCCTGCAAAACTAGGGATTTGCCCCCAGATATCAGCTTCACAAAGAACTGTAACTGTAACCTCGGAGTCGGGGTATTCACGATTCTGCCCTTCAATTCCGCGTCCATGACTGGTTCACCCTTGGTGTTTTCGGATGACCAGGAGTAATAGTAGTCCTTCAGTATGCGCTTCGTCCAAAAAACAAGCCGGTGATTGAAGCTCTGCTGCTGCGACTGCTCGCGAGTGTTGTTGCTGTTCGTCATTTTATTCGAGAGTAGTGAACAAAACCCTAGAAAATTTATGACCTAGAAGGTGGAAAAGACTTTTATTTACTTAGGGTTTAGACGATTTTCGGTGAGGTACAAATTCCGGGGTTTTTATTTTGGTACGAAGGATTGAGTATTTGGCTGTGATTCATATACCAATTTGCAGACCTGTTAAAACTAACTCAACCCGAACATCCAACCTGAATTACTTGACCTGAACATCCGAACTTAACCTGAATTTCATATTCCGAATTACACCCGAAATGATCGGACGCGAACCAGAAATTGACGCGAATTGAACAATGTTTGACCCGATATTCAGTCAAACCGAACAGACTCAGTCTAAAATGACCTTAAAACGAATAATCAGACACTCACATGAATCGGTTAAACAAAAATGGCTTAGCTAATTAGCTATGTCACACATTCATTCACTCAAATTACAAATAAATTTTAGTTTAATATGTATATGAAACAATATTTTAAGAAATATGGGATTAATATGATCAAAACTGAACAATTTGAAATGATTCGGCGATTTAAATTGACCTGACCGAATTTGGCGTAGTTGACACACCCGAACTAGACTCGACCCAAACCCGAATTCATGACCTGAAAAGTGAACGAACCCGAATAGACCCGACCCGATTGGCTCATTTGCCAAGTCTACGAATTTGGCCATTTGGCCATTGTGATGGAAACGAAAAAATATGATCACTCTATTACTCGTCGCGGTTAACTTTGAACTGTTTAACTCGATGTTCTGTTTAACGTTTCCCTCAAATCTCACGTACGTATTCATGTTGGTAAGGCATGTCACTCTTGTCTCTTGAAGTACAGAAGCATGTCCCTTAGCTTGGAATTTTCTTGTCTACGTAATCACCAATAAACCTCCATTAATCTATGTACAAGTACTACTCTCTAGTACAAGGAAATATTCCTCGTTTTGTTATTTATTGAAAAACGGAACGTGTTCATCCCTTATACCGTATTGTCCGTATATAAGTCAAAGCGGATTGTCAAGAAGCGCTATATCAAAATTTACTGATAAAAAACATGAGAAGCTCAAAATTATTGCAATTCCACTAATCAAAAGAATAGATAAACAAAATCAATGTTTGAATTGATCAACTATTTGTCAACAAATTGTTTACCAGAACAAGCACAAAAGGTCAACAAATTAAAACTTCCCTTCTTCTTCAAGCTCTTATTATTCTAGAAATCACAGAAATCTCAACCTTATCCTTATTATTATTATCATTATTATTATGCAAAAACCCATTGCTATTATTATTCACCTCTTTCTCAATCTTCATAATCTTCCTCTGCTTTTCCTCTGCGTCTTCCCTGAGAATTCGGGAAACCTCAGCTTCATAAGCCTTCATCAAGAAGCTTCCTTCTTCTACCATCACATTGACAGGAGTATTCCCGATCCCCTGCGCAATAGCCATCATCATCTCCCTAATCTCTGCTTTGTATTTCTCCAAATCAACGGCCACAAACCCATCATCATCACCATCTTTTTCCTGATCATTTTTCTGATTTATAATCTTCACCTTTTCATCTGCATATTTGTTGAATTCGTCTGTGTTTTCTATGAATCTCCTAATCATTGGACCATCCACCATTACAACCATTTTTCTTTTTTCTTTTTTTGGTGGGGGCGTTTCTTGTGAAGGAATCGAAACGCTGTCTAATTGATTCGCGTAGAGGCAAACGTATGAGGGTTAAAAACCACTCTCGCGGATTTGCGTTGAAGGGTTGTAGAAAGAGAATAAGACGAAATGAATTTGTGTATTATTTCATAGAGTTTGGAGTTAATTAGAATTTGGAAAGAAATGAGGGAATGGTCATATAAGTTGGTGGAATTGTTATTCTAATATTAGGGTTTGGAGGGGGCATTAACTCATACTAGTATATTTTGTGGCCAATTTGATTAATATGGGCTTGTTGATAACTTGATATATAGGACTTTTTAAATAAGATAAATCATAGTCAACATTAATTCAATAAAAATGCCCCTTTTGATAGTATTTCATTTTTGCAAGAGTTTCTACACCCATTCACCCAATCAAACCTTTGTAAAGTGGTGTCACGAATTCACAATATCACGCTTGTAAATGGAATAATACAAAGTATCGAACTTGGACTTGTAGTTTGTAGGAGGATATCACATACTTTACGGAATCGACTCATAAGTCATTATATAATTCGAATAATCTCTTACGTAGTTCTTAAATCTACAAATTTTATACTTAAAATAGAAAATTGATCGATTAATTAACTCAATAATCACAATGACGTTTCTCTAGGCTCATCAAAGGTATGAAGTATAAACTAAAGTCTAGAGGTATATTCTTGCTTTAAAATGATTGGCAATGTCCACTGATATAATCGACAAGCGAAGTTGTTAAGTGAATACAAATAATCTTTGCCTTTGCTTTATTATAAGCTACTAGAGGCAAATCAGGCATTGTCGTCTTTGCCAGTGCTGTTAATGACCCTTGGGATGTCGTAAGTCATATATCTGGGTGTCGAGCGAAAACATGTGGTCACACAATACACATGACTCAATGGCATGGTGTATTGGTTAGGGTAGGGGCGGGATTATGGAGCGGCCTATCCAGGCCAAGGCCCATGCACCCCAGGTTTTCGAAATATCATATTTCGTGTGTACATACGTTTCATGATAAGTGTAAGGAAAAAAATAGGTAGGTTGAAGAATATGACCTGCCTCAACTTCTAAAAATTAGTTTCAACCCAGTCCAACTTTTAATTTTGGTTCCGCCACTAATTAAGGGTGGTGTCATAGTCCAATATATAGTGCAGTAGTGGTTTGAGATGCGCAGTGTTTGACTAATTAGTTTAAGGGGAGATGGAGGTACTCTTACATGAAGGCGAGATATTTATGTATTTATGTGCGTGAGCGGTTGTCCTAAATCGGAGAAGTGAGGTGTGTGGAACAACTTTATGATTTATCGGGTAATTAATAGGTTACTACTCTTCGCCAATTAATTTTAAAATAAAATCTCACTAAACCTATAAACATGCATGGACACGCACTCTCCTTGATGGTTACCCCAAACGTTAATTAGATTGTTGGACCAGCTGAATTTAATTAATGTTTGGCGACTTGGCGTAACCATCAAGAAGGGTAACAATCGAATTGAAAATGAGACACAAACATGAAACGGTCGAGATACTAAAAATCTGAAGTAGGGAATGAAAATGTTATTAAAAGATCGAGCTTAGCGCATAAGCACATTTCCGATTGATTTCACATTTCAATTAATCTAAGTTTGTCCTGTCATGGCAGTCCAATAATGATATATACAAAACTGTTTAATTACACTGAGCACAAGCATTCAAGAGCAAGCTATCATCATCGAGCAATATATTCACCGGAGTGTTACCGATCCCACGAGCCACAGCAAGCATAATCTCTACCAACATAGACCGAAATCTCTCAAGATTAATCGAATTGTTTCCGGCATCAAATTGCTCGAAAATCGAGTCGTAAGCATTCTTAACATCTTCATCTGAATGAGGCTCTACATCCATTGCTAGTAACCACCTCCCTAGTCCCCCTCTAGGAAGATCTTCACGAGACAGAACTCCATCTCCGTCAATGTCAAGCTTCTTAAATCGTTCGTCCGCGCAATTGTTGAAGGCCTCTGTGTTTTCAACAAATTTCGTGATCATAGGGGCGTCAATGGTGACCAACATTTTGAAAATAAAAAATCGAGAGAGACAACCCAAGCTAGTGATTTGAAATTAAAAATGTGCTTAATTCGGTATGTTCTTCGTTATGTTTTATGATGATTTTGTGACTAAGTCATGAGGATGCATGGTGTAACATGCATGTAGGGATTCTCTATATAACTATTTATAGCTGATTAACCTGATTGTTATTAAGGCTATTAGGGTGATTGACAATATTCGCATATTACCCTATGATACTCCGTATTGAAATAGGAATAACCATTCGTAAAATCACAATCGGTATAATAACATTGTGAAATAATTCTCGTCTTTAATCATTGCACACGATTTCAAGGTTCTAGAGTAATCTACTCGTATACTCCAAATTCGTCAACAGTTTTTTTAGGCTATGGTAACTTGAAATTTTGATGGCTATGAGTGAACTGATTACACGCACACAAAGAAGAATATACAACAGTTATGCTCAAAAGTTTCTAAGCAAAAATAGGAAATCTAATTAGCAATGGAAGAACTTAAATGTGAGTTCTTTCCATGCCACCTCATATTTTTGCAAACTCAATGCATAAGAACCTACACTTACAATGGAAGAACTAACTTCTTGGTTTTTAACTAATATTTTATTAATTATATTCACTATTTCTCTCTCCTAATTTTCCGCAAGAACTGGGTTCTTAAATAAGAACTCGGTTCTTATTTTAAACCTCCCACAATGGAAGAACTTACATTTTTTATTTCTTATTTAAGAATTCGAGGTGGATGAACCACCATTGCACATGCCCTAAATAACAATGTAGAGATACTTGGGGTGTGTTTGGCCAAGCTCCTGAAGTGTTTCTGGACTGTTTATGGGTTCTAGAAACTGGAAACTGGCCAAAGACACAAAACTGAGAAACTGTTTCTGGATTCTCAGAAACACTTCTAGTGTAAATTTGTGCCTCAGAAGTAGAAGCTCCAATTTGGAGCTCCTCCTCCAAAAACTGTTTCTCATAAACTGTTTCTCTGGAGAAGTAGGAGCTTGGCCAAGCAGGCCCTTGATCAACAAACAGAAGAATTAACAAATTGGCATTTGCAAAATTGCAAGCATGACAACCTTTCTCCTAGCTGTATTTGCCCAATGGGTTGGGACCAAGTTTATCTTTTAATAAAGAAAATGGGCTTTGGAAGTCCACTAATCCATTTGTAATACGATAAAGCCCAAAAAGGAAAATGACAATCAGGAAACAAGAGACCCTTCGACAACTGGGCTTTAACTCTTTAAGGTTGCACAAGCTTAGTCCATATTTTAAACCATCTGTCTTGCACAAGCTTAGTCCATATTTTAGGGGGTTGCTAAACGTAACCTAAATATTACTAGCGTAACCTATTTTTTCCATTTTTCTTCCAGTCTTACCCTTAATGATATCCTTCTCCTTACAACTTCTCATAGTTAACGTTTAACACTTCTTAATGATAATTTATTGTGAGGCAAACTTAGTTTTTTTAAAAAGTGATACGTTTAACATTTAATGTGACCATTATATTGCTTTTAGTGATCATAGTAGTTTACAATTTAATCACATAAGTTGTGATTTAAAAGGGACACAAAATATAAAATTAGGCATAATTTATGAAATAACTTATTTACTCATTTTATATGGTAATTCTAATCTTACATTAAATTAAAACAATCATACAAAGAAGTATAATGGTTACTAAAAATGTAAAAGAGATCACTATTTATATAATGAAAGATGGTCTCACAATAAGTTAGTGTGAGACCGTCTCACAATAACTTAGTGTGAGACAGTCTCACACAAGACTTGCTCATAAAATTATTGTCGTCTACCATAACATTCCTCATATCTCAACTATTAACTTGTGCTTGATTAATACGCAATAGTATTTATTACCATACGGTTCTAGAATTTTAATGTTTTCAAGTTTATCTCAAGTGCGGATCTTGTTACTTTGTTAGCCTTTCTCTGATTTTTCACCTAATAGTTTAGACTTTTGATTGAGATGGTTCATTTACAGTTTTACACGTAGTAGTGTACTAACTTATCTTACGTGAAATTTCGTTCATTGTATTTTAATTAAACTAAAGAACCACTTTATTAAAAAAAAAAAAATTGAACTAAAGAACCACAAAGTATTGCTTGCAAGTTATCTTGTACGGATATTTACGTACGTGATCAAGTCGTGTTGTAATTTGTACCTATTTGATCATGATGTAAAAATACTCAAAATATTATAGAAAAAAAACTCTAGAAATCGACCTTTAGTTATTAGTAAGAGGCGTAGATCAAGGCAACACAATTTGTATACTACTCCATACCAACAATTTGCGAAAAAAAGATATCGTGATAGCTAAGTTAAGACTCAAAATACGGAAGTTTGGCCAGGATTAGTAAAATGTACGACCCCGTACGCTTTCAAGTTGACTAGTATCTTTACATTTGTTAACAAGTAAAGTTGATCGTGACATCAGAAAATGTGCAAATGCTAGCTAGCTAGCAATGGCCAGCTAGTTCCTGTTAAACAACTTCACTAATGCGAGACTCAAAATTTAATACTCCATCTGATTACAATCATATCTTTAGTTGGTTTTAAAAGAATTGATATGCTTGCATGAGTCATTTGATATAATTTTGTTACTTTCTTATATAGTCCAAACTATGGGTCCGGAAGGTCTCTTGGCACGTCTGATTTGCGGACTTAGATCAAAATCAAAATATTTTTTTTAGTAACTACGTATCGGTTTTTTTTTTTTTTTTGTAAATAAATAAGAACAATTTAACCTATCGGAAATGCAGTTATGAATTGAAGTTTTGTGTGATTGTTAGGGCTCACTCTATATTTGCATGCTGTGTGAGCTAGGGATAGGGATGAGTGTTACGGTACTTGTTTGTACGAATTAAGTGGCTGAAAACCCGTTTTCACAAAGTCATTGGTCTATGGATGAGAAAGAGCGAGCGAGGAAAGTTTAGTCATTATGGAATGTGATTAGCAATGTCATGCTCAAGTTACAGATATGGCATATTAATGAGAATTAAGTTAAACACAAATATGTCCATTATATGGACTGCATTCAATGAATCTATCTTGCCAGTAGTAAATAAGTAATTATTGTCTTGACAAAATCATCACCCTTAATCAAATGGGGCAATTGTTATTTTTTTTATTTTTTTATTTGGTACAAAGGAGCAGCTAATGTTGCGGGGGTGGGGGCAGAGGCGGATCTTAGGCAAGCTGGGCCGGGGCCAGGCCCCCCTGGGTTTTAGAATATCTATGATTTATTGCCTGAACATAGCATATAGATTTGCTTGGCCCAGTGGTATTGCTGCTTGTTATACTGTCACAAGTCAGGGGTTCGAAACCTGCCCCCCCCCCCCTCATTTTTTTTGCCAAGCTCCGCCACTGGGTGGGGGTATGCGGATTTAAACCCGTGACAACCCACAGACAGGTTAACCATTAAACCAACTTTGATCCTCTGAGGCAATTGTTATTAGTAGAGAGCTACTCCTACTTCAATTAGTGCTGAAAAGTGTGTTAGTTACGTGCAAGAGCGTGCGTGGAATGCTAGGCCTATAGAAGTAGAAAGAGTACAAACTCTAAAAAGATGGCTGAAGGAGTCATATTACCATTAGCAGACAAGGAGGTGGCTAACAGTCACTCTGGACCACGCAGCCCAAGTCCTAAACGGTTGGCCTCAATTCTTTCGTGTACTCGTCTCTCGTAAAACATGATTGATGAAACTTGACTGTTGTTTAGTCGACTTCCACAAGAATTCAATTGGACCCTCGGCTAAGGTTATTGATAGACGATCAGTTAATATTGTGGATTGTCGAGTGTCATATTTGGATATTTAGATTAGAGCGAGATTACATTTATAGATTTCTTAACCATCAAAACAAATTAAAACCTTGCTTCTTCTCTAGACCGGGAGCCCTTGGTTAATGTATGTGTGTGTAAGTATGTGTGTGTGTATGTGCGTGGGCGCGCATGAGTATTTTGCATGATTTCGTCGGACTTATTTCTCTCATATTTTTCTTTAGAAGATATTTCACAAAAACTCGGGGGAAATGAAGTTACAGACGCTGGAAAATAAAGGCAAATTAAACCAATTCAATTTATATTAGGTGGCTTTTAGGGGTGGCCAAATGGGTTGCAATGGGTGGCAAGAGGTGGTCGAACCACCATGTTTGACAAAAGAAGGTTGACAATCGAATTTAGGTGAAATCTGGCCAAAAAAAAAAAAAATTTATTAGGTGCAGTTTGGTAAATTATAACTGTAGTGCGACTAAAAACAAACAATTATTATTTGTGTTCTGACAAAAAAAAAACACTGATAATTGATAGTGACATAAACTTTGAAAATTCTAATTGCATTTGGTTGTTTAGAAGTGGGAGAAGCTAAAAATTAACAATAACTAGTGTGAATGCCCGTGCGTTGCACGGGTCTCTTAATAATGATATCAATTACTTGCATTTTACTTAACCCGTGTAGATAATTAAGTTCATTATAAACCTCATTTTACATAATTTTGAGCTTATACTCTCTTGCTGTGCCCTAATAAGTAGGTAACCATCCGTCTCAGCTTAAACGCCTTATCCCCAAAATACCCTTGTGTTGAGAATGATGTACACACTAATCGGTTTGTCAAAATTTCAAAAACATTATATAGCGAATTAGATAAGAGTTTTCTCTACCTTGTCATACATTTTTTTTGGAACTTTGATTAACTGAGTAGTGTGTACACCTTTCCAAATATGAGATCGTTTTACATGGGGCGTTTGAGCTAATACATCTTCTCAAATTATTTATTTATATTTAAATTATATATTAGGTTACTACAAAAATTTTTAATGTTGAATTTGCATCCAAAATTCTAATAATACGAATAACAATTTTAAACTTGCCAATCAATACTTCGGCAGCTTATTATAGTCAGCCGAGTATATATGATCAGGCATTATGATTGTGAATGTTGATTTGGGATTATTCCAACTATTTATAGCTAACTGATTGTTTAACTTCGATTAGGATTATTAATATGATAGATCAGGATTAGGAAAATATAACATAACCTTGCCCGAAAAATCCCTCATTTATTATTATGTACTATAATATTGATTGATATGGAGTTTCTAGAATGTTTCATTCTTATTTAATTATATGAAGTTTCTAGAATATTCCATTCTTATTTGATTATTTTTTACTTACCATATCTTTTCACATGAAATTTTTTGGTCAATTACTATATATAAGATTTAAATACAATTTTTTGATAAAGAATATGGAAATATGGACATTCTAGAATGTTCCAATCGTTGTGGGAGCACAAAAAAAGCCTCTTTTAATAATATATATTGATTTATTGATTGATATTGATTGATTGATGTATTCCCTCCATCAAAAGATATATATTGTATACGGAGTATATGATAAGTATTGTATTGCATGTTGTTTATGTAGTGTGATCAGAAGAAATGAGTAATAATATCTTTACAAGACATGCAAAAAATAAAAATGACAACAATTGAATGAAGTTACATGAAAAGGAGAAATCGGAAGAATTGAAAGGATTTGGAGAAGTAATTGAGAAGAAGAAGGCACATGAGCTAACCTATACATAGACAAGTCTACTAACATCATCACAATATTATAGGACACATAAGGTAGATTATCTGCCCCATTCCATGTCTCATTTTATGTCTCATTTCATTAAAATCTTGACAACTCATCATCTAATAGAAAATTCTAACGGATAGAGATATAAAATGGGGCATGAAGTGAGACAGAGCTAATATTTGTTTTGCATGACACATATTAATTTTCTTTTTTAAATAGCTAGTGGGAATGTTTTTATTTAATTGTGTGCCAATTAACGTAGGATAAGTGTCTATATCCCACAAATTTTCTTGATTGGTGCTTGCTGGAGGCACAAGGTCTTCAAGGATGGCATGAAATTTGTATTCTACAATTATCTTATATACGTATGAAGACTGTCGAAAACTAATGTAAAATTGAATTAAACATAAGCCCTGTTTGATAGGACTTATTCGCAGTAGTATTCAGATCAGTTCTGAATCATTCAGATCAGATTAGATAAGTTCAGAATCATTCAGATCAGATCAGATCAGTTAAGATCAGATCAGATCAGAAATGTTGAAATTTTTATCAATGTTTTTGGTCCACAACTGATACTAATTCGTTGAAATTCAATCAAAATTTCAACACATTCAGATCAGATCAGATCAGTTTAGAATCATTCAGATCAGACCAGTTCAGATCAGAATCATTCAGATCAGATCAGAATCATTCAGATCAGATCAGATCAGTTCAGAAAGATGCAGTCCTATCAAACGGGGCCATAGTAATGTAATGTAATACTACCATGTTATATTCTCAAAATTTACTTAGCTTAGTACTGTTCATTTCGCAATTACGCGTTAAGATTGTCCGAGAAAATCAACATCTAATATATATATTATAAAAGCCGAGTACATCCCTCCATTGATGGACACTTGGCACAATCTTATTGGATGTGAATAAATAAATATTATTGGTTATTAGAATATGGAAAACTACTTATAAAGTTTTAAAATATTGATACGGAATTGAAATTAATAAACAATACAAATATCATAATTAGTTGGAAATTTAGATTATTTTAATTTATAAGAATTAGGAAAGTTTTAAAATTATTAAGATTTGAAATATTAAATGGTTGAAACAGCCGAATAAAAATGATCTCCAATCTATGTTATGTATATGATTCTCTTCAAATTTTAATTATGATATTAATTTTTTTTTTTGGGTACAAAGGAGCAGCTAATGCTGCGGGAGGTGGGGGTATGAGGATTTGAACCCGGGACAACCCCCAGGCAGGTTGAGTTCCTATCCACTAGGCCAACCTTGATCCTCTTAATTATGATATTATAATTGTGACACATTTCATTTTTCAATACATCTTAATATCCTGGGAAAAAAAAGTCCAAAATAAATGTGCAAATCATAGAGAATTGGAGAAAGTATAAGCCTTAAGGTGAATTTTTTTTTATACTCTTTTCATTTTCTTTCAAAAGTTAAGTTCTCTTATAAGAATCAGAATCAAGTTAGGTTGGACGTTATTCTGTTATGTAGCATTAGTTCATAAATAGGGGTTCATGAATATGACACGCAAAGTTTTTGAACGTAATGCCACATTTGATACAAACAATTAAACTAAATATACTTTGAAATGATGACCATATGATAGGCCCTGAAATATATCATATTTACATTTATAATGTAACAACTAAAGTGTATTTTCTTTCAAACATATAATGAGGGTCAATACGTCCATTTACAATGCAACATCATAATCAAAATTGAAGGGAGTATAAGTCGTTAAGTTAGTTATAATTCTTAATATATATTAGAAAGTTCTCTCTATACTATTTAGGCCCTGTGCGATTGGATTGCATTTTTCTGATCTGATTTGATTTGATTTGATTTGAACTGATATGATTTGATTTGATTTGAATAAATTTGATTTGAACTGAATTAACTGATAAATTAACTGCAACTAGACGAATTAATAACTAAAATAGACTGCATTCATTGATTGTTATTTGGATAATTCTGATCTGATTTGATTTGATTTGAATAAAGCTGATTTGATTTGATCTGATTTGAATAAATCCGATCTGATTTGAAAATACTGTTAAATAAGTTGAATTGCACAGGATGTATGGTAATTTATTGTTGAAAGAGTTGTATTTCAAAAGTTTCAACTGGACTAAAAGTCGGAGAATCAGTAACATAACACTTATTAACGCAATTAAATATATAGTTTTTTATTTTATTAAAAAAATTTTAAGACAATGAATAACTTATATAAAGATAATGATGTAAATTACTAAACGAAATCTGTTTTCTTTTGGTAAGATGATTACGTATGTGTAGAATTATAGGTTTCTTTGCAATCTCAACAAAAGTAACAATCAATGAGTAATGCAAATAGAGTTGGAAATTACGAGGGTTAGATCTATTTACCGTATTGTAAGAGCGGGTTGGGTTATACTGGGTTCGTCTCATGTCGGGTCCGCATGAAATTGTACATTGAGTCGATATTTGTTCAAATAGCTTTCAATCAAGTCACTTATTATAAGGTTAATTTTTTGAAAGTTAGGTTGATTTATTTAAGATCCTCATAGCGATTGGTTACAAAAATTTTTTATCAGATTATTTTGAGACACTTCCTTTATCTATTGATATCTTATTCATGAAAATATACATATGTAAAAATAGTTTTTGATACGAATCCTACAATCTGCATTTCATAATTTATTTATCATGTATTTGTTTTTATATTTGTAAATCAAACTCTCAACACTATCAATAAGTCATCTTTTATGGAGGTTGTACTAATCAATCTTTTATAAAGGAGACCTAATACTTTTTAAGTGATAGGTGACACTTTTTTTCCATACGTTAGATCATGTTCAACATGTGACATTTACGTGTACGGTAATTATCTAATAATGATTTTTTTTCTATTCGAGAAACGAGTATCATTAATACAAGTAGGGAGCCCGTGCGCGGCACGGGCACACAAACTAGTTATTAGAAAGTTATTAACAAAATAATAGACCAACACAAGTTGTAAGATTTGGAAAGATATCCATGGCATTTGCCATATAGCATGAGATGTCTTGAAAATGATGGTATCCAATGCCAAAGATATTGTCTCTTTAGAAGAGTGAAAGGTGAGGAAGAATTAGAAAGAAACAAAGGAAAAGATAGTCGGGTTATTTGCTTGGTGATGAGCTGGCAAAGATCCGAAAGCTTGCCAAAACCCGAAATCTACAGCCTCACACTTCAATGCGTCTGCCAAACTTGGCCATTTTCAATGCGGGTCCCATGTCAACCCCCCCCCCCCCCCGCCTCTTCTTCTAGATTTTTACCGTACTCTTCTCCCGTACAAGTTAGTAAGTTACACCTAAGGGCGATGATTTTGCCAAGTCAGTTATTACTACTGCCAAGGCAGATTCATGAACCTACTCCATATAATGGACATATTTGCCTTGGAAGGTGCTGATTTGCCTTGGCAAAATCATCGCCCACACCTAATTCGTCTCCTTATTTTTTTTTTCAATAATTTATTCATGTTTTTAATCTCTATACTCTAGAGTAGGAGTATTAAATGAGGGATTATGTTTCTTGTATGTACTTAATTTTCTTTGCATATTGCTAGAGGTCTACAGTGTAGACACAATTAATTTGTCTACAATGTAAAATTGAGTTAATAGTAGTAAAATTGTGATTCGAGTAGTAAAATTATATGTAATGAAAATTTCATGTAGTAAAATTAATTGTGTGAGTAGTAAAATTTCAATACTGTAGTAAAATTATTGCTGATTGTAGACACTTTTGGGTGTCTACACTATAGACCTCTATCATTGTTTGGGATGAGGTAAATGTGTTGCTCATTTTGTTGATCAATTCATGGCTTAGTTAAGTTATAAGTGTCATTTTTCTAATCTGATTTAATCTGATTTTTGTGAGTCTCCATAATCATGCATGATTTGTCAAAATTTACGAGGACTCGAGGAGATTGCCTAATACGATGAGACCACTATAATGTTCAAATGTAACTTGCTTATATCCGAAATATAACATAAATTTTAAAAGTAACTTAATAATTTTAAAAATAAATTAATTTTCGAAATTAACTTTGGCAAAAGTAATTTTATTAATTTAAAAGTAACGTACTAATAGTTCAAAATAATTTAATACTATCGTTTCGGGAAAAAAATAAATTACTACAAAGATCTCGTTTGATTCAACTTAAAAGCGGTAAATTCAAAAAAAATAAATCACATCAATTCAAATCAAAACAAATAAGACAAGTTTCATTCGAATCAGACCAATTGGATCAAAATTATCCAAGTTACAATAAATGAATCTAGTATATTTCTTGTTATTAATTCGTCGAAATGTAGTTAATTATTTAACATATGCAGATCAGATCAAATTCATTCAAATGTCCTATCAAACAGGAGCTAAGTGGACTCACACGATGAGATAGTCTCACCTTAGTATTACTCGTATGATTTTACTTTCTAAAGAGTAAATTTACACCATATCAGGTTTATTCAAATTCAACAAGATCATACTAGAGTCATTCAAATAACATTTACTAAACTTTATTTGAATTTTTTTTGTATTAATTCGCCTGCATTGGGCTAATCTTCAACATATACATATCAAATTCATTCAAATAAAATAAGATCAAATGCCTTCAAAAATGAATTGGAACAAATTATAACAAAAGATGCAATTTAACCATACAGAGTCGTAGAGAGGGCCTGGAGTATGTTGGCGTGGCCTAGTCATTTTATGCTCTAGCATTGTCATTTACCCATATTACATGTCAAGCTCTTAAATAAAATATCATCTTGAAGTTGTGAACATGCTATAACAAACTTTTCGTTATGAAATAACATGCAACAAAATAGCACAATATCATTATCCGCCATTTCCAAAAAAACATGTCGTCATTGTTATTCTTTAATAAAGTAACGACGAACGAACTACCAATCAATTGCAAGTTTGCAACTGATTCACCACCATACGTCAACCACCATATTACCCTAAATCCGATAACCCAACGTATAAGTTATAACCATTCCTACATTCTTAATTTAACATCACTCGTAATTTATTTTTGTTATTGCAAATTGCAAATGTGTACAATTTTTTATGAAAATGACTAATTTGAATCAAACCTAAAACACCCACACATCACACAAAGACTACTAAGACAATTGTGGACCCAAAACATCACGGAGTACTACTACTACCAGCGTGGGACCAAGTCCCAAAACTTTTAGTCATATGATGATCGTCATTATCATCAAAACTTACACTAATTATCCTCCCCAAATAAAAATCTTACTCTTCTCTTCCCTTGAATAAAAACATTTGACTGAAACTCTTCTCACATATCCAGATCATAAATTGACAATTCTGAAACCGGAATGAGTACTACTCTGTTATTCATTTCTTACTTTTATAGTAAATACGTAGTCAATTGAGTCTATGTGAAGCTAGTAATCTAAAACAAAGTTTGCCAACCTAGATTACCTGAACACCCCAACCGAATAGTTTGAACTCTAAGAAGCGTAAATATTGTTCAGGTAGTTGCTTAAAACACCATTGAGTAGACCAGCTTAGAACCCGCGATGGGGCATATCAACAAAACCGCTCAAATTGCCAGAACAAAGATTAGTGAGATCGAACCAACCACACTCCCACATTTTCAATTATACTCCTATAGTGATTGATTAAATAATATTATGTTAACAAAAGGTACAAATGTACAACGGGGTAATATACATTCACGGAAATTGGAAGGTAGTACTCCGTATTATTATTAAGGTACTTACATTAAAAACCAACCAAACACATAAACATAAACACACACCATAAAACCAACTCTCTCTTTCTCTCTTCTTTTTTTCTATCAGCTTTGTCATGTTCCCTGCTTAGGGGGTGGGTGGCTTTCATTTTTATTTCATTTCTTACTTGTAATAACGTATCTTTTTTGCCCATTCACATGAATGATTGATCACAGAGAAAAAAAAAAGAAAAAAAAAGATAATCGAAGTTGGTATACTTCATTATTTTTTGTGGGTGTCAGAGCAAAAAGCTTTGTAAGAGGGAAACCCAAAAACCCAACAAAATTAATCAAAAAAGATTGAAACTTTAATTAAAATTAGATACATTTTTTTTTGCAGATAAAGTTTATAGAATTTGTGGGAAAATTAATTTGGAGGATGAATGGTGTTTCAAATCATGAAGATGAATGGTGTGATTTTGTTGAAGTTGATCCTACTGGAAGATACGGCAGAGTAAGCAAACAAATCTTTTTTTCTCTCTCCTTTTTTTTTTTTTTTTTTTTTGTTGCTCTCATTTTTCAGCTTTGATTTTAGCAGTTTTAAGTGTTTTTTTGCTTGCTAAAGATTGAGTTTTTACATTTGTTTTGGTGTTTTTTTTTTTGCAGTACAATGAAATCCTGGGGAAAGGAGCTTCCAAGACAGTGTAAGAAAAAAAAACCCAGAATTTAATTTGATCGTATTTGCTAGATTTCATCAAAAGATTGAATCTTTTAGTTGAAGCAACAAAAAGATTGAATCTTTGGCCATGGGTGTATGATAACTTTGCATTTTGAAGATTAATGAAAAAAATTGATGAGATGGGTATTTGCTAGATTTGGGGTTTGATTGGATCTTTGTGTTTTTTTTTTTTTTGGGTGATTTTGATTGAACAGTTATAGAGCATTTGATGAGTATGAAGGGATTGAGGTTGCTTGGAATCAAGTTAAACTTTATGATTTTCTTCAAAGTCCTGAAGATCTTGAAAGGTTATACTGTGAGATTCACCTGCTGAAAACAATGAAACACAAGAATATTATGAAGTTTTATACTTCCTGGGTTGATACTGCCAAGAGGAATATCAACTTTGTTACTGAGATGTTCACCTCTGGCACTTTAAGACAGTGAGTTATTTTTACATAATTTCATCATTTTTACTGTTGTTTTTATCTAGTTTAGCTTACTCGTTTCGTTTCGTTGATTAGTTTACGTTTGGTTTGAATATGTGAGCGGAATTTATGCCAAACGTAGAAAATTGGAAAGTGCTAAGGGTTTTGACATATTTGCATATTTGTTTTCCTCCTTTGGATTGGGGTTAGGTATAGGTTGAAGCATAGGAGAGTGAATATTAGAGCTGTGAAGCACTGGTGCAGGCAGATATTAGGAGGGCTTTATTATCTTCATAGCCATGATCCACCAGTTATCCATAGAGACCTCAAGTGTGATAATATATTTGTCAATGGCAATCAAGGGGAAGTTAAGATTGGTGACCTTGGATTGGCTGCGATACTGAGGAAATCCCATGCTGCTCATTGTGTTGGTACGTGTAATTTTCTCGACATAACGTTTTTGGTATTTTGGCGTGTTTGCTACGAGTATGTTTTTTATGGTATGGTGTATGTTTGCAACTTTGCATATATCCGAGCACCCTGACCCTACCATGGTACCGGGACACTGGTTGTTTTGGTTGTATACTTGTATGTATGCATTTATATATGGACGCATAGATGAAGATCTGTGTGCCATTGGACCAGGAAGGTCGGTGGTGTTGCTGTTGCTGTTGTTTGAGAAGGCAAAGGCTGCATACATGTTCCCATCTAAACTGTGCCCACTGGTGGTTGTAGTTGGATCTTATAGTGGTGTGTGTATGCCTAATAAGATTCCGTAGATATGACTACCTAGAGTGAACTTGATTTCCTTGTTATCATATGTTTCTTGATACTTCAAGGAAGTCTGGATGTGTATGTCTTAAACGTTTTCAACCTTTCACCGTAAGTAGAATTTTTCCGTTGTTGTTAAGAATGTAGGAGATTATTATTCCTAAAGAGAGGGATTCTATGTAGTATTAGGGGTTCGTCCGTGTAAAATCTTCTTTAGAACCATAATAACTTTTAGTTATCTCGACTGTTCAGGAACTCCGGAATTCATGGCACCAGAAGTGTATGAAGAAGAATACAATGAATTGGTCGATATATACTCTTTTGGGATGTGCATACTAGAAATGGTTACGTTCGAGTATCCTTATAGTGAATGCAATCACCCTGCCGAGATTTATAAGAAAGTTATCTCTGTAAGTAACATGCTCATCTCATGACCCTACCCTACATCTTTGATGTCACAAACAGTACACATTCTTACCTGGATTCACATGTTACCCAATTTTTAGGGCAAGAAGCCTGATGCCTTGTACAAAGTGAAGGATCCAGAGGTGCGCCAATTCATTGATAAATGTCTAGCCACCGTGTCATCGAGGCTCTCCGCAAAAGAACTTCTGAATGATCCGTTTCTTCATATTGATGATTATGAAGATGATGTGCGGCTAATAGATTGCCGAAGTGAACTTGGTGATTTCAGTCCTTTCATGAGACAACCATTCCTTGACCACTGCACCAGCGACAGTTCCTATATTAATGGCTATGCCAATGGCGTTGATTTGGAATCTTATGACTGGGGCTATCAGACGACTGATGCTGAGACCTCGGGCATAGAATTATTTGAGCACCATGATGATGATCATTCTGCAGACGTGGACATAACTATTAAAGGAAAGAAAAGGGATGACGGCAGCATCTTCTTACGCCTTAGAATTGCTGATAAAGAAGGTTAGTTATTTTGTCGTTACTTTATTAATGATCTATGCCACCCCTAAATGCAGGAATGCCAGGCAACCTAAGCTAATCGAGTTATTCTTTCTGCAGGTCGTGTGAGAAATATATATTTCCCCTTTGACGTCGATTTAGATACAGCATTAAGTGTTGCCACCGAAATGGTAGGGGAGCTTGATATTACTGACCAGGATGTAACCAGCATAGCAGATATGATTGATGGGGAGATTGCTAGTTTGGTCCCTGGCTGGAAGCCAGGGCCAGGAATAGTCGAAACTACCGATTTTCCTGAAATGAAATTGTGTCAAAACTGTGCTTCTGCCCATACCTCCGTTGGTTCCTTATTAGATATTTTGTCCAATAACCCTGGAGCCCTTAACTCACCCTTTATTCAGTGTGCTAATGGTTGCGCTGCTGCCATGCATGGACGGTTTGAAGAAATCACATATCAAGCTGATGGGTCTGAGCATGAGCATCCGGTAACAGAAGCTTCAGAAGAACCTGCTGAAAGTCACCATGCTGAGATATGGGATCATTGTGAAAGTGCTGAATTTAGTTCACTATGTTCGGGGACAATCCATTCAGACGAAGATCATGAAAAATCTGATCAATTTAGCCCAGCTAAAGGCAAAAATAATTCAGAAAGCAAAGTTGCAAGGGTCGCTTATCCTAGTGACTCGGGTCAACAACCAGCAAGTTTGCATCCTTTCTCAATGGCGCCCTCACTACATTATGCCCTTATCGAAGATAATGAGAGTGAATTTCAACGGGAAGTGAGGTGGCTTAAAGCCAAACACCAACTTGAGTTGAGGGAAGTTAGGGATCATCAGATGGGTATGTCATCAAAGTCTTCAACCCCGCGTGCCTGTCTTGCCGATGGAGCAGATGACAGGTTTATACAATCACTACATCAAAACTTATTGCAACACAAGACCAGTAACTTGTCAAAATCAGATATCAAACAGAACTCGAATCTGGAAGCCTTTCAGCAGAGCTGCCCCGTTTCGAGAACCCAAAGGGCTCGGAATTGCGAGGCGATGGGAAGTGCATTTGACAGAAAGAGTTTCTTCACCAGTTCATTGCTACCAAGCACTCTTCACAGAACGACATCCCTTCCGGTCGATGCTGTCTATATATAACAAAACTGTGAGGTGCTTTACATGATTCTTTTCACCCATTTTGATACCTTATAGAACCTGTACAATCATTAGTTACATTCCCCTCCTTATTTTTGCTGAGAATTTCTTAGTCCCATTCTGAAATTGGGGTATAGTTTCCTCATGATGAGAAATATTTATGAGGCATGTAGTCAATTCTTTCAGAGAGGCTTGTAATATCTCCTGTTGTAGTTGAAGCAGGTTCAATCATGTACATTTCCATCTTAATCATCAGAGGAAGTAATAAATATTTCTCGTAAATTTTCCGGTGTGACCTTTTCTTGATTTTCTCCTGTACATCAGTAATGTTCACTGTCAGGAGATATAAACATACGGTAAATGTAAGGCATCTTACATAACGTATGCATCCAATGCGTATTCCTTATCAAAATGTATACTCCATTCGTTTTAATCGATTGTTTACGTATTCCATTTCGGACAGAAAGTCGTACCTATTACTCATGTACTAGCAAAGTAGCAATTGTGCTGTGCCTTTCTAAATTCTACCGTAACATAAAAAGAACCATGAAAGTATATGGACGAAAAGAAGTCAGAAAGCATAAGAAGAGAGCAGCAAAGATAAGAATGCCGTGGAAGACACAGTATCAGTGTATAACCCAGCTATTGACAAATTTTCCATTACAAGAAAAGACCAACTCATAGGAAAGAAAAAAAATGTAGCCTACTTAGCCTTTATGCTGATTCTAACTTGCCTACTGATGTGGACCAAGATCGATCTAGTGGTTAGGTGACCATTTTAAAGCTTGTCCCGTGACAAGGGGAATTTCGTCAATCTGTAAATTATCTCATATACGAATTTCCATATTCTCTTCTCTATAGCATCAACCGCTCGTCTATGCATAAAAAAGTGACTAGGTAACGAGAACATGGATTATTTTGGCATGTCACTTTTAGCTGGACTATGATTTCTTTTGGGTACAAACTTTTATTTCACAATCTTTTTCATGCACAATGATTAAGCCTTTTTGTCCAATTATTGAGGAGTCCCACAAAAAGGATCCATCTTCATGCATTCTGAACTACTGGAATTGCAGCATGGATCACCCCCACTATATATTTTTAGGGTGGATCTTGGTCCACATGAATACATGATGATGCCTTTAATAAGACTTCTTGTTTCTTTGAGAAAAACTCTTTAGTCTTAGTCTTTACTACATGTCAATAATTTGGTTGAACTATGACAATAAAGCATTACATCATCATACTACCATTTATACATAAATCAACCAATTAATCTACATAATCGATCTTGCTACGCTATCATGTAATATTAATGGCAAGTCAAGATTGGAATAAAGAGAGATACAGAATTAGACAATTGATTCATAGTCCATACGCTTACAAGTTGAAATCAAATTCATGTAGTTGGCGGATTCGATCTAGAAGGCATCAAATGTATATGGAGTAATTTGCATTAAATTCTACCAAAAGCCAGAAAACACCACTACCAAAGTGAGTATTGTTCAAAAAGATTCAGAGGAAGGAACATAATGGAGAAATTCAACATGGGATGTTGAAATTCAACATAAAACAACACACGAGCACACAATTAATAAACCATTTTTGTGGTAAACTGGTAAGGCAGCCCACGTACGTAGTTGCATTGCATTAAAATAACATGAAAACCATATCCGTTGTGCATTACAAATTGGACTACGTACCACTTAATATCTTTGATAATTATCAACTTTGTTTGTGCTTCCCAGTGAAGCTAAGTACACTTATCTTGAACTTAATACCTCCTAATCTTTATCCTTTGCAACTTTACAGAGTTGATGAACTAATTATCAGCAGCATATTTAATCTAGCGTATGAGCGTATCATTCACTTCTTTTCACTGTTCAAGTTAGGATTCAATTTTCAAGGTTCTTAAGTATGGAAATCGGAAAATATGAAATCACGACCTATTTTTTGGTATGACAATATGATGGTATACAATCTTCCTTTGATTTACTTAGACAAGATTCAATGAAAATATATCCCACTAGTAGAACTATGGTATACAATTCACGATTTAACATGGTATGGTATACAATCTTCAATCGTTTTTGGCGTAATTGTTCGAGGACTCGGTCGAAATTGCAACAATCCAAAACAACAATATGCATTGGCCGGGCTTCTTTTGCGACTTCTGTTATTATTGACTCGATTCCTTAGTTTGAAGTGTTTCAAACTTATGTACATATGTCTGGTTTACATGTCAGCCATCCACAATCCACTACATCTTATCACTTACCAGCTAATCTTGCTCTAATTATGCTCTTGATTGGCATTAGCAGAACACTGGGACCCTGATGACATGCTAATAGTCGCCTTAATTTCGTCGTTAGGTAACAGGAAAACTGAAGTATGAGCTGACTGACTAAAGTCTACTAGACACATAGTATACAAAATACATTCGTATAATACAAGTATTAACCATTACTCTGTATTAATCTCCTTCAATGTCTATTGAGCAGGTAGAACCACAAAGGGCGGACCTGATTCGTTGAAGGGAAGTAGTAGGAGCGTAAACCATTTAAACAAAACTTGAAAGCAACTGAAAATTTTGGAAGAAGAAACTGTTAGACCAAAACACGAGCTGTAGTAAAGATTATAGATTGCATCTCCTGTGATTCTGTAATACTGTAATGTCGATAGTAATCATCAAAAGATATATACAGATGGAAGCAAACATGCTTGCGGTTCTCAGAGCGGCCTCAGTAGAGGGTAATCTTCAAGTAGCTCCCTCTCCGACAATGTATCATTTTCGTTTTGAGGAGTCCATAGAACCTCAACAGCCTGCATGCAAAGCCATACATTTTGTAAATGCAGCAGATTACTATTTATGCTTCTAGTACGAGTTTCTAACTTGTCTCAACTAACAAAGGAAGATTGCATACCATAGTTCTACTAGCAGGGATAGACGCAAGCTTTTGTAAGGCTTCTTTCAACTCAGTGCTTCCGTTAATGGTTGGTAATTTATGAACTCCTTCAGCAGCCACCAAAATGGTAATCTGGAAAAACATCAACAGTCATATGCACACCAGACATGAGAATGATAGATAGTATACTCGAGCAGAAAAACATGGTAATCTGAGTAAACATCAGCAGCTACTGAGCTTAGACTTCTGAAATAGAATTACAATTCGAGTACAGTCAATGTCCATATTCATCATGAGCATAACAATAGCTAATGCCGCGGGAGGCGGGGATATGAGAATCCGAACCCAGGACAACCCCCATCAAGGTTCACTTGCTAACGACTAGGCTAACCTTAGTCCTCAAAGCTCAGACAACATAGCGAAATCCCCTTTGTGTCATGAGTTCATGACTCATGAGGTTATGACATCTATGCATGGTAATCAAATCATCTAAAAGTAAAAACCAGGAACATTTCCCACGTATACTTTAAACCATAACAGAGTAACAGGCACCTAAAAGAAAAAACGGCTTGATATATAAAAATTTTAAGAGATGGATGTGTCATGCCACATTGCATAATCTACTGTCAGAAAGTTCGTCAGAGGATCACAAATTAGACATGAAAATCAGTTAAACAAGAAAGACAACAATTACTAGCAGCACTAACAGCAACCTTACAGTCTTCAACCTTTGATCTCAGACAAAGTGCTTATACAGTTCTTACCACTATGTACTCGTTGCTAAATCCACTGGCTCTTGTGCTTTTTGTGCTTTGTCTCTTAATGTTGTTAACATTGACAAGAGTTTCTTCATCAAATTTCCCACGTTCCTCAATAGAAAGTTGGTTGAACCTCCTTTCTCCTTCATCAAGGCTCTTTTTAGTGTCAACCTGATGACGAGGGTTCGAACATTGAAATGAGCATTAGTTATTGATTCATCAATATACATTGCTAATCAAACTACACACCAAATGACATCAAAATCGAATTGATAAGATCCAATTGAAACTGTAAAATTCTGACTAGGCGTAAACGTAGTCCTTGTATAACATTCAGTCACGGGTAAAAGCACACAGAAAATCTTAAAAACAACTGTCAACTTACAGATGAATAAGCTGAAATGCAATAATCAGGGTGCCGAAGCAAGGATAGAGTTGTCTCTGCAAACATCACAAATGAACAAAACTTCCATCAGAAATCTATCTTGATAAACCATAGATGTATGAATAACAAACAACAGTCGACAGCTACTATCCAACTCAAGTACCTAATGAAACAGGACAAACATAACAGTAGTTTCTTCTGGGTTGGGGGGCAAAGGAGCAAGAGAATAAACATATAAAGGCCGACTTGAATTTGAAAATGCAACAATCTACCCTAGGTGAAATACATCCAATATCAGCTAGATGCCAAAACACTACAGAGTGCATAACACAAAATTGTTTCGTTGTTACTGTGTGGCAACTGGCAAGCAGCAGTATTCTTCATTAACAGTTGCAGAAACCATCGATGATTACAGGTAAAACAGATAACATGTACCAAAGAAGTTTTAGGTTCATTGACTGGCTGATGGACAACCACCAGGCTCTACAATATGACTCTCTGTAACCTATTTTCACGGTTTGACTCCACCTTTGACCAACTAAAACTGAAGTAACGTAGAAATAGAGATGGCACTGGCACACTGGTTCTAAGTACCTGAGATTAAATAAGATTTCAAGTATAATTTTCATATAATTAACGATCATAAACATTCTAGATGAAGAGTTTGCAAGAGTAATTCCTGACTTCCTGAGTGAAAGTTGATCACCACTGTTCCTCCCATTACCCCACCCACAGGCCACAGCTTGCACTCCACATCTAATACAGCTAGATAATCCTCTGGCATGATATTTCCTTACAGTTTGTTTGGGTAGACGGAAATGGAGGGAAAGGGAGAGAAATAGTTTCCCTTGTTTGGGCAGCAAAAATGAAGAGGGGGGGGGGGGACCGAAAGAAGCTAAAATGCCTTCTGGGGAAGTGCGGATAGCCTACTGTGCTGACAACCTTTGCATTGTCTTGAAATGAAATTGCTTTGATAAGGAGAATCATAGGATTCATTAATTCATTACAGGTTGCAGTAACATGGTAACAAGAAAGGCATCAACACATGCCAATTTGTGGTCGTTATTTTTGTGTCTTTACAATTACAGGCAGATTATATTTTGCCCTCTCTGCATTATGAAAATATTTGTTTAAGTCAAACAGGGGAGAAAATAGCTTCTCCAATTCTCCTCACCTTCCTAACTGTTTCTTTGCTATTTGTTATCCAAGAAAAGACATTCTCTCCTTCCCCTAAAATTTTCTCTGTTTTATGAGTATATTCTTTTCATTTCCCTCCCTTTCCCTCTTACTTTACTGTTCAAACAATCTGACAGTCCTACATAACTCCGTCAGCAATTTGCTCTTGACAAATGCTACCCCCTGCCTCCTCACCCGCTCTTTTATCTATCAAGAAAAGTTGCAGCTAAATTCCAGCCCAAAATATTACTACTAGAATGGACACACAAGAATCATGTACAACTTCGACATAGCAGTTGATCAAATCAATTTCCTAATACCCAAAAGAGCGTACGAATAGACAGCAACCACCCAATGTGACAATAGGGTCTCCAGAGACGTAGCAGTAAGCACCTTTACCCCCAACCAACGGATAGGCTGATTATGAAATGCCTTGAATGTAAAATAAGGACGATTACAAGCAGACATATCAAATGAGTACCACAAAACCACCCAACTGCTTATTATCCTCACATTCCTACCGACATATTTTTTTTTATTATTCTTTTTATTTTTGGGAACAATACAAGCAAAAATCAGAGAAGAGAAATAAACTGAGAACGAGTTTCTACCTGAAGTAGTATGAATAGAAAAGATCTAAATACTATGTTCAAACAAAAAAACTTCAAATTCATGAGATCACAATTGAGATTGGTTTAAAGCAACACTAACCTGTCAAAACATAGCTTAGACCTTCAGGAGTTGATGTATCAGCACTTTCAGCTATCTTATTAAGATCACTCTGAAGTGATCTAGCCATGCCCAACAGCCCAACCTAGTAAATATCAGATAGTTAGGGGGCCTGATGCAGCAGAGTGCACACTATTCATGAGAGAAGAATAGACATTAGAATTTAAGGGAAATTCTAGATACAAACTAATACTCCGTAGGAAACAAGGTCAAAAGCTTCAAGCATGAGTCAGACAAAAGACTTGGTGTTATGGTTTATCCTTTCCTGTTGGACTTATGATCCAAAAATAATTAGTCAAAGTAGTTTTGTTATTTCCCAATAAATAGAGATTAAGTTAGTGGGTAATTCTTTGTAGTTAGTTGTTGATGTATTACGTGGGAGTTGTAGTTGTTAAGTTTTAGGAGAGTGTCGTTGTTGTACTCCCTATTTAAGGGACTTAATTCTAATGAGATAAATGAGCAAGTTTGAGCAGAGAAACTTCTCCAAAAGATGGTTTACCCTCCTCCCTTCTAAAATTCTACACTACAGAGCCTTGTTCATAAAATAAAGTTGACCGACCCTGTTAGTCCACCGAAATATTGAGCATATCTCAGTTACAGCACTTAAGTTTTCACAAATCGCAGAGTTTACTTTCACATAGGTCTCATTTCATGTCGTTCCTCTTGATTGGGTCTATTACACAGATGAGAAAGAGGATGGAGAAGAGGTAAGCCCTACAGCCTCCTATTGTTTGATCCAATATTGACTAGGGAAGAACCCAGACTTCCATAGGTCTTTGGCTAAACGGTGACTCACTTGAAAGTCAGTAACATCAAATAGCAGTACAAGGAATAAGAAATAGAGATATGAAACTTCATCTTAGAACACATTTCATCATTTTCAAGCTTCCACTATCATGAGTCATGACAAAAGGTCTTAAACATTAGTTCCAAACATGATTTAGCTACTTAACACCACAATACTATACTTTGTTACCAAAGTTACGGCCACTTAACTTCTTTCACCACAAGCTTTCAACTAACAACGCCCCATTAGTCCATTACTATGAGCAGTAAAGACTTGTTAAGAAAACTGTGAGCAGGCAACAGATAAGTTTTTTTTACAACAACAACAACCAAGCTTTGGTCTAACATGATTTGTGGGTGGCTAACAAGCAATCGTTATCTACAACAATCGTACGTAGTGAATCGAACGGGCGTAGGAAAAAAGTGGTGAAAACCATTAAAAAGGGTAAACCAAAAAAAATTATGAAAAATTGAGCTATTGTCATGCATCACTAGATCAGGCCGTCACCAATTTACCCGCCAAAACTCATTTTTCTCTCAAAACCAATACAGAGTTTTATCACTAGAGAAAAACTCAAAACAAAGTAATGAAACTGATGGGAAACTTCATCACATATTAACTAGTTTGCATTCCCACCACACTGGTAGTTAGTGCCATAATGTCTTCAAGATTATCAAATTAACTTTCACGGTAATCAATCAAACATAAGAAAAGCTTATTCCTTCCAATTCATACAAATCCATCAATGGATCTTCTTTTCCACCCTCTTTTCTGACTTTCACGATCTTATAAGCGCAATGAACTAACAAAGAAAAGGGCGCCTCCCTTATCCTTGATTCCTTTGTACTTTGGTATCTCAACTCCCCCTCCCCAACAACAATAACAAATTAACAACAACAACACTACCCGCGTGTCTTATAGGCTCCCACTATGGCAAGGTAATGGTGGCCGAATGGCGAATGTAAGTAGCCTTATTGATCTTTGATGGAAGGGCTTGGTGCCAGCTTCCACTGACCCTGGTTTTCACTCTCTTTCGGTTTTCACGTATAACGTTTTGTCCCTCCCTGTGTCTAGAGAAATATATGTGTGTGCAGTCCAGTTTGCTCTTTTGTTTATGCAGAATAGTTTGCTTGGTTCAATGTAGATTGGTTGCTATTTTTTTACGGGAACCAAAAAGCCATATAGGTTTGTAAGTCTTTGGAAGTGCAATTTCCCATGTTATTTGATGGTATCAAACAACCACGAGGGGCTTGTTTGGTTGAAGGGATAACGATTACAATTTAATCAACAATTTTTAGTGAGAAAATAAAGGAGAGTTGGGAGAGTTGGATGGAATCATCATTATACTGTAATGAGATTTCCATTAAGCCAAGGTAATCACCATTCTTCAACTTAAATCCGTGAAACTGTTACTCTCTCCCTCTTGCAAGTCCTCTTTGTTCCTCTCAAGTTTCACATTTTTGTACCATATCTCATTCCATTACATTATACGAGTAATCCTTATCCCTCCAACCAAACATAACCCAAGTGAAACCGTACCTCTACAAATTGATTCAAATACTTGGCTAAGACCCAAGATGGCAACAACTCACTTATAAATCGACTCCAACTCGGTCTAACAACTACTGCAAGCCCAATTACACAACTGAGTATCGTATTGAATATCGATCATGCAGTATCATTCATACACAATCGAGTTCATCAAACAACCAACTACTAAAAAGATATCAATGACAAAATTTGAGCATCATTACGCGATTCCCAAAGCAATTTTCATCTTAGGTCATCCGTGCCCAGACTCTCTATGTTTCAATATGGTTGGCTTGCGTAAATCCGACCCCCTTACCCCGCCTTAAAGGCGGTAACGAAAGCATAATAACAACATAATATATTTGATCAAAGTAATTTCATTAATACCTGAAATTTGATGACAGTAGTCTTCTCAGTAGCACTCAAAATCCCACCATCATCTTTATCAGAAAGAAACCCAGAAACCAAAACAAAAGCAGCAAACCCCAACATAACAAAAATCAAACTTGACCCAGCTCCAATCCCAACTCCAACCGCCGGCCCAGCATAAAACCCACCCCCAAACGGCGACGGCCCATAATACGGCGCCGTAAACCCAGGACTTGAGGGCCGGGCCGTGTAGCTCCGTGAACCCGACATCGACGACCGTGACGAAAACGCCCGCCCGCCAACCCGCCCACCCGAAGCAGCCCAAGCTGAGCTCGGGTCATACATAAGCAACGCGCCGAGAAGTACAGCGACAATTGCGGGACGTTTGAGGGAGTTAAACGCATCGTTTAGGGAATTAAGAAGAGACCCAATTGAGTTTTGGGCCTTGGGAACAAAACCCAGATGGGAATTTTGCGGATTTTGAGAATTGGGGGAGTAATTTGATTTTGGGGTTAGCTTGTAATTGAAGGGTTTTGGGGATTTAGGGTTTATGGAGAAGAGGGAGGTTAATCGGATTGGGTATGGGCGGAGAAGAGGGGTGAATTGGTGGTGGTGTACGGTGGTAAATGCGGTTGAGTCAAGTAGTATGGTGTTTGCCATTTTCAGTGTATTAAAATTGTGTATTTTTACAAAGAAACGTTTTTGTTTTTTGTTTTTTTTGAATTTCTTTTTTATTTAATTTTTGGGTAAGGAAATGGGGATGAGATATTGGGGGATTTGGGGGGGTATGCTGTCTGTGACTCTGTGGTGTACTGGTGAAGTTCCTGTGAAAGTGGGAGGAAGATGAACCAGAGAAAAATGGGAGGTGGTGGGGGAAGTTAAAAAGGAATGGTGGATTATGGAGGAGAATGGATATAAAGGGGCATGTAGCAAAGCGGCAAATGCCAAAATGAAATCCATCAATTGTCTTATCTTGTTTGTTTGTTTAGGAGCAAAGTACGAGTGATAAAATCATAAGTCCTGTGTGTCGGGTCTACTATTCTCGTGTTGATGCGTAGGTCTTGATATTTGGTGTAGCAGCGTTAAGGGGTATTATTTATGTCATCTTTCGAGAATGAAATGGGGGTCGTATTGCTTTTGTAGTCTTGTGGACAGCTAATGTTTAGCCGTCTTTGGCACGTCCCTTTCTTGAGCAATTCTTTCAACTTCGGTAAAAATGTTTTGATATATTAGGTTGCGTAACAATCAACAGTACCTAAAAGTAAAATCAAAGCTCAAAAATCATAAATCTTTTAATTAACAGCATAACCATTTCTTTGCCAACCTACAGTGTAACATCTTGGCACTTCTTAGGTACAAAGGACAAAAGCCCGTTATTAACATCATGCAAAATCATGAAATTGGCTTGTTGAAATGCACCAAAAAGATTAGGACCTGAATCATCAGTCCCAAATAGAGTCATACAAAATCCTTGATTATCACCCACGTATTGAAACATATTATCCTTGTCCATAACCCAATTGACATCTTCGGCCTCTTCATTCCGCCGGAAATGGAAAATCACCGTCGGGAATGGCTGGTCATCTTTCGGATACGTCGAGTAACAAAGTTCAAACAATAGTCTCGGTGGCGACATGGGTTCCCAACCATAATTATCTTTGAAGTACTTTGCAATCGCGTCTTTCAGAGGATCAAATGCTTTTCTCACCAAGTACGTATAGGGTGAACCCGAGTCGATGAAGAATCCCTTTTCATACGTTACTGGATCTAATTCAAAGACAGATGGATCAATCTCTAGTTTAGTACCATCGACACTAATACCATTTAAGTACAAATGATATCTCCTTTGACTATGCATCGAGATCGTTTGAACGGTCCGAGTATCGTCTCCACTAATTTGAGCATCATCCCCAAAGTACATTTGTGAAACAAGTGGTGTCGAGGGACGTATTATAGTCCATGATACCAAACAATACGCAAATCGACCTTTAATTTGGGCACTAAGCTGAGTTAAAAACGATCTAGGCCCAGGCGCAAGCCCATGAAAACCAGCTATGATACTATTTGGCCCAGTGTTGGCCCCTATTTGAAAACCCGCATTCTTGAATCCACACCCGAATGCTAAACCCGGGTATATGTTTGCTTGACCCGTTTTAGCATCCGGGAAGTAGAAATTATCTCTTCCTACGAACCCTTGCGTCCGGGCTCCGCTAAAAGTGATATCATAGCCACACGAGCCATCATATGAAATATGTGGTACGCACAATGGGTCATCTACGCTCATACGTGCATAACTCGGAGACGCTTTATAACTAAAATTCTTACCTCTTTGGATCTCCATACACGGGTCGCAACCTTCACATTGAACCCAAGTCTCCTCACACGCGGTGTCAAGGAGGAGTAGAGGAGCTAGGAGTCCCCCTCCCGAGCCAAATGCAAGTTTAACTACGTAAAAACTCGATTTCGCCAAAAACACTGGGGCTTTAAAACTATTGGTGGATAATTTGGAGGAGTTTACTGGGTAACTCTTCAATCGTGACATGGATATGTTGACGAGAAATTGGTGCCTTTCTTCAGGAGTTACATGTTGAGGTAAAATTTGCAAGTGAGGTGAGTCTATTTGGACCATTTTAAGTGTGAAACTATTTGTTTTTGAAATGATGGATATAATCATCATAAATTGTAAGAAAATATAGGGTGTTTGAGCCATTTAATTTTATATAGAAAATACAAATGAACCTTATACAAACTAGTGTTGTTATATACATGAAATTTCAATTTATTAAGTCAAAGTTGCCCAAGTGTTCATAAATGAGTACTATTGAAAAGTTTATAAATAAGTACATTATATGGAAAAAATCCTTTTTTGATTCCAATACAATGTATATTTCATTAGTTTGATTAAAATCATTAATTACTACTACCATATTTGTTCATTTATTATCAAATGTGATTCAAAGGATAATCATTTGCTTTAAATTAAGGCCCTTTCTATCCAGTTGAAATGACAACAACCCACATGCATGTTAGCTGTGGAAAATATCATACTTTGAAGATATAAAAGACTGGAGACTAGTTTATAAGGTGGTGGTGATTACTCATACTATTGACAATTGTTTTAATTTGGAATTCCATCGGGGTTATGAACATGTGTTCTATGAGGGGCTGATATTGGCCCATGACCATAGTGACTCGGGCATTTCCTATCATTAAAAGTTTTAGGCCTTGGGGGAGGTAATTTCAGGCCTATTTTTTCATCTCAATCCAAATAAACCTACAAAATGAGTCTAAATCATTAGTCCTTGATTTCTTTTTCGGACCCATTACTAACAATTGACAGGTAGGCCCTAAATCAGAACAAATGAATAAGGAGGTTAATTTATTCAAAGTAAATCAAAATCATACAAACCAAATTAAGTTATGTGTGTTCCTGGCAAATTTGAGGTACAAAAGACAATAAAGAACTTTTAATGTCAAATAAAATCTTGTAGTTTTTTTGTTGATGTGCTCCAAACAAGCAAGGACCAGGGTCTGGAACAGGGATAATAGCCAGACAAAATCCTTGATCACCCAATTGTACAAACATATTGTCCTTTCCCAACTCCATATCAACATCCCCAGGACGCGCATTATTCCTGAAATGGAAGATCACTGATGGATACGCCTCAGACTCTTGACCTTGATGCGAGTCGTAGCAAAGATCGAGGCCGATTTTAGAATCCCCGGCTTCCCAACCATGGTTATTTCTAAAGTAATTGGCCACTGCCTCTTTTAGAGGGTCATATGCGCTTTTTGTTAGCATCGTATAAGGTGATCCTGAGTCGATAAAGAAACCCTTTCTGCGAGTTTGTTCGTCTAGCTGAAAAACATCAGGGTCAATGTCTAATCGCCTTCCATCAACACTTATCCCGTTCATGTACAAATGGTATGCTTTCACGATACGCATTGAGATGGTTTTGATTTGTCTAGTAGCGTCTCCACTTATTTGCGCATCATCGCCAAAGTAAAGGGTCGATTGCGCCCCCGTAGGGTAAGTAACGGGTGGCAAGCAGTATGCAAATCGACCTTTGGTTTGGCCATCAAGTTGAGATACGAAGGATCTTATTCCGGCTGACATGCCAAATATACCAGCTATAATGTTTTGCGAACCGAATATGCGAAAATTTGTGGAGTCGAGTGCACAACCAAATACTACATCGGGGTACACGTCGTAGTATCCGGTGTCCGGGTTTGGGAGATGGAAGTACTCTGTGCCTACAAGACCACGTATAGTAGGGCGAGGTTCTCGGATGTCGTATATCATTTGAAAGCCGCATCTACCCCCGGAGTTGAATGATGGTTGTACGCACATAGGAGAATCATATCGGATTGTTCGAGCGGTTTCAGAGTTTCTAAGGTCATAATTCTTGCCCCGTGACAACTCGAAACAATTTTTACAACCTTCACATTGAACCCAAATGAGATCGGAACCAGTGTCTAGGGCCAAATATGGTTCGATGAAAACATCGCCTTCACCAAGACCAATTTGAGTTATGTATCGTGTTCTTTGAGCATATATTGCGGATTCCATTGAATCCGGGACTAAATCGTTTCGAAAACTTAGTGCTCGAGACATGGATATGTTGGCGAGGGTATGAAGACGGTCATCGTTGGTGAAATGATTCGGTAGAATTTGCAAATGAGGTGACTCTATAGGGATCATTTTCATGGAGAACCCATTGGTGTTGGAGATGTTGAGAAATGTGACGAAAATTATAAGTTGCAAGAACAAAGGGATGATTTTCTCATACATTATGTCCTTTCGATCAGTTTTCATGTGAGTGTATATATTTGTATTTTACAAAATATATGTTTGAGTGATTTGCCAAGAAAGGAAATAAATCATAGAAGATATTATTTCAAATTAATGATATCATAAAGATCATATCTTATATAGTCATATATAGAATTCTAGTAATTACAATAGTGTGCATTGATGTCAAACAATGAATCGTTTATTGCTAATAAATCGTCCATTATAAGAGGGTCTCGTAGTCAAAGTACATGACACATTTAAATGCAAAATTAAGTTATTAGAATGCACTTAATTTGATTAAACATGTGCATGCACTGGTTACTGAGTGGAGATCCTCTGTCCCATTCTTGTGTCCCACTTCCTGTACCGCTCCAATCAAATTATTTGAAATCAATTAAATTATAAGCATAAATAGATTTTTTTTATGGTGGAAAGTGGGTTTGCAAGATTATTGTGATTGGAGGGGTACACAAAGTGGTACACAAAATGGGACATAAAATCCTCATTCCAGCTGGTTACTTGCATGGCCGCTTAATTGTGTACCTGCACATCTGAAACTTACGTGGTTCATCGGCTAAGTAAAGCACAAGAATCGGTCATGGAAGTGTATATGAATATTTATTAAGACTTTCTCTAAGGCCCCGTTTGATAGGACTGCATCTTTCTGAACTGATCTGAACTGATTTGAATGATTCTGATCTGATCTGAATGATTCTGATCTGAACTGATCTGATCTGAATGATTCTGAACTAATCTGATCTGAACTGAATGTGTTTGAATTTTGATTGAATTTCAACGAATTAGTATCATTTATGGACCAAATACATTGATAGAAATTTGAACATTTCTGAACAGGTCTGATCTGATCTGAATGGTTCTGAACTGATCTGATCTGATCTGAATGATTCTGAACTGATCTGATCTGAATGATTCTGAACTGATCTGAATACTACTGCGAATAAGTCCTATCAAACAGGGCCTAAGTGTGTGAAAAGATGCAAGGATAGCATATTAGCATAACACAATGTTCCTGGAACGGTCCAAATATATAGTCTTCCTGAAACCACGCACTAATTAAAACAGGTTTTTGAGTAGAAAGATATGCAATCTTGATAAATGGTCTCAAGTCCTTTGATGAGAAACGAAGAGGGGGTTTATTCAGTAAGGATCCTCTGTCTCATTTCGTGTCCAAGTCCCTGTACCCCTCCAATCAGATTTTAGAAAACCATTAATTTTATAAAGCAAAATGTATTTATTTAGATTTAATTATATAATTGCAAGTCTCTGATTGGAGGGGTATAGGGAATGGGACATGAAATGGGACAGAAGATCCTTATTGGGGTTTATTAGTGGTTGTGTTCTTTTGTTTTGTTGTTGTTGAATTGAACCTCTTGTTTTGTTTTCATTTTCGTTATTGGTTTATATTTATTCTTACTTTCTTAGTATACTCTTGGTTATATCTATATAATGACGTTTAACTAATTTCTCAAAATAAAAAAGGTCTTAAACAATCACATTCCTGCTAATTTGTTTAAGGCGAGATCATTATGGGTGTCCCTATTGGATGCAACTCTTTGCAGATCATTATTATCGATATCACTTCTAAGGATCTGTTTGATCTGACTGCATCTTTTTGAACTGATCTGATTTGATTGTTCTTAATCTGATTTGAATGACTTGAAACTGATCTGATCTGATTTGGATTAATTGAAAAAGTGATTGAATTTCAACGAATTAGTATCAATATTGGACCAAATTCATTGATCGTTATTTGAGCAATTCTGATCTAATTTGAATGACTCTGAACTCATCTGAGAACTACTTTTATTAAGTCATATCAAACAGAGCCGTTAAAAAATCACTAGTGCCTTTTTTTGCATTAATAACTCATCACAACTTTGTCTTAAATGTAAGGCTAACTTTATCCATTGCACTCATTCTTTTGGCACTACATGTATAAAACTATATATTTCACTATTTGTGACCCACTTGTTTTCATGACATCAAACTTGATTTTTTTGTTGTTTATCAATGACATCCAAATATCTCTTATTTCTATACCCCACTCAACTTTCTCTCTCCTATTTTAACATTTTACATTTTTTATTCAACTTTATTTTTCATACATATCTAAAATTTACCAAATAAATTGTGGATAAGAACATCAGATTTTTTTTTGTGTGACTTAAAAAATTATTTTACAAAAATAATTATATAAATATGAGTTTTGAGATGCGTTGACGTTAATTATGTGTTAATTGGGTAATTATTAACCGAAATTTAAAATTTCTACAATTTATTGCAAGAAAGAAAAAGCAACAAAATACACGAGTTTACATATTTTGACTATCACCTCCATATTTTTCCCAAATATGCTCAATCAAATCATTTTTTAGAGCGATATGAGTTTGTCTGTTGCGGAGAAGTGATCTTCTATTCATATACCCCTCTAGGCTAGTACTTCTTCTCGAGTGTTGAAAAGTTTCATCATTTCCACCCTCCTCATTAACCATGTTTCTTCGTTGTGCAAGACGCTCTTCATCGAATTCTGCAGTATCATCGTAGTTATGATACGTGTCTGGTTCATCCTCCACTATCATATTGTGCATTATAATACAAGCTATCATAATTTTCCCCATGATGCGACTATCCCAAATTAAGCAAGGGCGATGAATAAATGCAAATCGGGACTGTAAAACTCCAAAAACACGTTCGACGTCTTTTCTACAACTCTCTTAACGGTTAGAAAATGTTTGGTGTTTTAAGAGCATTGGAGAACTTATTGATTTGACAAATGCAGCCCATGGTGGATATATACCATCAGTAAGATAATATCCCATATTATATTGATGCCCATTAATTGTGTAATTAACTGTTGGTGCTCTACCCTCAAGAATGTCTTCAAAAACCGGGGATCGATCTAGTACGTTGATATCGTTACACGTACCTGGTGTTCCAAAAAATGCATGCCATATCCATAGGTCACGTGATGCAACAGCTTCCAAAATTATTGTGGTCTTTCCACTTCTTCCAGCATATTGCCCAGCTCATGCTGTAGGACAATTTTTCCATTCCCAATGCATGCAATCGATACTACCCATTATACCTGGAAACCCTCGTTGCTCACCTATATGAAGCAATCTACCCATATCTTGTTCATTAGGTCGTCTAAGGTATTGGTCACCAAAGTTAGAAATCATACCTTCCACGAACCTTGTAAGAGATTTTCTCGTGACAGCTTCACTGATTCGAAGATACTCATAGACCGCATCGGCTGACGTCCCATATGCCAAAACTCTTATTGCCGCGGTGCATTGATGATAATCCTAATCTCCCAGTTGCATCTGGCCTTTATTGAAAATATTGATCAGTTCTACTTAGATCATCTACAATACGAAGAAATACATGTTTTTGCATGCGAAACCTACGGCGGAACATATGTGGAGGATAAACAGGATTATTAGCAAAGTAATCAGCAAATAAGCGCTCGTGACCTTGCTCACGATTCCTTTCATAGTAATGCCTAGGGGCTCTAGGAATTTGATGTGGTGATTGGATAAATGGGTTAGGAGTACTCATCATCATATTAATGACCATATCGTCAATAATGTTATTTTGTTGCGAATTTCGGGATTGCCATTCATTGAAATCTCTTAGTCGTTCACTCAAACTAGTTAATTCTAAATCGGAATTTGAGGAGTTTTCATCTGATGACATTTTGGTAGTGTTTTTTTGTTATTAATTAGAGAATAAAAAGGATTTGAGATGCATATTGATATTGGTATGCCTATGTCTTTATATAACTACAAACAACCTAATTTTAAATTCAATAATTCATCAAAATAATTGAATTTGTAATATTATTGTTTTTCTGACGTACAATACTACAATTGATATGACAAGACTCTATTGAATGGTCATTTTTTGTACACATTTAATTGTATGATTGACATGCTGGAACCGAATAGACAACTCTGATTCGAGTAGACAAGTCTGAACTTACTATTAACTTATTAAGAAATAAATAACTAAATATAAAAAAAAAGTATGCAATAATGTGAAAATTTAAATTCAATAATAATAATTTAATAAGAAATAACCACATTTAAAATTACAATCAAGCATAACAATTGCACTAACACAACTATTCTAAACAAATGAACTAATACAAGAGTGAATAATTATCGAAAATTAAACAATAAATCACTTTGGAAATACAATAGATATGAGTTTAGTCTTTAATAATTCCTCTTCTCCCGATAAGTTTTGCTTACCAAGTAATGTGTTTAGCATCATTTGGTAATTCCCCAAAACTTTCCTATCTTCTTTCTTTCTCAAAATTTCGAGCCTTTGTTCTTCAAAACGCTCCTCCATTTCAAGTTTCATCTTGGTTACTTGCATTTCTTCTTGCCTTGTGATGTTTATTGCTTCGAGTCGCTCACTAACATCTGAACTAATCGAAGAATCACAAGCTTTTTCTTTTCCTTTCCTTTTATTTCTAGATGCATCCCTACCCCCAGGGCGTTGGAGAAATGATTGATTAACATTGGCACTAGTAGGAGTTTCGGGATTGGATGGAGATGAGAAGTCACCACTTTCGTTTACCCTTGATCGTTTGGAAGAACTATCACTTATCTCAATTTGGTTAGAAATAAATAAATCTTTCGCAAAACCTTCTACAAACCATTTCGGATGATTGACCATGACATTTGACCATACCTCATATTCGCCAAATTTAGAGTTAGTGTCTGCTTCGTATAAATTTTTTGCTTCCCTTAATTGGCTTTCCTTGCTTGCTCCACTTTGATTTCGAGAAACAATCGATTGTAAGTATCCAACCCACTTGCTCACATTTGCGCTTATTCGAGGCCACCGCTTTTTCAATGCATTCACGGTTTTTTGGGACATTTGACTTGGATTTTCAAGTCGTTTTTCTTCATACATGGCCTCGATTTTCTCCCATATTGCGTCACCCTTTTGATGATGACCAACTTCTTTGTTACTACTAACGAAACACCAATTTGACGCAAGACAAATTTCTTCATTAGTGTTCCAAAGAACATTTGGCCCTCTTTTTCCTCGCTTAATTGGAGAGTTCTTCTTCTCTTGGGTATCATGAAATAAACTTCTACATGCATTGGAAAAATGAGGTTGATTTAGTGTGTTTTGGATAGGATTTCGAATGTTTTGAGTGAAATTTGGAGAGATTTGCGTATCTAAAGAAATTTGAGATAAGTCGATAAAATGTGAGGGACGATAAAAGGGAGGGTTTTGATTATTTTGAAACTCTGCCAAACTTTGGAAAGTTGGATGGTTTTGGGAGTCTTGAGAAATTTGAGAGTTTAGATTGTATTGTAAATTTTGAAACAATTGGGCGTTTGGATTATTTTCGGATCTACGATTTTCTTGAGAATCCAAATCTGGATTATTAAGATCCATAAGTGTAAGTAATTTTTTTCTAATATTTTTACTAATAGGTTGATTATATGAAATAATAATAAGAGGTATTTGTTTAAATGAGTGGAAACAATAAAATTAAATTGAATGCCAAAATATATCAAATTTGGTCTCTATTTGTAGAGAATTGAAAATTATAGACGTTGGTGTAATTTTTTTTTTTTTTTACAAATTGTTAAAATCATATTATGGCTGTTACAAATTACCAACGGTAATAAAAATATGACCAATCTCCTTTTGACACTTGGCAAAAGAAGTTGAAAGAAATGAAGAAAGAGAGTTGGGAAGGTGCAACACGCCATTGAGTTTTCCACATGCATTTGACAGTTTCTCTCTCCTCAACAAATCACAGCTCGCCACATGTCCAATTTTTTCAGATAAATCTTCATTGCACCGGTGCCAAATGGAGACACAGTGCCAACCAAGTGCAAACTGATTTCCTTTTAATATTATTTGTTCACACGTATGAGGGGTCCTTTGGAGTGCAATGAAAGCTCATTGCACCCCCGATAAAGGTAGCCTAATAAGCAAGGACTAATCTAGCCCTTTATATAGTATAAATGACTTTTTTTCCGTATTGGTTTAAGAACATTTAAGTGATTACATGTTCTCGGGATATTTGGGGTAGTCGGTGCGTGGCATACACCCTCAAAGTTCAACCCGAGAATTTGGCACTAGCTAGGTTGTTCCAATTAGCTGATCCGAGCACTACTTGATCTGACTTTTATGTAAATGCTACATACTTACATAGGTACAAACTGTTAGACTTATTTTAAGTGGACCATGGATCCATAAATTAATATACAGACAAGTACCAATATTACTTAAGGAATATTATTTAAGGAATATTAGTTAAGGAATAAAGTGTGAGCCAAAACCTACGAGGATTCCGATGATGGTAGGAATTCGATTCAGTTATGACTTTAGGATCCCTCTGTGGCTGTATGCATATAAATACATATTCAGATTCAGTTTTACCATACACGTAATAACGCATACTGTCTACAGAGAAGACTCCTAAAATCCTGTACCAGTTTCGAGCCTTCCATGAGACCTTCGACTTCCGCTATGTCTTCAGGTGAGTAACTTTATACGTATGGTGCTAGCTACTGACTTTAACACATAAAGATTGTAATACTTTATTTCAACACAAACTAGTCACTAAACAGTCTAATATTTGAAAGACCTTAAAATTTCAGTTCTTGTAAACTTTCATCTCCTAATATCCAAGATACTTCCAGGCATATGTAAATCAGAAACAATAATGCACAAGATAATATGCTGCATAAATGTGTAGCGTGAAACATTATTCATACTAATGAAATTGAAATCTTGCAAACTTTGTATGTTTTCAGTTTTCACGGCAATTCTGAGGTACAAAAGACAATAGAGAATTTCGTACATCGAACAAAATCTTGAAGTTGACTTGTTGATATGCTCCGAACAAGCAAGGACCAGGGTCATTAACGGGGTTAACAGCCATACAAAATCCTTGATCACCATCCAATATTTCAAACATATTATCCTTGCCCAAAACCATATCAATCACTCCGGCGTACGATCTATCCCTGAAATGGAAGATCACAGTCGGAAAAGGATTAGTTTTGTAACCAGGATATGGTCCGTAGCAAAGATCCATACCACTTCTCGGACTCCCCGGTCGCCAATTATAATGCGTTCTAAAGTATGTGACCACTGCCAATCTCAAAGGAGTATAGGCACTTTTTGTTAGCACCGTAATAGGTGACCCTGAGTCGATAAAGAAGCCCTTTGTGTAACCATGTTCGTCTAGTTCAAAGAGTGATGGCTCTATAGGTAGTCGTTTTCCATCGACACTAATCCCAATCATGTATAAATGAAATGCTTCCGCAGCATGCATTGGGATGGTTTGGACTTGCCTCGTATCGTCCCCACTTATTTGGGCATCATCCCCATAAGAAAGGGTTGATGTTGCCAATGGTGGGTTAGTGAATGGTGCTAAGCAATACGAAAACCGGCCTTTGGTATAGTAATCAAGCTGGGAAAGGAAGGATCTTGGTCCTGTTGACATACCAAATATACCAGCTATACTATTCTGAGTCCCAAAAACTTCGAAATTTTCAGCCTCGAGTGTACAACCGAAAACTACAGCTGGGTACACATCGGAAGGGCCTTTGTTCGGGCCTGTAAGTTGAAAACTGTCTCTCGCTATAAGGCCTCTTATCGTAGGGTGGGGTTCTTGGAGATCGTACTTGATTTCAAAGCCGCAAGAGCCATCATACGTAATCGATGATGGCAAGCACACACGATCGTTCACGCTGACTCTGTGAAAAGAAGGAGATTGTGTGTAACTGAAGTTTTTGCCTTGGGATAAGTCAAAGCAAGTTTTGCAGCCTTCACATTGAATCCAAGTGAGGTCGGAACCAGTGTCTAGGACCAAAAATGCAGCGTTAAAGCCCCCGCCTTCACCAATACCAATTTGAGTTACAAAACGACTTTTCGTAGTATACAATATCGTTGTCATGGAATCGAGGGGTAAATCTTTTCGCAAATTAAGTACTCGAGACATCGATATGTTTGCGAGGAATTGCCCTCGTTCTTGACTGGTGAAATGACTTGGTAAAATTTTCAAATCAGGTGATTCTATAGGTATCATTTTGATGGAATAGCCATTGGTGTTAAAGATGACAAGGGATATGGCTAAGAATATGAGTTGTAAGAGTATTGTCAGAGAAGACATTGTACACTTCTCCATTTGATTGAGGATTATGCGTCTGTTAATATGGGTAGATTGATGCATGCATTTATGAAAGAATTGGCAAAATTGGTAGTAATTCAATTGAGATCATATAATAGGCTAAATAATGTGTATATATAGAATTGTAGTAATTACAGTAGTGTGTAAACAAATGAATGGAGATAAAACTTCAAATTCATGATATATGGATGCTAAAGCCCAATTTGTTTCCGTAATAGGATTATCAGCTCTTTAATGAAATGAACATGAACAGCATGAACTGATGAACATACTCTTGAATCAAAATTATTGTAGGTACTAAAATTTTATTAATGCACTGTGTCTGTATGTATACTGTAAGTTAAAGAAATTCTTATTTTAAGCGAATTATCAACTTTTAGCTCAAATTAATTAGTTTGACTAATAGTTGACCGGCTGTTTCAACGAAATATGGGTTGATCCATTTTACAGTTCGGATTAATCGCATCTTTTTTTTTGAAATCAGATTAATCGCATCTTGGTCCAAATAAAAGGTGAATTGAGCCAAATCATACATTAAGCCCTCTGAAATGAGTAAATTATATTGTGGACCTGACTACCTGAGAGGTGACAAAAAAAATACTCCCTCCATTTCAAAATATATGACGTTTTCGAGTTACGAGACACTTCTTTGAACTTCGATATCTCTCAAAATATAAGGGTAAAAATTATGAAATTATGATCATGTGAAACTATATTTCATAACGAATCCAATGGTATAATTTTTATAATTTTTGATAAGATATTTTTTCATGAAATTGAAAGTCAAAATTTGTCTCGTAACTTGAAAACGTCATATATTTTGGCATGGAGGGAGTAAAAGAAGATTTCCACTCTGTAAATAAAGACTCCTAATTCATTCTTAGGGGGCAGAAATCAAAGAAATGAAAACTCCATCAGATGTCTTAAAAAAGATCTTCATGTCAATAAGCACAACAAAATCGTTTAAGAGAGAAAGTTCAACGTTCAAGAAAGATTTAAAGTCTCGAGCGAGCCTCTCAAAAATACAAACAACAGCATACGCGCAGACCACGATAAGTGGTCTACGCGCACTCCTAAAGCGAAGTGTACCTCACCTAAGGCGTAGTATGTAGAATAAGATAATATAGATTGTATTCAATAAAATTACATCTATTAATATATACAAGCTCATGTTTTCCTTGATTTGTATTTATACAAAATTTGTGGTTACAAAAACATTGTAATGTTTAGCTATTTCATCTCCAATCTAATTACTCTAAAAAGATGCAAAGCTCAAAGTAATGCAATACATACATAGTTACACACGCATGCAATACAATTTTATTTCAGTAAGAAATCAATCGGAATCATACAAACATAATTAAGCTATGTTTAATTTTCTCGACAATTTTGATTAGGTACAAACGATAACAGAGAATTTCGAACATCATACAAAATATTGAAATTGATTTGTTGATATGCACCAAACAAACAAGGACCAGGGTCGTTAATGGGGATTATAGCCATACAAACTTCTTGTTGAGGTCCCATTCTCTCAAATATATGATCCCTACCCATCACCATATCAACCTCTCCACTATGCCCATTATTCCTAAAATGGAATATGACTGATGGAAATTTACGACCATTAAAATTAGGATAAGATGCGTAGCAAAGGTCCATGGAACCTCCTGGAGGCCTAGGTTCCCAACCATAACGGTCTCTTAAGTACCTCCTTACTGCCTTTCTCAATGGATCATATGCTTTTCTTGCTAGCGTCGTATAAGGTGACCCAGAGTCGATAAAGAAGCCGCCCTTTGAGAGATCTTGCTCGTTAAGCTCGAAGACAGATGGATCAATCGGCAGTCGTCTTCCGTTCACACTAATACCATTCAAGTACAAATGGTAAATTTTTGAGACGGCATGCATTGAAATGGTTTGGACTTGTCTAGTATCGTCTCCACTAATTTGGGCATCATCCCCAAAGTAAACGTATGATTGGGCTAGTAATGGCTCAGTATGTGGTGCTAAACAGTACGAGAATCGACCTTTGGTTTCAGCGTCAAGCTGGGATATGAAAGATCTTGGTGCGGGTGAGAGCCCGAAAACACCAACTACGTTGTTTTGAGGCCCAAAGTTAAACTCTTTGGTTTGAAGTGCACAACCAAATGCAAAACTCGGATACGTGAATACATCGGTTGTTTGATCATCGTTCGAGAGGAAGAAGTTATCTCTTCCTACAAGGCCGCCTACCATGGGGTGCGGTTCTTCAATGTCATATTCGATTCTGAAGCCGCAAGACCCTTCGGTTTTATATTGAGGTTGCATGCAAAGCTTATCGTATACGCTTAGTCGCTGGAAAGAGGGAGATTGTGTATACCGGAAAACTAGGCCTGGTAACACATCAAAGCAATCCTTACAACCTTCGCATTGAACCCAAGTGAGATCGAAACCAGTGTCAAAGATCACATAATGTTTGTTGGATGTCGTGCCTCCACCTAGACCAATTTGCGTTACAAAACGAGTTTTCAAGGTAAACAATTTCAATTTCATTGCGTCCGGGTTTACATCTTTTCGCAAATTGAGTACTCGTGACATGGATATGTTGGCGAGGAATTGGATTCGTTCGTACTCTGTTAAATGATCAGGTAAAATCTTCAAATGAGGTGACTCTATAGGGATAATTTTCATGGAAAATCCATCGGTGTTAGAGAAAATTACGGATACGGTTAAGATTATAAGTTGCACAGTGAATATAAGAAATATTATCTCAGACATTTTATACCCTATTCATGTATCTTTGGATTTAAGTGAAAATGGAGATAAAACTTCAGTTCGATGCACACATAAGATCGTAACTTATATTATATAAAGACTAGTCTTTTGAGGAAATGTTGTATATTTTAATTAATATTGTTAATTGCATGATTTCTCAAACGTTAGAATACCAAATGTGATTTTACCATCTTTAAGAAGGTTTTATAACATATCTTTTATGATAGAACATTATTGGTTTGACCGTATTTCTTTTACGACATTATTTTACACGACAATTACAAAGATCAACTTGTTTTATTCTATTGAAGTGACACCCAAAATATTTCACATGAGTGTCCCACATTGAAAAAAAGAAAAGATTTGTCTATTATATAAACCAAGGAGTTACTCTTTCTATTGCCAATTGGTTTTAGGATGGAACCTCATTGGATTTATCAGATAGATTATCTCTTCTCTCAACGGGTATGTCGCATGCTCGCGTAATTTCACATGGTATCTCTTCATATTCCAATGATATGGCTCTAAACATCAAATTTAAAAGCTACTCCGTATTACGGAGTTGGTAAGAAGCCACAAGCACATTGATATCTAGCTATATATACCTTTGCTAAGGTGTTTTGGTAGATGTTAGGAAATTTGGAGATTCTTGTATTACGTCCACATTAGCTTAGGAATGTCTTGTACAGAAAGACATTTTGTTATGGTGTTTGATAGAATTAGGCAAACGTATATATTTCCTTTCCTCTTGTTTTGTATAGTTTCCTTAGGTAGTGTCGTGTGGTTTGTTGCCTTGTTCCTCAAGGTTTGTATTGTATAAATACCTGGTACATATCAATGAGAAGGACACGAATTCTCAAACACACAAACACGATTCTCAAACACATAAACACGTTTGATTTACCTTTTATGGTAAATCAGAGCTAGGTTATTTACACACATGCCGAAAGACGGAGACTCATCTCACGACGACGACAAAAGCACGGAGGAACATACTCCATTGACGACCCCTACCCATTCAGACGACGAAGAAGAAGCGATGAAGGATGACGGCAAGAAAAAGCTGAGTCCTTACACGATCTTTGGGAACGACAATCCTGGAACGACCATTACTCAAGTTGTCTTCAAAGGCAACAACTTTGAGGAATGGAGTAAGGCCATGAAGAACTCACTGCTTGCGAAAAACAAGCTTGGGTTTATTGATGGCTCGGTGACACAACCCGAGGAAGGCTCTGAAGATACCGAACGATGGTGGATGGTGAATGCTATGGTGGTTGCCTGGATTTTCAATACAATTGACGAGAAAGTCCGAACCACTATCTCCTATCGACCCATAGCTAAACAACTGTGGGACGAGATCAAGGAGAGATTTTCTCTTGGCGATGAAATGAAGATATATCAATTGAAAGCTCAAATTGTTGAGTGCAAGCAGCAAAAGGCCGAAACCATAATGAATTTCTATGGTCGTATGAAGAAAATTTGGGACGATTTGGGGGATTTCGACCCTCTGCCTTCGTGTACTTGCAAGGGGTGCAAGTGCAATCTGACATCCAAACTTGAGAAGCGGCGAGAAGATGAGAAAGTACGTGAATTCCTCATGGGAGTAGACGTTACTTTCGGAGCAATTAGATCGACTCTACTTGGAATCGACCCTCTGCCTAACGTGAACCAAATATATTCTCGTTTGGTTCAAGAGGAGGGTGTACGGGTTTACACCCAGCCGAAGACGGAAGTGCGCATTGAACCGATGGCCCATCTGGCTCGTGGCTCTACTGGAAACTACGGGTCGGGGGGGCTCGCTACGAGCAGGAGAGGCGACCGGCGTGTACTAGTTGCGGGCGCGAGGGACATCGAGCGGAAACTTGCTTCGGGATATATGGCTTTCCGGAGTGGTGGGGAGACAGACCCCGTGACAGGGCCGTAAGAGGACAAGGAGGACGTGGTGGTGGACGCGGCAGGGGCCGCGGTGGCTTTGGGCAAGGCGGAGGACGCGGTGGCGCTAGAGCCAATGCCGCTTCGGGCTCTGTTTTTCATGGCGGCGAGGCAAGCTCCTCTCGTAATGGAGGAGATGGAATTGACCTCAATTTATTGTCACAAGAAGAGTGGAACGATTTGGTGGCTATGTGGAGCGAGAAAAAGAGTAATACAGGCGATCGATTGAACGGTAAGAATAACTTGTGGATCATTGATACAGGGGCAAGTCATCACTTAACAGGGGATCTTAGCTTGCTTCATAAGGTTCAAGACGTGGAACCTTGCTCAATTGGGCTTCCGAACGGCGATTCAACCTCTGCAACAAAGCAAGGATGTGTTGTGATTAACGAAAAATTAACCTTGCAGAATGTTTTATATGCAGCAAACTTCAATTGCAATTTGATATCAGTGTCTCAATTGATTCGGGACTCCAATTACGTTTTACAATTTACTAATCAATTGTGTATCATACAGGACCGCGCAACGAGGACGGTGATTGGAGCGGGTGATCAATGCGAGGGATTATACTACCTACGAGTAACAAAACCGATTCGAGCGAATAAAGTACGAAGCAATAACGATGCCGCAAAACTCTGGCACGAACGGCTTGGACATCCATCATCCAAGATAGCTAGATATTTACCTACTACTAGTAATAAGTTTCATAATTTTGACAGCAAGCACTGCGATATTTGTTTACGGGCTAAACAAACCCGAGAAATTTTTTATACAAGTAATAATAATGCGAGTGGAAGTTTTGATCTCATACACTGCGACTTATGGGGACCTTATACGAAAACTGCTTCATGTGGTTCGCGATTTTTTCTAACCATTGTGGATGATTTTTCAAGAAGTGTATGGATTTATTTGTTGCAAGATAAAGGAGATGCATCCCGAAAATTACGACATTTCATTGCCATGGTTGAACGACAACATGACAGACGTGTGAAGGTTGTACGAAGCGATAACGGAACCGAATTTAAATGCTTAAGCGAGAATTTTGACGAGTTGGGTATCTTATTTCACAACTCCATTGTTGGTACTCCACAACAGAACGCACGAGTCGAGCGGAAGCATAGGCATATTCTGAACGTTGCCCGAGCCTTGCGCTTTCAAGCCAAATTACCGATCACTTTTTGGGGTGAGTGTATTCGAGCCGCTGCATACTTAATTAATCGAACTCCCTCAGCTCTCTTGGGGTGGAAAACGCCCTATGAACTCCTGTACGGCAAAGCCCCTGACTTACGAAACATCCGGATATTCGGGTGTCTCTGTTATGCTAAGACTCTTAATCGAACGAAGGACAAATTCGCTAGCCGGAGTCGAAAGTGTGTGTTTTTGGGATATCCCTTCGGAAAGAAAGGATGGAGCCTTTATGATTTAGAATCAGGCGATTATTTCGATTCTAGAGATGTGGTTTTTGTTGAACATACATTTCCCTTTGACATAGGGCAGGTGGTGTAACAACCCTAAATTTTTGACTAAATATAATAGTATTAAATTTAGAATTGCCACGCCGCAATTGACTACCAAATCAATTGCAAGGCTAATTATTCGACTACAATACTAATCAAAACGAAACAGCGGAAGTCTTAAACAAATGTCGAACTACTATTCTCAAACTAGTCTTAAGTTCCATAATCAAAATGAATTATAAAATAAATATCTTTCATAAAAATCCCCATCATGCAGACGACTCTTCAACAAGCATTCACATCATCAACAGAACCTGTCAACTACGCCATCGAGAATGACGTAGGCCCCAGAAATAAGGTAGGGAACGAATCAGAATAAGAACGTCAGCATACAGGCTGAGTAAGAACAACAAAAGAATAAGAAGACAAAAGATACGCGCCTGAAGGCGCGTAGCTAACAAATAATGAGCTACGGTTACAATCATCAACTTAGTCATCACAGTGATATAGAATTAAGAAGTCATATCATAATAGAATTCATTAAGGCCGGGTTCCTACCCCACAGCCACCACAATCTCGAACCAATGCGAGCTAGAGCACTCAAAACAACCCCTAATGACTCAGAGTGTGCACACCCCTCTCTAGAGGGCCAGTAGGATGCGAAGCCTCTAGGAGGAAGCCAAATAGGAAGCCGGTAGCGAACCGACCACAGACTCCCCTCAATAAGAAGGTACAGGATGACCGGTCAACGCCGAGTCATCTACTCTAGGTGGTAATCGTCGAAACATTATTATCAATCATAATTATCAACATTAGTGTACACTTTTACGATATCATTCATCATCATGTTATATTATCAATATCATAATCATAAGCTTCAAGAACAACAATATCGAAACAAGAAAGAGAACAAAGGAAGGCACACTCGGCCGAACCGCCGAGCGGCCGTGGAAACCGAGCCGACCGAAGGGCCGAGCCGGTCGAAGGCGGAGGCCGAAGGGCCGTGGTCAAGTTAGCCGAAAGGCTTATGCTGCACGGTTAATTTCAAACGATAGATGTAGGAACAAAAGCAATGGTAAGATAAATATGAACAATGATCATCAAGATAAGATTAGGGCCAAGGAAGTATAGATCAGAGGGTTGGTTAATATGGTTGGGATTGTAACCAACGTTCTTACCTTCCTTGCAATCACAAATCAACACAACACTTCTCAGAAAGGTACTTCCTCGAACACACAACCTAGAAATCAATAGTAAATCAATTAATATCAACCATGGTTCTACCAACACCATTAAGACACCTCTAGACTTATATTCCAACACTCAAACGATCTCCAAACACAACCAAATTCGCACAACACCTTACTAAACATACCAACAACATAATTCCATTATAATCTCATCAAAACCATCATGATAACACTCAAATTAAGGTAAGACCAGATCTGGACATCATGTATTTTCCATCATTAAATCACCACAAAACAACTTCAAACTTAAATCATCAATTACCTAGAGTATAACGATCAATCCCCTCAAATACTACACAATTCTAATCATAGGATCATCATAAAATCATCATAACTTTAATTATGTAAACCCTAATTCATAATATCATTATTCCATGCTTCAAAACACAATTAAACACACTCATAAATCCAATAACAATTAATCATCATCTAATTCATGCTTAAACTCCAATTAACATGAATAATAATTAATACCCTAATCTGAAAATCATACTAAGGCTTAGAAACTTACGATTCTTGATTGCAAAACTAAGAGAAAAGGACAAAACGGCTCGGAAATCGGGCTAGGGTGGCGGACGGCGGCGCTAGGCGGCGGCGAAGGACGCGCGGCGGCGGTCTCGGGTCGCGCGCGTCTTCTTCTTCTCCTTCTCTTCCCGCGGCTCTTTCTCCTTCTCTTCTCTCTTTCTTTTCTCTTGGGCGACGGGTGATGTGAGGGAAAAGGGTTTGGGTTTGTTTGTATTTATAGTTTATGGTGAGAGATTAAAAGACGGGTTTAGGTAAGACGGTTTACGGTAAATAAGTAATTGGGCTACCCAATTAGGAGATTAGCTAAATTAGGAAAGTAAACTCTAATTTCCCAAAATAGAATTAAACACCCTCAAAAATGATTATTCTCTATAAACTTCCATAAATAAATATCTCAAAAATACGGGGTGTTACAGTCTTCCCTTCTTAAAACAAAGATTCGTCCCGAATCTTTAAACCCATCCTTAAAAGACACGCTCCACACTAAAACGTTGATCACAGGGTAACAAGAGCATTCGAAACTGGTAGGATGTGAACATAGAAATGTGCTCAAGTCGAAATACGAACAAGAGTATAAAAAGATAAGAAATGTGGCAAGGCATTATAGTTGAGGCATAAAGCAACCAACCACAGAAAGAAGAATCAGAATTCACACGAATCACAATTATCAAATAACAATCACATCACACAAAAATAGTCAAAAGTAAAACGCGCAGGGTTCTCACCCCCCTTAAAATAAAGGTTCGTCCCGAACCGAAGTACCTTAATCGAACAAGTGAGGGTACTTTTCACGCATAACCGACTCTACTTCCCAAGTAGCTTCCTCAACGTTATTGTTACACCACAACACCTTCACCATAGTCGTTTCTGTACGTCTAGTCTTTCGCACCTTAGTGTCCAAAATTTTCAGTGGTGCTTCTTCATAGGTCATAGTTTCATCCAACTCAATTGTTTCTGGGTCCAAAACATGCGATGGATCACTGACATAACGTCTGAGTTGAGAAACATGAAAGACATTGTGAACCTTATCCAGATTCGCAGGTAGATCCAGTTCATAAGCGACTTCCCCAATGCGCTTAATCACCTTGTATGGTCCAATAAACTTGGGGCTCAATTTCCCTTTCTTTCCAAACCTCATAACACCCTTGGTAGGTGACACCCTCAACAATACCATATCGCCTTCAGCAAACTCTATATGGCTGCGAGTTTTGTCAGCATAACTCTTTTGTCGATCCTGTGCAGCTTTGAGTCTCTCCTGAATCAGCTTTACTTGCTCAGTCATCTCCTCAATATAGTCTAGACCCAAAACCACTGTCTCACTTATATCATTCCAACAAATTGGACTCCTACACTTTCTTCCATACAGAGCCTCAAATGGTGCCATCTTTATTGAGGCTTGGTAACTGTTGTTGTAGGAAAACTCAACCAAATCTAGCTTGTCTTCCCATCCTCCTTGATACTGCAAGGCACAAGCTCTCAACATATCCTCCAATACTTGATTCGTACGTTCCGTCTGTCCATCTGTCGCTGGGTGGAACGCAGTACTCATAAGAAGTTTTGTACCCAAAGCTTCCTGCAACTTCTTCCAGAATCGAGAAACAAAACGCGCGTCACGATCAGATACAATCTCCTTTGGAGTACCATGAAGTCCAACACATTGTGTATGTAGGCGTCAGCCAACTGTTTCTTCTTCCATGTGTCCTTCATGGGTATAAAGTGTGCGCATTTCGTCAATCTATCTACTATTACCCAAATCATATTGTTACCTTTAGGCGTCCTAGGTAATCCGGCAATGAAATCCATGGATATGGAACTCCATTTCCACTCTGGCACTGGTAAGGGTTGTAATTTACCTTGAGGTCTCTTATGTTCACTTTTAACCTTTTGGCAAACCAAACACCTAGAAACAAAGTCAGCCACATCCTTTTTCATTCCTGACCACCAAAACACCTTTCTCAAATCTTGGTACATCTTATCTCCTCCTGGATGTACTGAGTATTTGCTAGCATGAGCTTCTGTCAAGATCTTACTTCTTAATGTTTCATCATTAGGTATACAAATCCTTTCCTGAAATCGAATTACTCCATCTTCACCTCTTTTGAACAACTCAGGCTCCTTTGCCATCTTGTCCATTATTACCTTGTCAGATTCTTGTAATCCTTTGATCTCTCCAACCAAATCATTCTCAATCGTAGTTGTTCCTGGGTTTAATCCTGGTTCTGTCAACTGAACTCCAAAGTTGACAAATTCGTTCCTTAGTTTCTCTCTTTGAACAACCATTTGCACTGTATGCAGAGACTTTCTGCTCAGAGCGTCAGCTACGACATTGGCTTTTCCTTCATGATACTGTATCTCCATGTCGTAATCCTTGATCAACTCCAACCATCTCCTCTGTCGCATATTTAACTCCTTCTGAGTAAATATGTACTTCAAACTCTTATGGTCAGAAAAGATCTTAAAAGTCACTCCAAACAAGTAGTGTCTCCACAACTTCAACGCAAAAATCACCGCTGCTAACTCCAAATCATGGGTCGGATAGTTTTCCTCGTAACTCATTAGTTGCCTAGACGCATAGGCGATTACTCTCCTGTTCTGCATAAGGACACATCCCAATCCATTCTTTGAAGCGTCAGTGTACACTTCGTATGGTATCTTCTCATCAGGTAGTGCTAACACTGGAGCCGTGGTTAACCGTTCCTTTAGAGTCTGAAAAGCTTTCTCACAGTTTTCATCCCATTTGTACCTTGTGGTTTTCTTCATCAAGGTTGTCATTGGTTTAGCAATTTTGGAGAAATCCTTCACAAACCTCCTGTAATAACCTGCAAGTCCCAAAAAGCTTCTAATCTCAGACACATTCTTAGGGGCCGGCCAGTCCTTGACCGCCTTGATCTTAGCTGGATCCACTTCAACTACATCCTTAGATATCACATGTCCCAAAAATGCAACCTTGTCCAGCCAAAATTCGCACTTCGAAAATTTACCGTAGAGTTGCTTTTCTCTTAGAATCTCTAAAACTGTCCTCAAGTGATCCTTATGTTCCTCCTTGTCCTTGGAGTAAATCAGAATATCATCAATAAATACGACCACAAATTTATCCAAATAGGGTCGAAAGGTACGATTCATGAGGTCCATGAATACTGCTGGAGCATTGGTTAATCCAAAGGGCATCACCGTAAACTCATAGTGCCCATATCTAGTTGAGAATGCAGTCTTTGGTACATCCTCATCAGCCACTTTCAATTGATAGTATCCTGACCTCAAATCAATCTTTGAAAATACACTTGCACCCTTTAACTGATCAAATAAATCGTCAATCCTGGGTAAAGGGTATCTATTCTTAATGGTTACACGATTTAATTCTCTGTAATCGATACACAGTCTCATCGACCCATCCTTCTTTCTTACAAACAAGACAGGCGCTCCCCAAGGTGAAACACTGGGTCGCACGTAACCTTTTTCCACCAATTCATCAAGTTGCTTCTTCAGTTCCTGCATTTCCACTGGTGCCATTCGATAAGGCGTCTTAGCTATAGGGCCTGTTCTTGGTACCAACTCAATCTTGAACTCCACCTCTCTCTTCGGGGGCATCCCTGGAATCTCCTCAGGAAACACGTCAGGATACTCACTTACTGCCTCAACATTCCCTAAATCTGGATACTCCACGTTGGTATCTCGTACATGACATAAGAATAGGGGCTCACCCTTCGATATCTGTTTCTTCAAGTTCATGGCAGATACCAGTTTAATCCTTGGTCGCTTAGGGAGTACACGATAGGTAACATGAGCATTCCTCTGTCCTCGGAGAGAAATTTTCCCTATCCAACAGTCTATTCTTGCCTTATATCGACCCATCCAATCCATTCCCAAAATTACATCAAAATTCGTCAATGGAAAGGCTACTAGGTCTGATTTAAATTCGTGTCCACAAATCACTACAGGCACGTCCTTAAACTGTCTCTTACATATAACATTAGCTCCATTAGGCATTGCAAATTCAAAGTCCACTGCTGAACTGTCACTAAGTCCACATTTATCCAAGATCTTATCTGCAATAAACGAGTGGGAGGCACCACTATCAAACAAAACATGTGCAATTACGGAATTAACAGGAAATTTACCCGAGACGACATCTGTGTTTTCAGTTTCCTCAGCATTCATGGCGTACAGCTGTCCCGAAGCTTTCTTAGCTGTGGTGGCCACACTAACTGATCCTGCTTGCTTAGCTGGGGCTGCAGAAGCAGTCCCCTTGGTTGGCGCTGGGTTTCTGTAGGTGTTATTTGAACCAGCATAACCACTTGGAGCTCTGAAGTTCTGAAACCTGTTCTGAGCCGTAGGCCCTTCTGTAGGCACTGACGGTGGGTCCCCTCGCATCTTAGAATAGCATTCCGTGACCTTATGTCCCGGTTTGCCGCAATGGAAGCAAGTTATCTTCTCTCCTGTGCATGTTCTCCCAGCATGGTATTGCTGACATCTCTTACAGGGGCCACTCTTGGGTATACCCGAACTCTGAGCCTTATTGGCAGGAAAATTCTTGAATCCTGGGCTCCCAGTCCCTGTTGACTGTGTTTTTCCCTTGAAGTTCCCAAAATTTCCTTTCTTGGGAAGATTGCTCATCAGGTCAAGAGGACTCTCCTTTCTCTTTCCTCCAATTTCCGCACTCATTGTCTCCATATTTTGCTCCACTGTTGTGGCCTTTTCATAAACCTCCTTCACAGTGTGAAACCTTTCGGAGACAAACCATCCCTTAATGCTCCAAAGTAGTTTCTTCCTGAAACTATTGGCCCTGGCAGATTCAGTTGGGGTCACACTCTCAGCAAACCTGTTCAAATCCTCGAATTTGTCATAAAATTCCTTGACAGACATCCCCTCAGTCTGCTGCAAAGCTTCGAATTCAGCCATCTTTTGTTCTTTCAGATGTTCTGGGAAGAACTCTGTCTCAATTAGGACCTTGAAAACTGCCCAGTCCCTATAGTGCTCCACTATGGTTCCATCAGCTAGCTTTTCCTGTACTGGTTTGAAGAATGCATCCTGTATCTTCATCCACCAGCGTCCAGCTACTTCCTTAAGATAGAACACAGCAACTTTAACCTTACAATTATCAGGACAACCGACAGTTAGAAAGATCCTCTCCATGTCTTCCAACCAATCCAAAAGTACACTGGGTTCTCCCTTTCCAGTGAAATTGTTAGGCCTCTTTTTTTGTACGGCATCAGACATCTTTGCCAACAACATTTCATCATCAACCCCAGCATTGTTATTTATCTGACCATTCATCCCATTGTTGGCCATCTGTGCCATAGCTTGGGCCATCGTATTCTGGTTTTGCACCAGTTGGTCCAGAACAGCTGTCAAATCAGGTATGTTGTTTCGCACCATTGTCTATAAGGCATCAACATTCCAATCGATTATAATCACATTCAAACAATTCACAACTCATTTCATATATTTGGAATCATAAACAAGATATATCAATCGATAACAAATCGCATTATCACATAAATCAGTAAATCATATAAGGGATTCATTCCAGAATTATATATGCATGATAATCAGCATTCAGCTACTCGTCTCGCGCGAGTTTAACTTTTCGCAACTTTTTTTTTTTTTTTTTTTTTTTTTCGGAACACGACTCGTGTTCACTGTAGCACGAGTCGTGCCAGCAACAGAACCAAAACGTTCGAAACTCAAAATCAATCGTAATATCAAATCGCATATAGTAGACCTTCAAATAGCAAATAATCAAATCGACTTTATTAATCAAGCATATAACATAATAATTTTGGGGTATGGTCCCCTCTTATGACATCATGTAATGTCTAATTTGTCTTTAGTTTCACATTACACATTATTTGACGAAAAGTAAATGCAATAATAATAAAATCCTAGCACATAGTCTCCCAATACTTTGGGTTATGGCTTCAAGCACTCCTCTCATGGCTTCCTACTTCATTTGACCCTTCTCCTTCCTCCTGAGCAGCATATTCACTAGAGGTTAAAGGTGAATAAGACATACCATTTTCCTCCTCAACTTCCCTCCTTAATGGTTCGCGGTTGGCTCTACGCAGTACGATGGGTCGTACACTCTTTCGAGCAGTACGCCTGAGTAAAGGTCTCCCCCTAAGGGATACTGGTGATTCAGGTGGGGAAGGAATGTAATAGCGTTTTCCAGGCTTAATACTCTTACTAGCAAGGTGGACTGCTAAAGCACTTCTCCTCCTTTCCTCAGCTTTGTCCTTATAGATCTTATAGGGATCTGGATGAGGGTAGTTAGGGTGAACTGTGGCTTCTACCAGGTATTCAGGTAGCTCCTCCAAATCATCCTTAGCATTCCTGTAGAGCAAGTCCTCATACTTCAGCACAGCCTTCAGTTCCTCTACAGTCAGGGTATCTCCTGAATCAGTGTATAAGTATTTTAGGTCTCCAAAGTGGCAAGCATAGAAGGTCATTCTCTCGAGTTTCTTGTGCACGTGATCCCATCGTGCCTCATTCTTCAGGTTAACCATTACCACAAACATTATCACTTCTTCATTCAAAGCCCAGTCGTGCGTTTCTCTGGCTATTTGGAGCCTATCTATCACCCTGTCCACAAAGTTTGTGACTGTCTCTCCCCATCCTATGGGTATGTAAAACAATCCTGGATTCATGGCTATTGTGTCTGTCTTAGCTTCTACTGCTGGATCCCCAATTCGTCCATCAACTCCAAAATTCCAGCTAAATCCAAGTGGGTCAGTATGCATCTGTCAATTCACCAAGGTTAGAAATCCCAAAACAATTACTTATATCAAATGGTTAGGCACTAAAGTCACATAACAATTAGCAATCAGCATGCGTATGAATGCACCCATCCCATTCCCAGTTTTGAAAATTTCTTGAAAACAAATTTGAAAATTTTGTAGACTCGACTAATCAGAACCTAGAGCTCTGATACCAACTGTAACAACCCTAAATTTTTGACTCAATATAATAGTATTAAATTTAGAATTGCCACGCCGCAATTGACTACCAAATCAATTGCAAGGCTAATTATTCGACTACAATACTAATCAAAACGAAACAGCGGAAGTCTTAAACAAATGTCGAACTACTATTCTCAAACTAGTCTTAAGTTACATAATCAAAATGAATTATAAAATAAATATCTTTCATAAAAATCCCCATCATGCAGACGACTCTTCAACAAGCATTCACATCATCAACAGAACCTGTCAACTACGCCATCGAGAATGACGTAGGCCCCAGAAATAAGGTAGGGAACGAACCAGAATAAGAACGTCAGCATACAGGCTGAGTAAGAACAACAAAAGAATAAGAAGACAAAAGATACGCGCCTGAAGGCGCGTAGCTAACAAATAATGAGCTACGGTTACAATCATCAACTTAGTCATCACAGTGATATAGAATTAAGAAGTCATATCATAATATCATTCATTAAGGCCGGGTTCCTACCCCACAGCCACCACAATCTCGAACCAATGCGAGCTAGAGCACTCAAAACAACCCCTAATGACTCAGAGTGTGCACACCCCTCTCTAGAGGGCCAGTAGGATGCGAAGCCTCTAGGAGGAAGCCAAATAGGAAGCCGGTAGCGAACCGACCACAGACTCCCCTCAATAAGAAGGTACAGGATGACCGGTCAACGCCGAGTCATCTACTCTAGGTGGTAATCGTCGAAACATTATTATCAATCATAATTATCAACATTAGTGTACACTTTTACGATATCATTCATTATCATGTTATATTATCAATATCATAATCATAAGCTTCAAGAACAACAATATCGAAACAAGAAAGAGAACAAAGGAAGGCACACTCGGCCGAACCGCCGAGCGGCCGTGGAAACCGAGCCGACCGAAGGGCCGAGCCGGTCGAAGGCGGAGGCCGAAGGGCCGTGGTCAAGTTAGCCGAAAGGCTTATGCTGCACGGTTAATTTCAAACGATAGATGTAGGAACAAAATCAATGGTAAGATAAATATGAACAATGATCATCAAGATAAGATTAGGGCCAAGGAAGTATAGATCAGAGGGTTGGTTAATATGGTTGGGATTGTAACCAACGTTCTTACCTTCCTTGCAATCACAAATCAACACAACACTTCTCAGAAAGGTACTTCCTCGAACACACAACCTAGAAATCAATAGTAAATCACTTAATATCAACCATGATTCTACCAACACCATTAAGACACCTCTAGACTTATATTCCAACACTCAAACGATCTCCAAACACAACCAAATTCGCACAACACCTTACTAAACATACCAACAACATAATTCCATTATAATCTCATCAAAACCATCATGATAACACTCAAATTAAGGTAAGACCAGATCTGGACATCATGTATTTTCCATCATTAAATCACCACAAAACAACTTCAAACTTAAATCATCAATTACCTAGAGTATAACGATCAATCCCCTCAAATACTACACAATTCTAATCATAGGATCATCATAAAATCATCATAACTTTAATTATGTAAACCCTAATTCATAATATCATTATTCCATGCTTCAAAACACAATTAAACACACTCATAAATCCAATAACAATTAATCATCATCTAATTCATGCTTAAACTCCAATTAACATGAATAATAATTAATACCCTAATCTGAAAATCATACTAAGGCTTAGAAACTTACGATTCTTGATTGCAAAACTAAGAGAAAAGGACAAAAGGGCTCGGAAATCGGGCTAGGGTGGCGGACGGCGGCGCTAGGCGGCGGCGAAGGACGCGCGGCGGCGGTCTCGGGTCGCGCGCGTCTTCTTCTTCTCCTTCTCTTCCCGCGGCTCTTTCTCCTTCTCTTCTCTCTTTCTTTTCTCTTGGGCGACGGGTGATGTGAGGGAAAAGGGTTTGGGTTTGTTTGTATTTATAGTTTATGGTGAGAGATTAAAAGACGGGTTTAGGTAAGACGGTTTACGGTAAATAAGTAATTGGGCTACCCAATTAGGAGATTAGCTAAATTAGGAAAGTAAACTCTAATTTCCCAAAATAGAATTAAACACCCTCAAAAATGATTATTCTCTATAAACTTCCATAAATAAATATCTCAAAAATACGGGGTGTTACAGGTGGATTTGGATGAACGCGACTTGGATGAGTGGACTTTTGATCATGTTCCAAGTACTGCTGCAGTTTCCGATGCACCACGTGTTTCCGTCGCCGAGGATGAGGCGACAGGGGGGGGAGCTAATTGACCTGGGCTCGGGTTCAGGATCAATTGCGAACCCAGAAACCCAAGTAACAGGGGGTTCTCCTCTTGCGGCAGCAGAGTCCCCATCGACAGGAGACTCGTCACATGACCCAGGGTCAGATTCAACTGGACCTTCTCCGATTGATACCGAAGAAGAGAGTGATGACACGAGCGATGATAATGATGATGAAGCTGATTCGGGTGCTAATGACACAAGAACGACCACAATTTTGAATACAGAAAGTGGTGTTGAAGGTCCGATGGGAAAAGGGTATCGCCAGAAATTTGAGAATGTGCGATTACGTGGTTTTGTTACTCATACGGTCGTGAATCCCTCGTCCCCAGTAATCCAATCATCATCCTCAGGTACGCCATATCCGATACACAATTTTGTTGATTGTAAACGTTTCAATACAAAACATCGTGCCCTGCTTGCCTCTGTTACTGCAGGACAGGAACCGAGTAGCTTCAATGAAGCTATGCGACATGAACAATGGCGAAAGGCGATGAAGGAGGAAATCACCGCACTCGAAAAAAATGATACTTGGACAGTGGCGACGTTACCAGAAGGTAAGAAGGCAATAGGATGTAAGTGGGTCTATAAGATTAAGTATAAATCGAACGGCGAAGTTGAACGATATAAGGTGAGACTTGTAATTCGAGGGGATCATCAGATTGAGGGACTTGATTATAATGAAACGTTTGCTCCGACAGTTAAAATGGTGACGGTACGAACTCTATTGGCAGTTGCCGCGGTACAGAACTGGGAGTTGCATCAAATAAATGTGCATAACGCTTTCCTACATGGTGATTTAGAAGAAGAGGTGTATATGCAATTTCCTCCGGGTTTCGATGCGAAGGTACCTGGTAAGGTTTGTCGATTGAGAAAGTCCCTATACGGTTTAAAACAAGCACCTAGGTGCTGGTATGCCAAGTTGGCTTCGGCCTTGTGCAGGTATGGTTTTGAAGTTTGCAAGTACGATCACTCACTTTTTACTATGGTTCGTAATGATGTTCGTTTGAATGTATTGGTTTATGTCGATGATCTTGTGATTTCTGGGAACAATAACGATGCAATTTGCAAATTCAAATCTTATTTGGGCAAGTGTTTTCATATGAAGGACCTTGGGATACTTAAATATTTTTTGGGTATCGAGGTTGCTCGAAATTCGACGGGCATTTACTTATCACAACGAAAATATGTTCTTGATCTATTGAGTGAATCGGGTCTACTAGGTTGTAAACCGTCTGACACGCCGATTGAGCCTAACCATCGGCTGGCTCTAGCCGATGGGCCAGACCTCACTGATCCCTTACCCTATCGAAGATTAATAGGACGACTGATATATTTGACGAATACACGACCAGAACTTAGTTACTCAGTTCATATTCTTGCTCAATTTATGCGAAATCCGAAAGTGGACCATTGGAATGCTGCTCTAAGGGTAGTACGATATTTGAAGAAGAATCCAGGGCAAGGATTGATCTTCCGTAGTGATAATGATTTACGATTGCGTGCGTATTGCGATGCCGATTGGGCAGCCTGCCCAGTAACTCGTCGTTCACTCACGGCATACTTGGTATTTTTGGGTAATTCATCAATCTCTTGGAAAACCAAGAAGCAAACGACGGTGGCGCGATCATCGACCGAAGCTGAATATCGTTCAATGGCCTTTACGACTTGTGAAGTCAAATGGCTTAAAGGTGTTTTGGGTGCTCTCGGAGTTACCCATAGTGATCCGGCTATTTTATTATGTGATAATCAATCCGCTCTCCATATTGCTCAAAACCCCGTGTTTCATGAGCGTACGAAACATATTGAGGTTGATTGTCATTTTATTCGGGACACGATTGTTGATGGTTTGATCACTCCACGATACGTACATACGACGGAGCAAGTAGCTGACATCTTCACTAAGGCACTAAATGGTCGTCAGTTTAACGAACTTCTTTCCAAGTTGGGCATTCTCGATCTTCATGCTCCAACTTGAGGGGGGGTGTTAGGAAATTTGGAGATTCTTGTATTACGTCCACATTAGCTTAGGAATGTCTTGTACAGAAAGACATTTTGTTATGGTGTTTGTATAGAATTAGGCAAACGTATATATTTCCTTTCCTCTTGTTTTGTATAGTTTCCTTAGGTAGTGTCGTGTGGTTTGTTGCCTTGTTCCTCAAGGTTTGTATTGTATAAATACCTGGTACATATCAATGAGAAGGACACGAATTCTCAAACACACAAACACGATTCTCAAACACATAAACACGTTTGATTTACCTTTTAGTAGACGCATTTTAGATCGGGTCAATTATTCATTACATGTCTATATATATGTTGGTTATCTATTTTCCCTGTTGAGTTGTGCATGATGTTACTTTCTATTCTGATTTTTGGTAGGATAGGAGTCGGGTGTATTTCGAAACACGAAAATGCATGTTGTGGACTGCCAAGCCATCGACTCCACAATTTATATGATACTATACGCTTTAATCCACAGAGTAAGCCCGCACGATTTTGATAGTGGATTATCTTACTACCAAAAATATCTCATACTAATGAATGAGTGAAGGTCGACATATGTAGTCCAATAAAAATCTTTCACTATTTCTTCAATGTGGCCTGCCAGTCTGCCACTGCCCTTGGAAATGGCTTGCATTGAACAGATTAAGAAATTTTTATGGCAATTGTGCGATGCATTTCTCTAAGAACACCAAAGATGAGTTGAAATGTTTATTTGAGAATTCCCTTGACATACCTGCTAGCTCTGATTTGGGGGTTTATTTGGGCTTTCCATTGGGTGATAAGAGACCTAGTAGACTTAAACTTCAATTCATTTTGGAGAAGGTAGCTAACAAGCTTTCTAGTTGGAAATCTAGTCTTCTCTCAAGAGCGGGAAGAGCCACCCTTATTAAGTCTACGCTCTCTACTATTCCGCGGTATTACATGCAAGTTATATCTCTCCCAATTTGGCTTTTGAAAAAGCTCAACCAAATATGTGCGAACTTCTTTTGGGGGAGTAGCGAGAATTCGAGGAAGATCCATCTTATTGCTTGGGACAGCTTCTGCGGTCCTTTTAATATGGGGGGTTTAGGATTTCGTTCTAACCTTGTGATGAGCTCTGTTCTTACGATGAAATTATGTTGGTCTTTGAACTGTAAATCTAACCTTGCCTCTGCCGTTGTCTATGCCAAGTATGTAAACAAATGTGACTCTCCTACTCCCTTTAAAAAGGGGTCTTTCATTTGGCAGGGTCTTGATAAAGGCTGGGCTGGTTTTACTAAACATGCAGCCTGGGGGCTGGGTTGTGGAGATCGAGTGAATTCTTGGCTGGACCGTTGGTGCTCGGCTGGCGCGCTCCACAATTTGTTTGTCGGTCCCCTTCCTTTGGAGGAGACAAATTTGTGTGTGCGGGATGCTTTTGAGATGAATGGTGCTTTGGATAACCCCTGGAAATTTGATCTTTTTTTTTATGAGCTTACTGTTAATTTGATCCTTGGTTCACCTTTTCCTCATTTTGGCCATGACTCTTTGTGTCTTGATACCGCCCTTGGTAACTTATTTGATACGAAAACAGTTTACATTGAAACTTGGAATGAAAAGAAAAATTGTTGTGAAAATGATTTTTGGTCTATCATTTGTAATGCTACTTGTGCACCAAAATTAAAAATCTTTTTGTGACTTTTGTTTTGGGAGAGGCTGCCAACTAACGCTCTTCTTGTCCAACGTAACCTGACAAGGTCAGGGGCTTGTACTTTTGGCCCGCTGGCGGAAGAGACTAGTTTGCACATTCTCCGAGATTGTGTTAGAGCTCGGGATGTTTGGGATATTTTGTTCGACTCGGAGACTATTAGCTTTGAGGGTACAGAGACTCGTACTTGGATTGGTAACAATATTGTCAATCATCCTAGCCCAATTTGGCCGTGTCGGTTTATCTATCTGTGTTGGCATCTTTGGAAGCGGAGAAATAATTGGGTTTTTAATTTAATTAATACCTCCGTCACTAGTGTCATTTCTTTCGCCACAAAACAAAGCCTGGAATTTTCCTCTCAGACTGTTCTTCAACAGCCCCCCATATCCTCTTCTCTATCCCTTCCCCCTCCCAACTTGGTACCCCCTTTTACTTCGTATACCTTGCTTGTCGATGCGTCTTGGTCTGTGGCTAGTGCTTCGACAGGTCTTGCAGCTTGCCTTCTTGCTCGACAAGGGCATTGGTTTTCCGGATTAACCAAACATGTTCCGTGCTCGGATGCTACCACGGGTGAAACTCAAGCTATTCAAATGGCTCTTTCCTGGAGTATGGGATTGGATTTGCGCAACATCAATTTGTTATCCGATTGTCAGCTTGCGGTGAAAGGCATTACTGATATTTCTCAACTAAGGGACAAATTCACCGATATTTATGCACTTTGCAGGGATATGTTGGCTAGTCGTACCGATATTTCAATTGATTAATGACATCTCTCGGGATTGGAATCACTTGGCGGATTCTCTTGCAAAGAAAGCAAGATGTATGTTGTCGCTTAATCAAAGCCATTTTCACTCTGTTCCGGATGAAGACCTTCGGCATTTCTTTTATGAAAATTTTATTTTCATGCCCTATAAGTAGGGAGTGTATTTGATACAATGTTTTTCTTTGAACTTATTTGGGCTTGTGTAAACTTTATTTCCTATTTATACTACCGTCGAAATTACCAAAAAAAAAAACAAAACAAGCAAGAGGCAGAGAATAAGATTCGTGTATCATAAGGTAAATTTATTCAATGACAAAATTAAGATCAAACAAACATAATCAACCTATGTTTTCTCGGCAATCATGAGGTACAAACGACAATAAAGAATTTCGTACATCATACAAAATATTGAAATTCATTTGCTGAAGTGCCCCAAATAAACAAGGACCGGGGTCGTTAATGGGCATAACGGCCATACAAAATTCGTTTCTACTACTTACCTCTAGAAACATATTATGCTTCTCCATTACCATATCAACATCTCCTGCATGCATATTATTCCTAAAATGGAAGATCACCGTAGGAAAAGTACGTTGCTTATAATCGTCCGTTAATGGGTAGCAAAGATCCAAGAAACGCCCCGACTCCTTAGCTTTCCAACCATAAGCGCTAAGGTACTGATCAACTGCTTCTCTCAAAAGATTATATGCGCTTCTGGTTAGTATCGTATAAGGTGCACCTGAGTCGATAAAGAATCCCTTCGAGTAATCATGCTCATTTAACTCAAAGACAGACGGATCAATTGGTAGTCGTTTCCCGTCTACACTGATCCCATTCAAGTACAAATGGTAATTTTTCACCAAACGCATTGAAATGGTTTGGACTTGCCTAGTACCATCTCCACTAATTTCGGCATCATCTCCAAAATAAAGCGATGATTCTCCTAATACTGGTTCTGTGAATAGTGCTAAACAGTACGAGAATCGGCCTTTGGTTTGAGCATCAAGTTGGGATATAAACGATCTTGGTCCAGTCGATAGTCCAAATATACCCGCTATACTATTTGGACTCCCAAAGTTGACATTTTTGGTTTGGAGTGCACAACCAAATGCTAAACCCGGGAATATGTATACTTCGTTTGTTTGATAACTGTTCAGGAGGTAGGCAGTATCTCTACCGAAAAGGCCACCAACAGTCGGGCGAGGATCGAGGATGCCATATCTAATCAGGAAGCCACAAGAGCCCCAAATTTTCTTCTCCGGTTGCAAGCATAGCCTATCGTCCGGGCTGAGTGGCCGAAAAGATGGAGATTGTCTAAACTTGAAATGTCCACCCTCCACCAAATCGAAGCAATCCTTACATCCTTCACACTGAACCCAAATGGCATCGGAACCGGTGTCCATGAGCAGTGAAAGTTTGTTAGCTCCCGCGCCTTCACCAAGACCAATTTGAGTTATAAAACGACTTCTGACATTAGTCAGTTTCGATTTCATCGAATTCGGGGTTAAAACTTTTCGGAAATTGAGTACTCTCGACATGGATATGTTTGCGAGGAATTGGAGTCGGTCATGTTCGGTAAAATGATTTGGTAGAATTCGTAAATGGGGTGACTCTATTGGGATCATTTTTATGGAGAATCCATTTGTGTTCGAGATGATCAAGGTTATGATTATAACAAGGTGGACTAATATAGGTGTTATAATCCGAGACATTGCAATGTAATTTTTTTCGACAAGAGACATTGCACTGTTATTTGATATAGGGTAGTTGTGAGTCTTGTGAATATTTATGTCGATATACGTTACTACTTCAGTTGTTACTTCACTTGGCAAATCTACCGTACAATGTATAACTGTGTGGACATAATAAAAGACCATAGTCTACTTTTTTAAGAATACGAGGCATTGTTTGCTAGTCAAATGCATGTTAGACGGCATTAATTACAATCTCGCAATATATTTGATTCACTGTAAAAAGTCTGAGGTTCGTTTAATATCGTTTTTGATTTTTGATTTTTGGTAGCTAGTTTTGAGTTTTTTAAAATCCACAATCTCGTTTTCGAGAAACAGAAAAAGTGATTTTCAGTACTTTTCTAGTTATCACGATACTAATAGTTAGTATCATGATCTCATATGCTCATCCTTTCTAATACAACTAGTCTTTACACCGTGCTATGCACGGTCTTCATTGATTAGCATGTTTGATTTTATTCGTAAAATAGTATAATAGAGAATTTACAATATTAGTCATCAACGTATTCGGTATTCTTCAACCGCATAATACCAAGCCGCACAATATTATTATTTCAATATTTATTTTCACCACAATTTTGAACGATATCATAAATTATTTTGATTTTCATATATTTGTATTTATAACCACAACATTAATGCCCTTTATATATAATTGTGTTAATAAAAGCATCAACAAAAACATTTGGCATAGTGGTTTATGTGTTACAATTTCACATGGAGGTCGCGGGTTCAAGTCACGTTTGCCTGTCACCTACGTGGCGCGTGAGGTGGAGGATGACGTGTCGCGCCCACACGGTTTCCATATATGATGGAATTAAATCAGCTCAGAAGTAAAGTTATGTCAGGAGGTCAGAAGTAATCTCAGCCACACATCTTGATAATCCACCAACTCTCATAACTTTAGTTGCTTCATAACTCCAGTAACTATAACACATAACTTCAATAACTTTACGACTCTAAATTAACAATATTTAACTAAAATACGTAATTTCAACTTAACTTTAATAACTAAAACACGTTTTTTAATATAACTCCAATAATTACAACACGTAACTATAATAACTTCAATAACTATAAAACACGTAACCACGACTTAACTCCAATAACTTTGATAACTTTAATAACTCTAATAACTTTAATAACTCTAATAACTTCACATACTAAAATTCATAACTTTAATAAAAAAAAAAAAAATTCAAAAAAAAAAAACAGAAAAATGTACCCACATTTTTTTTTCTCTCTCCTCCCATACCCACCCACCACCACCACCCCACACCTCCTTCCAGCCGCCGGCGAGCTGCACCGACCACCTCCAAGATTCAGCCGGCCACAACCACCACACTCGCCGTCCTGCCGCCAGCCCAGCGGTGGTTCTCCCTCCCTCCATCGACCACGCCACCGCCCCCAATACACCAATTCTCTCTCCTCAAACTCTTCTCAAACAACCACGAATTCGCCCTCCCCGGTGTTCCTCCACCCCTCCCTTGAATCTCCCCGCCCCTCCCTCGCGTTCGCCGCCCCTCCCTCGCGTTCGCCGCCCCTCCCTCGAGTTCGCCGCCCCTCCCCTAATTTTCGAAATGGAAAAAGGATGAAATGGGGGAGAAGGAAGGGCCGGCGGCGTGTGGGAAAGGCCGGTGGGGGGTCGGGGTTGGCCGTACGATCTCATTGGCTTGGTCGGGGCGGGTGTTGACGGTGGTCAGCGACGGTTGCCGGCGGGGCTGGGTGGTTTCGGGGTGGGTGGGGGGGGGGGGGGGTTGGGGGAGGAGAGAGAAAAGGATAGAGAGTGGGTCTTTTTTTATTTTGTTTTTATGTTTTTATTTTTGTTTGTTTGGTTTAATCTTGACCATTGATCTTAGATGATAATGAGTGGCTCAGATTACTTCTGACCTTCTGACATAAATCTACTTCTGACCGGATACGCCCCTATATATGATTATGGCCATATATTAACAAAGTTTTTACATCTTTTATAACCAACTCAGTGAATGTGTAGACAATGTAATGACAAAGGAAGAAAAAACATGTTTGATCTTCAAGATATGCAACTTTATTTATGTACAAATTTATTTTAAAGAAACAAATTGGATTTTACCATGTGTATCAAGACTTTGAAGTTCTCAATTCTCCATTTATGATCTTTTGTATGTAATTGCATTACGAACTTATGACCATATCATGATTTGAAGTTCTATGTATCTCCATTGATCTGTTACCTTTCTTGGCAAATCTTCCATAAATACATGCATCGACCTACCATTTTATTTACAAAGTACATACATTCATAATTTAATTCTCATCAACTAAAAGAAAATTGTACAATGTCTCAGATAGTAATTCCAGTATCCTTGCAGCTTTTATTCATAGCCATATCCCTTATCATGATCTCTAAAACCAATGGGTTCTCCATGAAAATGATCCCTATAGAATCGCCCCATTTACAAATTCTACCAAATCATTTCACAATCGATGAACGATATCAATTCCTTGCAAACATATCCATGTCTCGAGTACAAAATTTGCGAAATTATATGGCCCTCGATTCACCTAAATTGAAAGTGTATACTATGAGCAGTCGTTTTGTAACTCAAATTGGTCTCGGTGGGGGTCCAGGCGTCAACCTTCCTTATTTGGCCTTGGACACTGCTTCCGATCTCATATGGATGCAATGTGCTGGTTGCGATCCGTGCTTTGACTTGTCACAAGGTAAAAGTTTCCGGTATAGACAGTCTCCTTCTTTTCACAGACTTAGCGTGGACGATCACATGTGTTTACCATCACCAGTTCCTAGTTACGACGGCTCTTGCGGCTTTCAAATACAATACGACATTGCAGAACCGCATCCTACTATAACTGGTCTTGTAGGAAGAGAGAATTTCCGAATTGTGGATCGTAACACGGGCCAAATAGACGTGTATCCGAATGTAGTATTCGGTTGTGCCCTCAAGATCGAAGAATTTAGCTTTGGGAATCGGAATAGTATAGCTGGTATATTCGGCATGTCAGCAGGACCAAGATCTTTCATAACCCAACTTGATGCCCATACGAAAGATCGATTTTCGTATTGTTTAGCACCGTTCAATTCCCGAACATTGGCACAATCAACGTTTTACTTTGGCGATGATGCTCAAATCGGTGGGGATGATACTAGGCAAGTCCAAACCATCTCAATGCGTGTCATAGACGCATATCATTTGTACATGAATGGGATTAGTGTCGATGGAAATCGACTGATAATTGATCGATCTGTGTTTGAGCTAGACGAACATTATCGCTCAAAGGGCTTCTTTATCGACTCAGGAGCACCTATCACGGTGCTTGCAAAAGCCGCCTATGATCCTCTGAAAAGTGCGGTTGTCGATTTCTTTAGAAGGCATTATGGTTTGGAACCTGGGCAACCTGGAAGTGGCATGGATCTTTGCTACCAAACAACAAATCCTAATTACAGATCTCTGGTTGCCCCATCTGTGATCTTCCATTTCTGGAATAATAATGTTTATGGAGAGATCGATATGGTTTTGAACAAGAATAATATGTTTCAACAAGTGAGTGACAGTGGATTTTGTATGGCAGTTAACCCCGTTCCAAACCCGGGTCCTTGCTTGTTTGGAGCACATCAGCAAGTCAATTTTAATATTTTATTCGATACTCGAAATTCTTTATTGTCATTTGTACCTCAGTATTGTCGTGAAAACTAGATTAAATTCATATGGTTTTGATTTAGTTTGAATAAAAGCCTCCAAACGACGGAGTATATACATTTTCGCACTGTTTCTTGTATGTATTTCAGGGGGGATTTATAAGCGAAGTATGAAAATTTAGTGACCATTGGACCAAATTAAAGTCAGAGACCTGATTACATTTTGATAGATCAGTGATCCGTATTACACCCCATTTTAGTTGGTCCAAAATGGCTAACGGGTGACTCAATGTCTGATTATCTGGTGCACAATTCCACCTCTGGCTCTATATATGTAACTCGCGTGGGTCGGGATTGACTCTATTACACTTCGAGTTAATTCAAGTACAGGTTGACTGAATCGAGTCTAGGTCAAGTCTTGATCAATGCTACTTCGGGTCTAAATCGGAACAATGAATTGATCATATACGTTGATTGTTGGGTATTAGACCATCTTCACATAAATTCTGGCCACATTTGGTTTAAATAATTTTCTTCGTTTTGTGCCCTTGTTATATTCATATCATATCATATTTATTCACATCAGATCAAATTTATTCAATTCAGATCAAAATTATTCAAATCAAATTTAGGTCTTTCAAATCAGATCAGAGTCATTCAAATTGAAGTTCATCATATGAGAGTCGATAAAATCAAATCAAATTCAATCAAATCAAATCAAATCAGAAAGATGCAGTAATATCATACGTGACCCTAGTCTGATCTGGATATATAACCAAACTAAATTTGGATGTTAGTAATTTGTTCGAAATTTCGAATCAATTGAAATACTACAGCATTGCCCAAATCAAATTCTTTCACAAAATACAAATTTCGCAATAGATCGATATGTATACGTTATACCTAAGAGAAGAAGCGTTTTTATTCAAAGTAAAATCCAAATTAAATGGTACGCGTACACCTTTAATAAAATTGATAGAGTTTACTACACTAGACCAGATCCGATCCCTTTAACAATTAAGGTTTTTATTCCTATGACTCGGGTTGTGTGCAATTCTGAGGTACAAAGGACAAAACCCCATTATCAACCTCATACAAGAACTTAAAATCGGCTTGCTGATATGCACCGAGTATAGAAGGGTAATGATCATCAACTGAGGTCATCGCCGCACATACCGTATGATCACCAACAAAGTTAAACATATTTGCCTGGCCTAAAACCATGTCGATCTCTCCAGGGCGCCGGAGGTTCGAAAAATGGAGTGTCACGTCCGGGTAATCATAGTTCTTCAAATCAGGTTGACTGTAACAAAGCGAATTAGTGTCCTTGGTCAAAGGTTGCCAACCATACTTATCACTAAAGTATTTTGCCAATGCATTTCTCAACGGATCGTATGCGCTTTTTTGTAGCATCATAAAAGGCGTACCACTATCGATGTAGAATCCCTTGCTCGTATAATGTGGATCGGGTTTAAAAATCGAAGAATCGATGGGTAGTCGATTTTCCTCAACACTAATACCACTTAATGATAGAAAGTATTTTACCCCGCTATGCATTGAAATAGTTTGGACTTGCCTTTTATCGTCCCCACTTATTTGGGCATCATCCCCGAAATTAATTGTAGATATGGCACCTTCGGTTGATGCTATACAATACGAAAATCGGCCTTTAATTTGAGAGCTAAGTTGGTTCAGAAACGATCGTGGACCGAGTGAAGCCCCAAATACACCGGCTATCTTTTGGCTAGAGCCAAAGCTGATATTTTTGTTCTCGAGACCACACCCGAATACTATTTCCGGGTAAGAGTCTAATTTACCGGTGTCCGGATTTTTGAAATAGAACTTCTCTTTTCCATAAAGGCCGGTTACTGAACCGATTGTCGATGCGTCAGGGGTATACTCCAATGACAGTCCACACGAACCATTATAATTGAACGATGGTGGCACGCACAAGGCGTCGTGTACGCTAAGTAGCGTAAAAGAAGTCGACTCTTTGTAGGCGAAGTTTTTGATAGCTAACGGAAAGCAAGGATCGCAACCTTCACATTGAACCCAAGTTTCCGAGGAACTTGTATCTAGAAGCACAAGAGGAGTGTACGTACCCGGTCCATCACCAAAGGCTAGTTCAGTCGCGAAGTAACTGAATTCGGCTGGATACAGTGGCAACTTGATTCCATCTGGGGCTACTCCATTGAAATGATTTCGATAATTGAGTGCCCGCGACACAGACATGTTCACGAGGAATTGGTGCCGATCATGGGCTGTGAAACTATTCGGTAGAAATTGTAAATGGGGTGAATCGATTGGGATCATTTTCATGGTGAACCCATTGGTTTTCGATACGATCTCGGAAATGACTAAGACGTACAAGAGTACAAAAATTGATTTATGTGTATGAGACATTGTACGTTTCTTCTGCTAGAGAGGGATTGATGTGAAGTGTGTACATAAGTCGAAGATCAGTGAATTGATAATCTTTGACGATAATAAATATCAAACGTTATAATTGGAATTTATATTGATGAAGGAATAAAATGAAGATTTCCACTAAACATAATTATTGTAGTCCTTCCATTTTCTTTTTCTGTACTAAATCAGGCAAATTTTGTTTTCTATATGTCGATCTGATTTCTGATTTCTGATTTGTTTCCAACGTTGATTTATTTGCTCATTTGTTCCTATATAAGTTGATCAACTGATGAAAAGGGTGGGTCATCATTTGTTGATCAAATTAAGGATTTAGGGTTGGCCTACTGGTTAGAAACTCAACATGTCCGGGGGTTGTCTCAGGTTCAAATCATCATATATACCCCACCCCCGCAGCATTAGTTTTTTTTTTTTGAAGGGGCCCGCAACATTAGTTGCTCATTTGTAACAAAAATAAAAATAAATGGTTGATCAAATTAGGCAAAATAAAGGAAGGTCTTCTATCAGCTTAATTTCCAACATTTAACATGTACACGATAATTGGTACATCCTCACGTATATCCTCTCTCACATCACACAAACCGTTGTATTTGGCCTAAACCGTTGCAATAGACCTAATGAAACACCTTAGCAGCATTGATCTCGCTACATGGGGCCTATTATTGCATTTAATCTCCTAAAACATAACATTAGCAAATCGGAATTCTTTCACAATACCCCCAATATACATAAATGTATAACTACTAGAAAGAGCGTTTCAAACTTTCAATCAAAGCATTCAGGGTTCTCTATCTGAAGTCATATTTCTCTAGAGTTGATAGAGTTTGCCCAAACGCGATTCCAAATCCTTGAATAATTAATGTCGTCTCTAAGCCCACAGGTCGCTTTGTGTGCAATTCGTAGGTACAAAAGACAAAACCCCACTATCAATCTCATATAAGAACTTGAAATTGGTTTGCTGAAATGCTCCAAGTACAGAAGGATAATGATCTTCAACTGGGTGCACTGCTAAACAAAACAAACTGTCAGAAATAAATTCAAACATGTTCTCCTCGCCCAAAACCATGTCGATCTCTCCGGGGCGTCGAAGGTTCAAGAAATGGAGTGTTACCGCCGGGAAATCACTATTCTCCAAACCAGGTTGATTGTAACATACGCCGCCTTCCTGTTCAATAGGTTTCCAACCGTGCTTATCACTAAAATATTTCGTCAATGCATCTTTCAAAGGATCATATGCGCTTTGTTGAAGCAGCATAATAGGCGAACCACTATCGATATAAAATCCCTTTGCCTTATAATGTGGATCGGGTTTAAAAATCGAAGAATCGATGGGTAGTCGATTTTCATCGACGCTGATACCACTTAATGATAGAAAGTATTTTACTCCGCTATGCATTGATATCGTTTGGACTTGCCTTTTATCGTCCCCACTTATTTGGGCATCATCCCCGAAATCAATTCTTGATACAGCTCCCTTGGATGCGGGTATACAGTACGAAAATCGGCCTTTAACTTGAGAGCTGAGTTGGTTCATAAACGATCTTGGTCCGGGCGAAACCCCGAATACACCGGCTATAAAGTCGATAGATTCAAAGCTAAGATTTTTATTTTGGACTCCACAACCGAATACTATTTCCGGGTACGTCTCTGGTTTACCGGTTTGCGAGTTTTCGAAATAGAACTTCTCTTTTCCATAGAAGCCGGTCACGGACCCGATTGTTGTTTCGTCAGGGCTATACTCCAATGAAAGACCACACGAGCCATTGAAATTAAACGATGGTGGCACGCACAATTCGTCGTGTACGCTTAGTAGCGTAAAAGAAGTCGACTCTTTGTAGGCGAAGTTTGTATAGTTTAACGAAAAGCAAGGGTCGCAGCCTTCACATTGAACCCAAGTTTCCGAGGAACTAGTGTCTAGGAGCATATAAGGGTTGTAGACGCCGGCCGGAAAATCACCAGGGCCATCACCAAAAGCTAGTTTAGTGACAAAATAAGCGAATGGGAACGGAGTTAGTGGCGACTTGATTCCATCTGGGGCTACTCCTTTGACATCTTTTTGATAATGGAGCGCCCGCGACAAGGACATGTTCATGAGGAATTGGTGTCGATCATAGGCAGTGAAAGTATTCGGTAGAAATTGGAAATGGGGTGAGTCGATTGGGATCATTTTCATGGAGAATTCATTCGTGTTCGGGATGTTAAACGATATGGTTATGGCGTACAAGAGTACAAGGTATAGTTTATGTGTATGAGACATTGTTCGTTTGTTTTGCTAAAGAAATTATCTTATTGATGAATTTGAAGTGTGTACCATAAGTTGAACGAAGAAAAGTCGATCAATGAATTCTTGAGGATTAATGTTTGAATTATATGAATTATCAAGTAATATAATTGGACTTTAAACTGATTAAGGAAGAATATGAAGATTTGTACTAATCATAGTTATTGTGTGTTTGAATACATTGATTCAAATCAAATGTATTTAGCCCAATAGTTGTTTCATTTTTTCTATACCAATTTGGCTGATTTAGTCCTCTATGTACGTTGATCTTCTTGCAGAATTTAATTTGTTTCCAATTGATTTAATTGCTGATTTGTTTTCTATGTGTGGAGTGTGGTGATTAATTTTATTTTTTGAAGGGGGTGATTAACTAGAAGTTAAGGCTGATTGTTTTTTCGATCCACTTAGCCAAATTAACAGAAATGAAAGGTCTTTTATTAGCTGATACGTGTACCCGATAATGGCCTAAGAGCAATAGCAATGGAAGAACTGAAATTTGAGTTCTTCCAATGCCACCTCATAATTTTACAAACTCAATGTATAAGAACTTACAAAGAATTATTTTTTAGCCACCAAAGTGATGAGGGTGGGATGTAAAAAACACCAAAGTTGTATTTGGTATTTATTAAACACCAAACTTGAAAATCTTGTTTTTAAAACACACTTTAAGCTATTTGGGTATTTATTAAACACCAAAACAAATAAAAACATTAAAAAATAAAATAAAAATATGTTCTTGCTTACGGAAATTAAGAAATACTAGGCTCGTTTCACAATAGGTAAAGATATGGAGTAAATCCAATTCATTGATCTAAAAAAAAAAAAATAGATCACATAATTCAGCAAATGTCAAAAAAAAATTACGAACATGAATGAACGGTACCGCGAAGTTCAAAATGTAGCATAAAATTGTTTGTAAGTGCTAAATTCCTTGCGCTCTCGCTCCATCAGGTCTAGGACGGCTCTCATTTAGATTTCCCATGATCCTAGGTTCTAATTGTGAAGTTTGGTAGATATGACTTAAGCTTGCGTCTTGCCTTCGTAGAGAAAATCGATGATGGAGAACTGGAGGAGAAGAAGATGAGTAAATTTTTTTTAAACGCACAAAAATAATTTATGAGGTAAAATAAAAATTAAACATTTCTTTATTTGTTTTGGTGTTTAATAAATACCCAAATAGCTTAAAGTGTGTTTTAAAAACAAGTTTTTCAACTTTGGTGTTTAATAAATCCCAAATACGACTTTGGTGTTTTTTGGATCCCACCCTCCCCATTTTGGTGGTTAATAAAAACTTCTTTGTAAGAACTTACATGTACAATAGAAGAATTAATTTTATTGGTTCTTAATTAATATTTTTTTAAACATTATACTCTTTCTCTCACCTAGTTTTCCGCAAGAACTGAGTTCTTAAATAAGAACCCGTTTCTTATTTTACACCTCTCACAATGGAAGAACTTGCAATTTGTAGTTCTTATTTACGAACTCGAGGTGGACAAACTACCATTGCACATACCCTAATGGGCATTCACCCCATTGGATAGTCTCACGTTCGAATCCTTAAATTGCCTCCCTGCAATAAGGAGGTTCTTGTATTTTCAGAAAGATGAACTGATCTGTTAGAAATTTTTTGTTACTGACTGCTGTTTATTGTATTAGACTAATGTAACAATTGCATATATAATGCCCAAATTCAATGAATATTTTGATTCAATTAATTTAAAACTTCATCAGACTCTATGGAGTAATTATTTGACGATTAATTAGTCGTTGTAGATGTCACTGTTGATAAATATGCAACTCTGATTTCTTCACTGCTGATCAGGAATGCAAGATCCGTAGTATAAATCAAATTAAAGAGTCCAAATTCAACTAAGCAAATCAAAAACCAATCCTTGAATTCAGCTTAGATACCCTATTTCAATCAGCAACGGCGATCATTTTAGCCTAAATGATTTTCGTTGTTGCAACTGGAGCTATCAAAACTCAACTAGTAATAGCTATAGCCCTTGACTAATTTACGTTTTTGAAGTACGATTATTTACGCATCATCGTGCGTACATCCGTACATGGTAATAAAATTACTACGATGCCGTATGATTAATTTTGTTACAGATGTTTGCAATGATTCTTATTATAAATTTAAACAGTTCGTTCATGGTACGATTTTAATTTATTACATGATACTAACATGAAACACAATACTGCTCTACTTCCTGATCGAACCACACGATCAGCTTAAACTCTATCTAGTCATGGTTTTCCTGACATCTCTGAGGTACAAAATAAAAAAGCGAATTCGAAACATCATACAAATACTTAAAATTAGCTTGCTGAAATGCTCCGAAAACGCAAGGGCCAGGATCTTTAGTAGGTACGACCATCATACAAAAGTACCCTTGGCCGTACTGGAACTTTTGAAACACATTATCCTTGCTCAAAACCATATCGACCTCTTCAGCTTGTCCTTGACGCGCAAAATGAAGTATAACAGAAGGGAAACTTATGTCGTCATGAGGGTAAATGTTGTAACATAGTTCGATATCTCCTCCCGGAGTCATCGGTTTCCAACCGTATTTCTCCAAAAAGTACTTGGCGATTGCATCACGAAGAGGATCATGTGCGCTTCTTGCTAAGGTCGTATAAGGCGAACCCGAGTCAATTATGAAGCCTGTAGTATACTTTATTGGATCTAATTCAAAGATCTTTGGGTCGATATTTAATCGAGATCCATCAACACTAATACCATTCAAGTATAAATGGTAACGAAACTTACTATACATTGAGATGACTTGGACTTGCCTCGTATCATCCCCACTAATTTGGGCATCGTCCCCAAAGTACATTGTAGACTCTGTTGGATTTTCTTCTCTCCACGGCGGTATACAATATGAAAATCGGCCTTTTATTTGGTTGTCAAGCTGGTTAAGGAATGATCTACGCCCTGGAGCAAGCCCATGTATGCCAACAATCGCGTTCTGTGGCCCGGTGTTACCACCAAAATTAAAACCTCTGTTTTCGAGTGCACAACCAAAGGCTAAACTCTTGTACACGTCTATATTACCCGTCTTCGGATTTTTGAAGTAAAAATTATCTCTTCCCACGAAGCCAGTGGCCTGACCCTTGGAATAAAATGCGTTAAATTTACAAGATCCGTCATACGTAAAAGTCGTACCACATAGTGTATCCGCTGGTGACATCCGTGCATAATTAGGGGACTCCTTGTAAGCAAAGCTTTTGCCTTTTACCTCGAAACAAGGATTGCACCCTTCACATTGAACCCAAGTTTGTTCGTCTCCGGTGTCTAGGATTAAGTACGCAAAGTAAGCGCCCGGTCCCTCACCGATAACGAGTGTTGTTATATAATAGCTACTTACAACCCCATAGACGGGAGCCTCAAAAGAATCGGGAGTCAATGTCGAATTATCTCTTCGAATGTTATATGTTCGCGATTTAGATATGTTGACGAAGTATTGATGCCTTTCCGGTGCAGTGAAATGTTGAGGTATTATTTGTAAATGAGGTGAATGTATAGGGATCATTCTCATGGTTAACCCATTTGTCTTTAGAATGAAGGGTATGAATATTAGGAAAATGGAAACAAGAAATGCTTTAGCCATTATGTGAGTGTTTTGCTAATTGAGAGGTTTGGTGATATCAGGATGATACTTACGGAGTATGTAGTATATTTTACTGACTACATGAATGGAAGTAGCTTTGTTTTTATTTGTTACAATATATAAGCTACTCCATCAGTTGCTATTACAAATGCACATTTATACAAATCTCATGGTAAGTGGAGTACAATTCAAAATAAATAGTATAAAAATTTAAGAGTTCAATGAACACATATGTGCTTAGGCAAAGATGTGTGATTATGTACCATGTCAGCTTTGATTAACTTCCAAATATTGCGATCCTAAGCTTTTTCATAATTTTTGGAATGAAATTATTGTCAGATTCTTACCTTACAAAAAGCATGTTGATTACAATTGAAATCAAGATCAAAAATTACCAAGATTATGGTCTCTATAGTGTAGAGTCAATTATTAATAGCATTGTAAGTTGTTAAAGTCGGTTCACTTTCAGCTTATTTGGTAGAGATGAATTAGATACAAATAATTATTCATTACTTTGTCATTTCTTTTCCTCTACCATTATGTTGGACGGAAAGACAATTCACAACATAAAAACACTCACTTTTCTTCCAATTCATTCAGATTTCTAATATGTAAATCAAATGTGCTTAATTAAAGGTTGTTCCCTTCATTTCTCTTATTTTTCTTTCCTTTCTACCGAACAAGCTGTATGAAAAAAGATTGAGAATTTTCGTTTCTTGAACTTTTTCTAATACTTCTCACATTTCGAGTAGCCCAATATCGTGAATAAATTGTCGAGTACCTACTTCCAGAAAAGTATTCTTAATTATGAATTGAATCTAAGCTAATAGTATGAATGTTATAATTTTTTGAAATGTATAATTTTCCCAAATTGCGAAATCAAATCACGACCCATTAAAGCTCAGCTTCCTTGCCGTTCTATTCTAATCTCTCGGTTTGAAAACATTAAAATCAAATCAATAGTTCACGACCTTCCTAAAGCCCACATTTCACAACGCTATTACTCGAACAGACATTATTAAAGACGAATTTTAGTACTGATCAAGAGCTAAGACTACCTTAATTAGCTTGGGGTTTCCCGGCACTTCTGAGGTACAAAATACAAGAGTGAATTGAAAACATCATACAAAATCTTGAAGTTAGCTTGCTGAAATGCACCAAACAAGCAAGGCCCAGGATCCGGTCTCGGCAACACCATCATACAAAACCCGCCCGGGACGACGTCCTTCTGGAACATATTATCCTTGCCCAAAACCATATCGATCACCTCTTCATATCCTTGCCGCGAGAAATGAAGTATAACGGAAGGAAAACTAAGGTCCTCAGGGTACGAGTCGTAACATAGCTCAAACCCTTTGTCAGGCCGAGGCAAGGGTTTTAAAACGCGTTTATCTTCAAAGTATTTAGCTATCGCATCACGAAGAAGATCGTGTGCGCTTCGTGCTAGCACAGTATAAGGCGTGCCACTATCAATTATAAATCCTTTAGTAAGTCCTACCGGATCGAAGTCAAACACCGACGGGTCAATTGGTAGTCTAGTCCCGTCTACACTGATACTATTCAAGTACAAGTGGTAACGAGATCGACCCTGCATTGAAATTGTTTGCACTTGCCTAGTCTCGTCCCCACTTATTTCGGCATCATCACCAAAATACATAGTCGATGCTCTTGGAAATGGTTCATTCAATGATGGTATACAATACGAAAATCGGCCTCTTATAAGGTCATGAAGCTGGAAAAGAAATGATCTTATTCCCGGAGCGAGCCCATGTATACCAGCAATAACATTTCCAGGACCAGTGTTGGCTCCAAAATTAAATCCATTGTTTTCAAATGCACAACCGAATGATAAATCCTTGTACCCTTCCATCTTCCCCGTTTTCGTGTTTTTGAAGTAGAAATTAACTCGTCCGACAAATCCAATGGCCGTAGCTTGGTTATATTGTGCCTGAAACTTACACGACCCTCTATAACTCGACCTAGGAACACATAGTCTATCGTCTTCTGACATTCGTGAAAAGCTAGGGGATGCCTTGTACGCGAAACTTTTGCCCTTCAACTCGAAACAAGGATCGCACCCTTCACATTGAACCCATGTTTGTTCAGCACCCGTGTCAAGAAGTAAATAAAAAAACAAATTTCCAGGGCTCTCGCCTATGTAGAGCTTTGTGACATAAAAACCGCTTAAAACGCCAATGAGTTGCGAATTAAACGAGTTAGGGGCCAATGTCACGTTGTTTCGATGAATGTTATATGCTCGAGATAAAGAAATATTGACGAGGTATTCACTTCTTTGGATCGAAGTTAAATGTTGTGGTAGTAACTGTAAATTGGGTGAGTGTATCGGGATCATTTCCATGGAGAATCCATTGGCCGCTTTTGATAGAAGGACTATGATCGTAAAAATGAAGAGTAACGTCTGAGCCATATTATTCATAACTTTTGCTTATGAATTTTTGGTGCAATATAATTTTGATTTTAATGTTGTTATTATAGGCGTGTATAATAATAAGGTGTGTTCTATAAGAAAGATGGGTGATCCAATGTGTGATTTATTATGCCTATTGGTATTCCTTGAATTAATAAGATATGGTTGGTTAAGTATCCGATCCTCTCCAAACAGGGCATAAACGAATCGCATTCTACTATATGTGTTATTTGACCAAGAAATAAATGGGAGTAGTGGTAATTATGTACAGAGTATGTAGCTAAGGTATATTTTACTTCCGATGTTTCAATACATTAAATCCTATTCTATCTTGATGATATGCATGAAATCCACCATTTTATCTCTTTTCCTCTCTAATGTTGTGCCGGTCTCATATATAGTTGGTGACTTGGTGTTACTCTTCTTTCTAGGGTGGTACAAACGCTACAAAATATTATCACTCATTCACTCTGATGTTATATGTACGTGTGGGAGTCATACTTGAAAAATTTATGTAATCGTCTTATGTTGTTGATCCTTACACATATAATGTGAGAAAGATCATCATACTCGCTATGGTCCCGAGACCACGGCATATTTGCTCACGGCTTGAAAAAAAACTTAAATTATTGCAACAACAAATTAAAGTTCTTATTATATTATGACCTTATTCAACTTGTTAATTCTCCTGACAAGTCTCAGGTACGAAATGCAAAAGATCATTGTAAATATCATACAAGAACTTAATGTTAGCTTGGTGAAATGCTCCAAGTACGGATATGCCAGGTTCATCATTCGATTCCACCATCAAACAATACACTTCAGGGACATCGAATTGTCCAAACAAGGTACCCTTGTCCAATATCATATCTACTTCACTGGCTTCATCATTACGCGCAAAATGAAAGATAACAGAAGGTATTTCGGGAGCATTCTTACGATAGTTACCCTCGTAACATAGGTGATAGCCATCTTCAGGAGGCAAGGATTTCAAACCATTTTTCTCCTCCATAAACTTACCTATTGCGTCAACAAAAGTATCATGTGCACTTGCAACGAGTACCGTATGTGGAGACCCAGTGTCGATTATGAACCCTTTACGGAACGTAACCGGATCTAACTCGAACACGGATGGGTGAATTGGTAGCCTTATCCCATCTACACTAATACCATTGAGATACAAATGGTATCTAAAAGCACTATTCATAGAAATTGTTTGGACATGCCTAGTATAGTCCCCACGTATTTGGGCATCATCACCAAAGTACATCGTTGACTTTTTAAATACTCCTGGTGTAATTTTTGGTATACAATACGAAAATCGGCCTTTGATTTGGTCATCAAGTTGGTTGATAAATGATATCTTTCCAGGAGCAAGCCCATGTATGCCCGCAATAATATTTTCCGGCCCAGCGTTACCACCGAGTTCCATACCTCTATTTTCAAGTCCGCAACCAAAGGCTAAACTCTTGTACACCTCCATTTGACCCGATCTCGTGTTTTTAAAATAGAAATCGTCTCTGCCTACAAGCCCTTCGGCGCTACTATCTGTATACGTCGCCTTAAACCCACAAGAACCCATATAAACATGATCAGGGCATAGTCGATCTGTTCTGCCCATCCGTATATAACTAGCGGACTTCTTATAGTCGAAATTTTTGTTTTTCAACTCGAAACATGGGTCGCATCCTTCACATTGCACCCAAGTCATGACTTCACCGGTGTCTAGGAGTACATAAGTAAGGTGAGCTTGTTCCCCCGTTCCAATTTGGAGTGACGTTACAAAATAACTATCATGGACCTCAATGAGTGGTGCCTCAAAATTGGGGTTTAGTCTTGAGTTATTTCTTTGAAATCGATATGCTCGAGATAAAGATATGTTGGCGAGGTATTGGTGTCTTTCTCTTGTAGTGAAATTGTAAGGTAGTATTCCCAAATCGGGTGAGTCTATTGGGATCATATCCATGGTTAATCCATTGATTACTTGAATGAGAGATAGGATTATTATGAGATTCAAGAAGATAAAGAGGGCTTGAGTCATAGTGGGTATTTTTTTTTTAGATAGGATGATTGTTGTTATGTTTTCTTCATCTAAATACTTATATGAGAGGTCATCCAATTTTCAAAATCTAAAGTTACGAAATATTGCAAGTTCAATGTGTTCAAATGAATGCATTAATCATATCGATTGTGGTTATATATACATGGTATTAATCGATTGTGTTTCCTTAATTCGCATATTAGGCTGAGATCTATAATAAAGTAATTTAGTTTTCCTTCATCTTTGGTCCATAGATTAGTTAATGAGAATTTATTTATATAACAACAAAGTTGGCACTATAGTTGGGAAATGGGAAACTAACTTGGATTGGGTGGTCACATGTAAATGCATAGCAGTCATGTAGTGGTCAAAGTACTTGAGTGGTCTTTCTCAAAAAAAAAAAAGTAATTGGGTGGTCACTGGTCACAATGAGGATCCTCTGTCACATTTCGTGTCTCATTCCATTTACCCCTCCAATCAGGGGCACTGGTCACATGTAAATGCAGTCATGTAGTGGTCAAAGTAAATGACCGCGTACCCTTCAAATTTGTGATTATATAAGGGGTCAATTGGATACCTTTAAAATTTATAGGAATTATATTTTCTTAGGAATTGTGTTAACATGAATTGTTTGGTTACCATAAATTCCTGCAAAGTGTAGGAATTTAATTACCTTGGGGCCGGGGGGCTAGGTAAGTAGAAATTCCCATGGGAATTGAATTCCCTTGTTCATCCAAACGAATTTCCCCAATTCTCATGCTTTCTTAATTCTTAGGAAATGCAAGTTAACGGGAATTTCCACTTCCCGAGTGTATCCAAACGACACCTAAGTCTATAGCATTGATTTTTGCTAAGCGCAAACCTCTAATTTGATAAAATGTTAATATAATAATATATCTAGTGGAAGTGGAACATTCTCTTCTAAACCCACACCTTCGGCCTTCCTGAGGTTGATTAGAACGTGGAGTGCCAAATAATGCATCAGGAAGTCCCACCTTTAGAAGACTAGCAAATTTGTTGCTTGGAGTTGTGGCATTAACTATCACCAATGACCAATGCTAAGGTTTTTCTTGTAGTTAGCTTTGCAAGTTGATGATGTCATTTGCTTACCCATTGTTTCTCATTTTTAATAAATTGTAGCCTAACAAGTCATGTAGCTTCACCAAGCAACAATTTTCATCCTCTATGCTCTTTTCCCATGTAAGCACCTTTGACCAATTAACTAACTAATTAAGAAGACCTCCATCGGGTTGATTTTATCAAATATCTGTCAGAAATTTTATTATGACAAATGAGATAATTTAAACACCTCATAACCAAAATACTCATGTGTTGCGGAAAATATATACACCAATAAGTTAATCAAAGTTCCAAAAAAAATTATATAGCAAGTTAGATATGAGGCTTAACAAAGCTTCTGTGTAATTTTGCGTAACTTTGATTAACCGTTTAACGTGTACACCCTCTTTCGTGAGGGTACGTTTTTGTTATGGTGAGTTTCAACTCGGACGGAGGAAGTATATATATCATGGTTATGGTATCTGAAATGGTTAATGTATACTCCCTCCTACCCACAAAGATCTCCCCTTTTCGAAAACAGTTTTTGGGTAGGTATGTTAAGAGCTACTTTTAGACCAAATGCATCGTTCACTTGTTGTAAAAATTAGTACATCTGTTCTGCGTTGCATTCTACTAAGTCCATTTAGACTAGAAGTTAAGTAGCTCAAACATAGCTGCTCAAAAATAGAAAACGAAAGGGGAAAATATTAGTGGTTAAGAGGGTGTATGGTTTCTACCCTCTAGAGCAACAGTTTCCTTATTGGAACTTGTCAAATGGAGTATGCTATATAAAAGGTAACTTTTATAACTACAGTAGCTACCAATTACTCCCTCCGTCCCAACTCAAACGACTTGTGGGCCATTTTTTGTGTAATAAGGAAAATTAGTAAATAAAGTAAAGTAGTAGTATATATAGTAGTAGTAGTAGTAGTAGTACTAGTACTAGTACTAGTAGTAGTAGTAGTAGTAGTAGTAGTAGTAGTAGTGGTGGTGGTGGTGGTAGTATTGGTAGTAGTATAAGAAAATTAGGAGAATATAGGAGAGAGAATGTGAAAAATAACAAAACGTAGGGGAAAGAATGTGAGAGTTGGGGAAGATTAGAAAAAAGTATAAGGGATAATGATGTCCCAAAATAAATGGAGTGTTTGAGATGAGACGTACCAAAAAGGAATATAGGGCGTTTGAGATGGGACAGATGCAGTACCTAATAGAATTTCCTCCATGATCGGATTGTCCTACTGGCCCTCATTCGTGAGTTGTATGCACACTCAAGTTCTTTAGTAGTTTCTTGGGCTCTAGCAGTGCTTCGGTATGCGGTATATGCTTCTCATTATGATAGTTAGCACATAATAGTGCAATCATGAAAATAATTCAATTGTTCGTTTCTTTCTTTCCATGGTTTCGTTTGTTTAGCTACGCGCCTTAAAGGCGTGTATCTTTTCCCTTTTTGCGTTCGAGTTCTACTTAGCTAGCCTTTTACTGACGTTCTATGTTTAGGTTAATTCTCTACCCTATTCTGGGGCATGTGTCGTTCTTTGGCGGCGTAGTTGGTAGGTGTCTTGGATTATGTGTCTTGGACGTTCTGCATACATGTGTGGAATAACATAAATAAACCGTCATTTTATTTTGTTTGGATTTGGATGCTGTAAACTTTCACTACAGTCTTCCGCTGTCAATTTTGTTATTTGGAACATTTATATTTATGTAATTTTGGATTTTATTTTATTAATTATTAAAAAAAAATGGATTTGTATTACCTATCAATTGACTTTGTGAGTCAATAGTGGCATAACGACCTTAAGTTTTCTGGTTTAAAGTGGGTCGTCGAAAACTTAGGGTTGTTACAACTTTACCCCTACTTGGCTTCTCTTGCAAGTTTAAGAGACATCTGTAACAAGGTCTAAGGATGAGAAAGAAGTTCCTATAAATCTAAGTAAGAAGTAAGGGAAAGATAGAGAGGTAAAGAGGAGAGAGAAGATTCAGTAATTCTTGAAATACCTAATATAATTTTGAGATCACAGTTAGACAACCAAACAAACTAGGTTTGCCACCAAATTTCGGGAAGTTGTTCCTACATCTAAGGGCTTCATTTCACCTATGGGTTTGTCTAAACGAGCTCCCGAGGTCACATTACCTGCAATACTATGTTGTTGTTGGTGTTTTTCCTTGATTTTCCACCTTTTGTGAGATTTTGAAATTTTTTGAGCCAAGGTTGTACCCTCATATTTGGTCTCCCTTTAGTTGATACTAGGGAGAACTTGGTGTTGTACGGGGTTGGTACTAGCTTACGGGTTTCGTGGATTTTTTCCTATTTGTGTTTACACGTATATTTTGTGGTTCCTAGAGAGAGAGAGAGAGAGATGTTTTATTGTTTTATTGGTTATCTTAGTTGTTCTATGTTGTTGGTTGATTGGTTTAGTAGATTAGTATAGTGGTTGGTAGTGTTGATTGTCCATCTGACAACACAAAAGGAGCAAACCAGGTTTATTGTTTCTACGTATGTTTGGATGACCATTTCCCCGTGTAACACTATACGAGTATGGAAAGTGGTTTATGAAAGTGGTTTGTCGCACATTGAAAAGTTGAAAACTAAAACTCCTATGATTAGTTTATATTATATTTTTACCAACAATGTCGATCTTCACCTTGTAGAGCCCACGAGAGCATTTTTGGGCCTATGAGTGACTACACATCTTATTGGTTTGTGTTGTGTATAGTGGAGTGGGCAATTACAGTATGATCTTATCAAATACGGTGGAACTAGGTAGGGTAATACCATCTTACTACTATTATATATGTCGACAAAGAGATTTGATTGTAGGATAAAGAAGCAAGTAATTGGTGCTCTGTTATGTCATATGATGTACTACATTTGGTTCTCGAGGAATGATAGAAGCAGACATGAAAGCTACATATGGCTCCCAAAAATTATGGCAAAAAAGATCTTTGATGAGTTTAGGAATATGAGAAATGTTGCTCAGAATGTTAAGGAGAAGGACAAATTGTGGCTTGTAAGTTAAAACCTTCTATAATGATGATCAGAATCTTAAGGAGAAAGACAAACTCAAGCCTATCTGGGTAACAAAGATCTGGGCCCACTTCGGTAGGGGGTAATGGCTCGAACCCTTACTGCGAAAAATAGGCCATCACTTCGGCTTTAAGGATGTAATAAGGTTCTCCAGTTAAGAGCGTGAACGGTACACCTCGGTCGATAAAGAAGTCGGAAGTACAGTTCTCATTGTCTAACTTGAACATCGTATCATTGATGGATAGCCTTTTTCTGTTAAGTGTAAATGGTAACGGTTTTGGGCAATCGTAGAGATTCGTTGGACTATCGAGGTCCCATTCGTAGCTATTTCGGCATCAACCCCAAATGTAAACGAGGATATGCCCTTATTAGGCATGGTCGTAAATGGGACACAATAAGTGAATCAGCCTTGAATTTGTTGATCTAAATAATTACTTACTTCTTGGTGAATGAACACAATGATTTCTATCTATTTCAAATAGTATGATGCGATTGGTTCCAAATCAAATTTTCACAACAGATTTGATCAGATTGGATTCATTCATAACATATTATATCATATTCGAATTCAATATTAACGCTCAATGAATAATGTAGCTTATTTCCTCATATTCATACGTCTATATCCAGCTACATTTTCAACAAGATCAGATTTTAGACATATCAACGACATTCAAACTAGATCAAATTCGATGGAATATACTCTTCCTTTATTATTTATTTATTTTCCTTTTAGAATGGGGAGGGTTAATTGTTTGATTTTCTTTGTGAGTATGTGACTTTAATTCATTATATAAGAATACAAAAATAGTTACATCTAGTATGTTTTCTATTCCCCATGTGCAAGAAATTCTTTCAACCTACTCATAATGTAAGACATTCTAAGATATTGTAAACATTCTCGAAGAGCCTCTGTCGAACTGTGAGAATTCTAGAATACCTTATATGGATTATCTATTTTGGAACAAAGTATAACAGTTTTCATCCTGAACTAGGGATTTGTTGACATACTTGATGGACAAAAGCAAGTTGACCATTACGAACATCGAAAAGAAACTTAATATTCATTTGTTGGTAAGCCCCAAACATGGACGGCCCATTTCCCGTAACGGGCAGAATTGTCATACAAAACCCATTATCATGCCCATCAGGCTCAAGCCCAAATAGATTTGTGTACACGTCCAATTGAAGATCCACTTCATAACTGCTGGATTCAGATTCTTTAAAGTGGAATGAGAAACTTGGATATCTCTGGCCCGGCTCAATAGGCCTATCTGGGTAACAAAGATCTGGGCCTAGTTCCCTTGGGGGTAATGGCTCGAACCCATATTGCGAAAAATAGGCCATCACTGCGGCCTTTAGGATAGAATAAGGTTCATGGGTTAAGAGCGTGAACGGTACACCCGGGTCGATGAAGAAGCCGGAAGTAAATTTCTCATTGTCTAACTTGAACATCGCATCATTGATGGGTAGCCTTGTTCCATTAAGTGAAATACCAGTTAAGTGTAAATGGTAACGGTTTTGGGCAATCATAGAGATTCGTTGGACTATTGAAGTCCTATTCGTAGCTATTTCGGCATCAGCCCCAAACGTAATTGACGACATGCCCTTATCGGGCATGGCCGTAAATGGGACACAATAAGCAAATCGGCCTTGAATTTGTTGATCTAATTGCAGAAGGAACGATCTTGGGCCAGGAGCGAGACCAAAGACTCCGGCCACAATGTTGTCACTACGGAAGGGAAAGCCCGTGTTTAACATCCCACACCCAAAAGCGAGATTCGGAAAATGCACGTATTGATCATCAGCATTGGTGAACCTGAATGTATCCGAGCCTAGATAACCTACGGTGCGACCCGTAAGATATGTTTGAACGAACCCACACGAACCTTTGTAATCAATTCGTGGGGAACAACGCTCGTCAATCAATTGCATACGAACGTAGGAAGGCGAATGCTCCGCCATTACATCCCCGTCGGTTATCCAGATGCATGGGTTACACCCGGCACATTGGAACCATGTTCCATCGGAGAAAAGATCAAGGAGTAGGTAACGATCATAAGCAGCTTCATCATCATTTCCACTTCCTACGAAAACTTGAGTTACGAAGAAGCCCGGTAAGGATGCAAAAGGAGCTTTAATCAACTTGGGAGATCGATTTGCGTTATTTTTGTTGGCATAAAATGATCGTGACATGGATAAGTCTATCAGTAATTGGGTATGCTCCTTCCTGGTCAGATTATGAGGCACCATTTTCAAGTGGGGTGAGTCTATTCGAATCATCTTGATGGAGAACGCATTAGCTTGGTAAGGGATTGGAATAACATGGAGTAACAGATGAAGAAGATTGATTAATATTATTACCTTCATTTTTAGGTTGAAAGACTAAAAAAATGGGGTTTGGTTTTTATGTTATGTCCTTATGTCGTGTTGGTACAATGAATATTGGATTTTAAAAAAAAAATCAACAAGTTCTATGTATGGAACATAAATGAATAGATTTGGAAATATTGATTGAGTTTGCAAAAGTGTTTGTGACCTATTTCATTATTGAGTTTGGAAATTTATTACCTATTAAGTTTCAAATCAAGCTGATTCTTATTACTAACAAAGTGCAAAGTGAGGAAAGTTCTTATAATAAAAAAAGATTTTTCTGAAGTGTGACATGATAATATTTCATTTTCTTTCTTAATGGAGTGATATTCTGCTGAATTAATAAAAAATATTCAACTTTTTTTTTTCAAGCAGAATATCACTTAATTATGGAAGGAAATGAAGTTTTTTATCATGTGCCCGGCCTCTGGGCACACGTTAGAGAACCTTAAAAAAAATATAAAAATTTCGATTTCCTAAAGGAATGATTAATTAGTTTGCTTTTTCATCACCACTAGTTTTTATACCCGTGCAATGCACGGGAATTACAAATGTTTATATGAAATAGTTTTATGTCATACCCCGTATTACTTTATAGATATTAAATAAAAGTATCGTAACATTGACAAATATAAAGGAATTTAAACATAGCATTAGCAAACATAAATTTAAAATTTGTAAAGAGAATTTATAGATGATGATAAAAAGAACACCAAAATTTATAAATATAGGAATTTAAGACCAATGATAATGAATTCGTATTTTTCGTGTGATCAAATATGTTTAAAATATCCTCCCTACCAACTTATTTCGTTTTGAATCTCCTATTGAACGCATAAACCAACAGTCGACTTTTAAACTTGATAATAATTATCATCCTGAAACTTTCTTAGTTGATCCCCTCTACCCCTTAAATTCCCTAGGCGTCACCACAATTCGTTTTAACTGTTATACCAAGATCCTCGACCGACAATTTGCACCCCCAACCATCAATTTCTATTGCCCACATACACCTCCATGCTAGTATCTCACTCACTTTCCTTACCAACACCCAATCACCCGTCCACATGGTACCCGACACTGTAATAGTCTGATGCATTATACGTCGCAATACAAACCAATAAGATTAAATGTCACCCCTAAAGTTCGTAAATCCTGGCTTGAGTTTTAACAGGTGAAAGACTTGTTGGTAATGTATAGTAAACCTATTATAGACATATCATAATAAAAATCCTAGTGTCTCAACTTAGGACAAACCAATTCTATAAACCAATTTCCATAATCTTGGAGTGTTACAAACACCCTCTCCCCTTATGTCACATGTTCTAGCCGACCCTCAACCCCAGTCAATACTTACTTGGCCCCTTAACGAACACTTTTTCACTTGTCCGATTTTTAAACGGCACTGGCACACATGAACTCATTTGAGGCCCAACTCCAAGTGAATTCTTGTACTGGACCCCCACCCGGTCAATTCCTATGCACCCGTCCTCTTTACCCGTGTCAATTCGTATACTCGACCACCTATAAGTCTATAACACACATATTATCGACTCCTCCACTTGCCCTGATCTGCCTAAGCGACATATGAGGCTCTGCCCCACATGAACTCCTATACTCGACCTCCAACTCGGTCATTTCTTTTACTCCCTGTCCCCTTTACCTATGTCGGTTCTTATACTCGACCCTTTATAACACATATGTCATCGACTCCTCCACTTGGCACCCCTCATCTCTATGCAACATATGAGGTTCCGCCCCACATGAACTCCTCTACTTGACCTCCAACTCCATTCTTGTACCATGTTCTATTCACCCGTGTCGATTCTTATGCTCGACCCTTTTTCACACACATATTCTCGACTCCTCTAGTTACCACCCCTAATTTTCCTGCGGGATGACCCCACCATTCTCCAAAAAAATTATATATTACTTTCAGAGTATATTGAATATTTTAAACTCTTCTAATAATATAATCGGTGAGCAATCAATTTACTTTTATAACCAATGACATCTATTGTTGTGCATCAACTTATAAGTCAATAAGCATATATTTTCGATGTCGGTCAACACGCATATATTTTCTAATCCACTTGTTTTCTCTGATTTTTCACTCTAGTCACTTGCATACTCCATCGTTTGATCTAGTCTTAGCGTCTCTCCTCGAAAGGCCCAGGTTACCATGCAAAAGTGATAGAGCGATCTAACTGTACATGTAGTCATGTACTGAATCTTCATTAAGTTTAAAATTGCTGAAATACCTAGTGTTTTAAATATTCTTCACATAATGTAATGCAGTGGCGTGGCGGGGCCTGGGCGAGCTGGGCCCCCGCCCAGGGCCCCGTAGGAAACAGGATAAATACATTAAAAGGAAGCATTGTAACATGTATTCTCTTGTTAGCACAGTGGGTAAGACAAGGTATCAAAAGACTAAGTACTCGTGCTCGAATCCCAGCGGCAGCGATTTTAGCTTCCTTTGTGCACTTTCTTTTATTGTTTTTTGGCTTCAACCACTGTCACGTTTTTTCCTACTGTCCATTTTTTTTCCTTCTCTTTTTTTTTGATATATGAACTCTTATTTTATTTCCTGTTTACCTTTTTTTAATGTAAACTTTATTTTCTTCCTTTTCTTTTTAGATATATGAACTTTTTTTTTTTTTTTACAATTAGCTTTTAACAATAGGACTATAGGCCGGGTTATATAACAGACCGACTTAAAAAAAACGACATTTAAAGGGCCCCATTTTGAAAGTTCGCCCAGGGCCCCCGAAATCTCCCACACGGCCCTGATGTAATGGGCCGTATGAATGTCTTGTATTTGCTTTTTTTTTTTTTGGATTGGTTCTTTCTTTTATATAGAATAAGTTGTTAAAATATGTATGAAATAACAGCTAGCACACTGGTAATTTAATGAATATGTAAGTGAGAGGTCAATGGTTCAAATATAATGGGACGTACGAATGTCTTGTATTTTTTTTATTTGGATTGGTTCTTTCCTTTATATAGAGTAAGTTGTAGAAATATGCATGAACTAACAGCTAGCACACTGGTAATGTAATGAATATGTAAGTCAGAGGTCAATGGTTCAAATCGTAGCTCACACATTTTTGGTTGATTTACCAGAGCAGACCGGTTCGACCCTTTTTATAGAATGAGTTGTACAAATATGCATGAAGTAACAGGTAGCACACTGGTAATGTAATGGATATCTTTTTATAGAATGAGTAGTTGTACAAATATGCATGAAGTAACAGGTAGCACACTGGTAATGTAATGGATATGTAAGTGAGAGGTCAATGGTTCAAATCCTATCTCACACAATTTTGGCTGATTATTCAGAGCAGTGCTAACGTGTTGTTGACGTGTCAGTTGTTCGTTGAACCTCGCCACATCAGTTTATCGTGCACGTAATTATTAAAAGTACTAGATTGTAGTTTAGTCCAAATTTGACCCAAAATCTCGAATACCTTGGCCCCGTTTGATAGGAGGGCATTTTTCTGAAATGATCTTATCTGAATTACTCTGAACTGATCTGAATTTGTTGAAAATTTGATTGAAAACCAACGAATTAGTATCAGTTATGGATAAATACATTGATAGTTTCCCTTAAAAAAAATACATTGATAATTATTTGAATATTTCTTATATGATCTGCTCTGATTTGAATGATTCTGATATAATATGATGTGATTTGAATGAGTTTGAACTGACGAATACTACTTTTATTAAATTATTTCAAACAGGGCCTTAGTTTAATACTTGAGCCTAGGGATGACAATGGACCCAGGACCCGACCCAGACCCGGCGGACCCGACCCACTTGGGTCGGATCTGGGTCCACTTTTTGGAGACCCAATGGATCTGGGTCGGGTCCGGACCCGATGATAAATGTGTGGGTTGGATGTGGGTCTTTGATCTGAGACCCAGACCCGACCCATGGACCCGCGGACCCGGCTAAAAATATAGAAAAAAAAAAAACAAAACCTAATTTTTCACCATACTAGCCTTCCGCGTTCATTTTAATTTCTTAGTCTTCTCATGAGTCACGCACTCACGCACTCATGCCCAATCTTTCTCCGCGACCTCGCCACTGCCTCAAAATCCTTCGATGCCGCTCTCCCTTAGTATTTTTGAAGTTCTAAGTAAAACAAGATGGATGGGGAATGTCTACTATAGTGACGATCGCAAAGCACATTGACGCATTAACGATCGTAAACCACATCGAGATGGAAATATCATAAGGTCCCCAACTACAAAATATGAATTTTTTTTTATATATAAAAGACCCATCTTGGACCCAGACCCACTGGATCCTGGCGGGTCTGGGTCTGGATCTGTGAATTTTGGACCCGATGGATCTGGGTCGGATCTGGGTCTGCCTGTAAAGACACGGATCCGGGTCTGGATCCTATCGGACCCGACCCAGACCCGACCATTGCCATCCCTACAGTTGAGCCTCGTGCTGACTACGATCTAACCCAACTGTACCAAAACGTCATTTATGCCAATAATACAAATTAGTCATTAAGATTAAGTAGTGATTAACCTTGTTGACATACTTGAGGGACAAAAGATAGTTCACCATTGTATACATCAAAAAGAAACTTCTGATTCATTTGCTGATAAGCCCCTAACATGGACGGTCCATTTTCGGGAGCGGGCTGAATTGTCATACAAAACCCATTAGGATGCCCATCGGGCTGAATCGAAAACAAATTAATGCCGCTGTCTAACTGTAGCTCCACTTCTTCACTGCTGGTTTCTGTTTTCTTGAAGTGGAATGAGAAACTTGGGTATTTTTGCTCATCTGGTCTTTGTGGATAACAAAGATCAGGGCCCAGTGCCGTTACGGGTAATGGCTCAAACCCAAACTGTGAAAAATGGGCCATCATAGCATCCTTTACAATGGAATAAGGTGTTTTGGTTAAGACCGTGAATGGTACACCTGGGTTGATGAAGAAACCTGAAGAAAAATTCACATCGTCTAGCTTGAACATCGATTCGTTGATGGGTAGCCTAGTTCCATCAAGTGAAATACCTGATAAGTATAAGTGGTAACGGGCTTGGGCATTCATACCAATTTGTTGGACTACTTTATCACCATCCGCGGCTATTTGGGCATCATCCCCGAATGTGACGGAGGACATGCCCTTATCGGGCATGGCCGTAAATGGGACACAATAAGAAAACCGACCTTTAATTTGTTGATCCAATTGACGAAGAAACGATCTTGGGCCGGGAGCGAGTCCAAAGACCCCGGCCACAATATTGTCGCTACGGAAGGGAAAGCCCGTGTTAAACATCCCACACCCGAAAGCGAGATTTGGGAAATGGACGTATTGATCTTCTGCATTTGTGAACCTAAAGTTGTCCGAGCCTAGGAAACCTTTGGACCGACCCGTACCATAGGTTTGGATAAACCCACATGAACCTTGGTAACTAATTTGAGGGTAACAACGCGAGTCATTTAATTGCATACGGACATAGGAAGGGGAGTTCCCCGCAATTACATCCCCGGTGGTTATATAGATGCACGGGTTACACCCGGCACATTGGAACCATGTTTCATCGGAGAAGAGGTCGAGGAGTAGGTAACGATCGTACGCAGCTTCTTGATCATCTCCACTACCTACAAAAACTTGAGTTACGAAAAAACCCGGTACAGATGCAAAAGGAGCTTTTATCAACTTAGGAAACCGATTTGCGTTTCTTTTGTTAGCATAAAATGACCGTGACACGGTTAAGTCGATGAGTGATTGGGTACGCTCTTTCGTGGTTAGATTATGAGGTACCATTTTCAAGTGGGATGAGTCTATCGGAATCATTTTAATGGAGAATGCATTGACTTGGTAATGGATAGAAATGACATGTAGTAACAGATGAAAAAGATTGATTATTATGAGCTTCATTTCTTTTTTGGTTGAACACTGACAAAATGGGGCTATGTTTTTATGTTTTGTGTTGGTACAATGAATATTGCTATTTTTTAGATCAAATGAATATTAATGGAATATAAATGAATAGATTTGAAAACATTGATTGAATTTGGAAATATTTATGTGACCTATTTCATTCTAAGTTTGGAGTATTTCTTACCAAATTATGCTAATTATGCATTTATGTCGTGATTCTTATTAGTAAAAAACACATAGAACTTTGGAAAGTTCTTTGTTACATTTAATACAGTGGAAATCTCTTTGAATTACTTAAAGTAGTACTAAGAAATAAAACCTTTTCTCTCTCAAAAAAAAAAGAAATAAAACCTTTTGAAATCCCAAAAGAAACGTTTCTTTTGTTTTATTACTAGCAAAAATTTAAGACAGCCAACTAATCCAAGGCAAACGAAAATTAATTAGTTTTAATGATCCTATTTTTCTAGTGTGTGCTCAACTGCTCACAAAGTCACAAGGCACCCCGTCAAATTAAAATCTATTCTAAGCCTTATTAGATGAGATTTTCACTTGTAAACAAATTATTGAGTCATTGATCAATTGAGGAAAACATCACACAAAGTCACAAGGCACCCCGTCAAATTAAAAGTCGTTCTTCAAGGCAATTGTTTGTTCGAGCTAATTAAGGAGAGGATCATCTTGGTGCAGTGGGTTTTGCAATTGTAATATAGCGATCGAGTCTAATCTTTGCACTAGTGATGTTTAAGCGTACTTCTTCTTATCAATCCAAAATAAAGTCGTGCAAATTATCTATATGTATGTAGAGTTGTTCAATCTTAACCACTTGGCCAAAGTTTCAGTAAGCCTACCCAAACACCAATACTTAGTTTCGCCACTGATTGACCAACGGACCCTAAATGAGGATCGAGGTTAGCCCAGTGGTTAAAAAGTCAACCTCACAAAGGATTGTCTCAGGTTGAAATCATCATACCTCCACCCCCGTAGTATTAGCTGCTCCTATGTATCTAAAACCATGTAATTACAAAATGCTGCAAATACCCCAAAACTAATTACCGTGTGAAGGACAGAGGAGATTCAATAACAATGCACAAAATAGAGAAATTATGCAATTCGATGTAATTAATTAGAATTTTGAAATATGCTAAGGTGTATGCTAATTCGCTCACAGGAGCTCTTAATCTAAAGCGATAGAGTAATCGAAAAGCTAGTTATGTTTGTAGATCATCTTCAAGAGGTTTCAAAAGTGGATAATCTGTAGTAAGATCTTGTTCTGACAATGTATCATTCTCAACCTGAGGAGTCCAAAGAACTTCAGCAGCCTGCGCGAAAAATTGGATGATCAGTAAAATCTTCAGGTACAAATCGAAAGGAATCGAAAAGTATCTTTACGAGACTTCTTACAATGGTCTCATAGGGGTCGTTTGGATACCCTCAAAAATGATAGGAATTTCATTTTCCTGGGAATTGGGGTTTTGTGGGGTTGTTTGGATAACCCATTTTTGAAGAAGTGGGGGAATTGGAAATTCCTTGGGAATTTCTAATTCCTATGAAGCATAGGAATTAAATTACCTAGCCCCCCATGGTCATTCACAATTCCTATGGTCTAAAATATGTACAATTACTACTTTACCCTTTAATTACTTATTTTATGTTTATTTAGCTACATTAATAGAGGGTAAGTTAGTCATTTTAATAATTAAGCAAAGGAATTGTGTATGGTAACCAAACAAGTTATGGGAAATTAATTCCAAGGAATTCTAAATTCCTAGATGGTATCCAAACGTTGTAAGGCGAATTCCCGGGAATTTACCATAGGAATTCATTTCCCGGGATAATCTATTTCCTACAAGAATTTAATTGTTATGTTATCCAAACGACCCCATAGTAAGGAATAGTTTCAAGCTTTTGCAAGGCTTCTCTCAAATGTACGCTTCCTTTTTTTTTTTTTGAAAGGAAATGTACGCTTCCTTTGATCGTAGGTAGTTCAAATACTCCTTTAACATCCATGAGAAGTGTAACCTGCACACACATTTGACATCCGTCGTTACAGCCAACGAAAACAAAATACTTTGGATTATTTACGCATGATTTGCCATGAGGGACACGTAAAATGATCTGACATAGGCAGTGAAACGTAAGATATACGCTCGACTGTTAGCCTCTTACCACAATGAACTCGCTGGTAATTCCAGTGGTTTCCGCAGTTCTTTGGATATGTTTCTTGACGTTGTCCACATTGACCAGTGTTTCCTCATCAAACTTCGCTCTTTCTTCCAGCGATAATTTATCGAAGAGCTTTTCACCATCTGCCATCCTTCTTTTAGTAGTTACCTGATCATGATATAGGTAGATTCAAAATTTCGAATTAAAACAAGAACAGAAATAATTAGTTCCTAAAAAGTTCAGTCACTAGATAATCTTAACTATCAGTATATCTGCTTACAGATGAATAAGCTGACATGAAGTAGTCACTGTGTCGAAGCAAGGCTCTTGTTGTTCTTGCCACCAGAACAAATCAGCAGGAATTTACATTGCATGATCAGTAAACCTCACACTTAGCTTACTGATCAATCTTTCTAAGGTCATGCCTGTTATGCAAGTAACGAGTTAAGGGGAATAAATTCAAGGGGGAATGATTAGGGGGGATTTGATTAGGGGGGTAATAATTCCTTGATAGGAAGGTTTGGTACACCAAGGTAATGATTAGGGGGGTAATGTTTACATAGGTTTGGTTTGGGGGTAATCCTTACCAAGCAAAAAACTGAATTTGACATTCATTAGAAATATAAAAAATCAATTTTGGGCATAGATTAATTCGTGATTCTTTTGGCCGAAAATTGAGAAAACAATGGGATTAGTTTGAATCAAATTTGTGCAAAGCAATTCGAAAATTTTGCCAGAAATTGGCCAAAAATGCAATTAAAAATAATTGGATTGATTTTACTGCAATTATGAGACATAATTTTCTGAAATTCAAAAAAAAAAAGAAAACCAAATCAATTTTTCCCCAATTCAATTTTGACCAAAAACTCCAATCAAACCCAAAACCTAATCAATCAACCCCAAATTGAGATTGGATCATCAATTAAAAGGGTATTACATACCTTAACAATGGGGGAATTTATCATAGTGATGATTTGATGATTGAATCGTTCATAAGATGAGCGTGGGTGGTGCGCTGGGCGTACGCGGACGACGCGTTGACTGAGCATGGTTGTGCGTTAGGCGTACAAGTCATTGCCGCGGCTGTAATGTCGTCGGCCGACAAAGTCATGCGGCGGCTGTAATGCGTGGTGGCAGAGGAGGAAGAGGAGAGAGAAAGAAGAAAGTAACGAGATGAAGATGGTGAAGATTGAGAGATGTGGGCTGAAACTATTACTCCCCTAATCTTTTCAGGGTGGGGTGAAGGAGGAAAATGTTAGGGCCTTATGGAGGTAATGAGTTCAGGCTCAAATGTTTTCCTCTCAATCCAAACATACAATCGGGCCAGAATCATTACTCCTTAACTTTTTAGGGGCTTATTACTGCCAATCCAGGCAGGCCCTAAGTCGAGAAAAAGAGTGAGAATGGTTGAATGTGATTCTCATTGCAATGTAACGAGATCTTCATACGAATTTAATTACTGCAGAGACTCCAAGGTAAGAGATCGAAAAGCAAGAGGTACCTCTGAAAACGTAGCTTATGCCCTTTGAGGTAGACGTATCAGCAGTTAGAGCAATCTGGTTCAGCTCACTTTGAAGCGATTTTGCTGTTCCTAACACCCCAATCTAAAATTCACCATTAATTTATCATTACTTCTCAAATCTTAACCAATAAGCCAAAACATTATTGTTCATTCATATTCAATTCTGCTATATCGAAGTTTTCAAGTCTAGCCATCCTAGCAACGAATGAACAGCTATGTTACCAAACATGAGTAACTACTCATCTAATGTTTTACAAGAGAACATAGAAATAAAGATAGATCGATACTCCCTCCGATTCTTTAAGATCTTATTTGACTTATTGTTTTTTAAAAGTCACATCGAGAGTCATACTCCCTCCTATCCACTTTTATTTTCCCCTTTCGAAAACTGTTTTTGAGTAGCCATGTTCGTAGCTACTTCTAGACCAAATGAAATACCCGTTTACTATAAAATCAAATAAGCTTGGTAGAATGCACTGCAGAATAGAATATGTACTAATTTTTTCAACAAGTGAACAATTCATTTGATCTAAAAGTAGTTGCGAACATGGCTACTCGAAAACAGTTTTTGAAAGGGGAAAATAATAGTGGGTAGGAGTAGTATATATTTAGACCATATCAGATACGCACTTGCCTTAGAATCAAGTGATCGAACACATGAACATTCAATTTGATCAAAATGTGACTCTCGAGTCTCGACATGACCATTCAATTAAAACAACCAAATAAACAAGTAGTTCATCAAGAATTGGACGGAGTTTAACTTTTGGCAATCTTTTAACCATCCTTGCTTCATTGCCTTAGCTTCGAAGAGGCTCCTTATGTCTAAAACGTTTTCTATCAACCTGTTAGTGTAAAATGAACTATCCAAGTTCTTTCATGATAAACAGAATTGTACAAACAGACCATAAATATTGACTCATCAATCTCGGCGAACTAATTAAGCTAAAGGACATCTACATACTACAGGCCAAAGATTTTCACTTGCTTCATTATCCACAAACGAAACCAAACAAAATTGATTGTGTTCAAACATTAGACCTCAAAAAAAAGAAAAAAGAAAAAAAGTAAAATTTACCTGAAGCTTAATGATGCTATTTCTTTCTTGAACCGTTACTAACCAATCCTCGCACAGAACACAAATTCCCACCGTAACGGAAACCAAAGCGGCAAGAAAACCAAAAAAAGCCCATACTGCTTTCGTGTCTTCTTCCGTCCATGGCTTTGCCTCCACTTCATCACCACCTCGAGATGACGAAGACGAGTACGATCGCCTGTAACTGCTCGAGCTCGAACTTGAACTTGACCTAGAGCTCGAACTTGACCTTGACCTTGATGAGCCACCAGAAGAGCGCGAGCTCCTCGAGGAAGATGACCTTCCACCCATCCTGCCCCCTGACGCAGCCCATGCAGGGTATCTACGGTCGTGTATGATCATCAACAAACATACTAACACGGCCGCGGCAACGGGTTTTCTTAGAGACTTGATAGCACTTGTAATTGCATCGAGAATTAACTCAATTGGGTTTTTCAATGAAGTTTTTCCTTGTTCATTATTATAATTATGATCATGTTCGGGATTGATTTCATAATTGAATATGAAGGGTTTCTTTGATGAAAATAATACTTTAGGGTTTTTGTTATTGTAGGGGTTTTGGAGGAGAAGTGTTGTAGAAGCTGCTTGAGTTTTGTATGGAGGATGTTGAAGAAAGAGAGTTTGAGGAGATGAACATATTGCGTAGTGAGATTGATTATGGTGGTATGCTGTAGGAATTACCCTAGATTTCAACACCAGTGTGCTTGCCATTCTATTAATCGCAGAAGTCTTCGCCTTATGCCAAAGGCTATGGCAGGACATAAGTGAGGAGTAGGGAACACATTTAAAATAATTTAAATTTTTTTGCGCAATTTGCACCCAAGACTTTGCCCACTTGTGCTATTGACTTTCAATTGCTCAATTTGACCCGTACCTTAGATTAATTTAAAAAGCTTTTCATTTATGTGCAATAATTCAACCATTTTTGTAATTATCCATCAGATTTTCCTATAAATTTAATTTTGTGGCCTTTAAAAATATTCAAAAATATCCAATATACTTTATGTATTTTAATATGTTAACTAATATATTAGAAAAGGATTAAAGATGGAATCGATGGGAAAAAACCCCTATAATTATAATTTCATGAAATTAATATCCTTTCAGAAATATTCCTATAAAATATCAACTTACTAGTACGAGATTATGTTATATGCTCATGTTTAGATTAAGGGAAGGAAGGGGGGTGGGGACAAATGATGATCATTGTTTGTTAGGATACCTACAAAGTTAGAGGTGAACAGGAGGTAAACACTGTCATATATATTAGAACAACATTTACTCACCAAACGCCGCAAAGCATCACCAAACTAAACCATGCATGTGAAAGACAGAGGAACTCCAACAGACAGAGAAGAAAAATGCAATTCGATGTTAGAATTTAATGTGTTGATTTGCTCGCAAGTCTCGAAGCGATAAGCAAACCGAATAATTGATAATTATGGTAGAAGATCATCTTCAAGAGGTCTCAAAAGTGGATAATCTTTAGTAAGCTCTTCTTTTGACAATGTATCATTTTCATCCTGAGGAGTCCAAAGAACTTCAGCAGCCTGCGCCAATAATCGGATTATCAGTAACAAATCCGAAGGCATCGTTAAGTATCTGAACAAGAGTAAGATTTCTTACAATAGTTTCATAGTAAGGAATAGATCCAAGCTTTTGCAAGGCTTCTTTCAATTCCACACTTCCTTTGATTGTAGGCAACTTAAGTTCTCCTCTAACAGCCATCAGAAGAGTAATCTGCACACACATTTCACAACATCGTTACAGCCATGCGCCAACACAAGACAAAATTTATAGTCATAGATAGATGTATGGAGGATGACTATAAAAAAAACAGGCAGGGAAACAACTCGATTATGTATTATCTCACTGCTAAAATAAACTGACATAAGTGGCACAGAAGATCTGCACTCGGACTCTTACCACAATGAAATCGCTGCTAATTTCTGTGGTTTCCGGAGTTTTTTTAATATGTTTCTTGATGTTGTTCACATTAACCAGTGTTTCCTCATCGAACGTTGCTCGTTCCTCCAAAGACAACTGCTTAAAGAGATTTCTGCCATCCCAGATCCTTCTTTTTCGGTTCACCTGATCATGACGAAGGTAACTTTAAATAAAAAAAAACAAGAAACAGTTGCTATATATACAGTTCAGTCAGTCTTATCAACTTACAGATGAATAAGCTGATATGAAGTAGCCATTGTGTTGAAGCAAGGCACGTATTGTTTCTGCCACAAGAACAATTCAACAGAAGTACATTGATGATTAATACTAAACCAAAGTCTATGTATCATGCACTAACAATATCAATTTAAATTAGGCGGCAACAAGAGAGCCAACGGTGTGATGTTATCCTCGTTACAATGTAATGAAATCTTCCTTTAACTAAGAAAGCATCATCGACTATCACGAGGACGTACCTGTCAAAACGTAGCTTATGCCCTTAGAGGTTGACGTATCAGCTGTTAGAGCAATCTGTTGGGTGGGGTCCAACCCTCCTTAATTTATTGTTTGTTATTTTTCTTATTGTATTGTTTTTATTTTCAGAAAAAAAAAAAAGAAAAATGAAAAGAAAAACAGAAAAGAAAAAAAAAGAAAGAAAAAGAAAACAGAAAAAAGAAAGTGTGTGTGTGGCGGGTGTTTATCTTTGTGAGACATGTGGTCTCACTTTACTCTTGGTCAAAAGAGGAAAGGGGGCTGATTTCTGGGGGTATTTCGACAGAAGCAAGAGAGCAAGCCCAGGAAACAGAAGAAAACACAAACACATACAAAGAGAGTGAGAGAAACACAAGTGAGGTTTCTTCCGATCAGAAAAAACACAGTGACGCAGAGGACTCCGACTTGGCTTGAAGCTCGTCATCAGCTTGCAAAGTGGGAGCTACTGCATATAGGTGTTTTCTCTATTTGTATCATCAAGTCCAGGTAACAAGTATCTTTCTTTTGGGATTCTTTTGTACAATTGATTAGGGTAATCAATTTGTATTGATCCGAAAGATATTAGGTTGTAGCTGGATTGATTTGTTGTTGTTTCGAGTTAGGGGCATAGCTTGAAATTTTGAACCTTTGTATTTTGCTAAATTGATTAGTGAAATCGATTATTGGTGCCCAGTGGTTTTTCCCTTCGAATTGGAGGGTTTCCACTTAAATTCTGGTGTTGGTTGTTTGTCTCTTGTTTGATTTCGTTTTGCATTTGGTTAGGACTAATTGCGTCGAATTGCTGCCGAATTTTTGCTAGACTGTTTTGGTGTCTTTTAGGCATAACAGTGGTATCAGAGCTTAGGTTCTAAGCTTAGGCTATAAGCTAGGTTATAATGGAGTCTAGTAGTTCGGGTTCAATGATTAAACTGACCTCCACCAATTATTCCATGTGGAAGTGTATGATGGAGGATCTTTTAGTGTGTAAAGACCTCTTTGAGCCTATTGACGCAAATCCCGGAACCCCTGATAACCCTCCTCCTAAGCCCGACTCTATGAGTGAGAAAGAGTGGGCGAATATGAAACGTAAGACCTTAGCTACCATTAGGCAGTGGGTTGACAAGACTATCCATAGTCATATATCGCGAGACACCGATGCTTTTGAAGTGTGGAAGAAGTTGCAAAACCTTTATGAGAGGAAATCGGCTCATAACAAAGCCTCTTTGATTAAGAGACTTGTTAATTTGAAGTTGAAAGTGGGGAAGTCAGTTTCGGAACATCTTGGTGATTTTCAAGATGTTATTAATAAACTGACGTCCATGAATATTGTGCTTGATGATGAGTTGCAAGCACTTTTCCTCTTGAGTTCCGTTCCGGATACATGGGAAACCATGGTGGTGTCTATTAGCAATTCCGCTCCTAGTGGAAAGCTAACGATGGATATGATTAAAGATAGTATGTTCAACGAAGAGATGAGGAGGAAGGAGATGGGTTCGGATAATGCTCAGGCCCTTGTTACGGAGAGTAGGGGCAGGGGCAGAAGCAAGGGTCCAAAGAACCGTGGCAAGTCCAAGGGTCGTTCTAAGTCTCGGGATTACAAGGACAATATCATTTGTCATTATTGTAATAAGCCGGGACATGTTCAGAACTTTTGTTGGGTTCGGAAAAAGGACTTGAAAAATGGAAAGCAGTTAAAAAGTGCGGATGGTGCGGGTACGGCCGCAATTGCAAGTGATGATCCAGTCACTTTAATTTGTGCTACAAGTGACTGTTCTCATATCACTAATTCCAACAGTGAGTGGCTTATTGATACGGGGGCCTCTTTTCATTGTGCTCCGGAGAGTGAATATTTCTCAAACTATCGAACGGGTGATTTTGGTAGTGTGAAAATGGGAAATAATTCTTCGGCGAGCATAATTGGTATTGGTGATATTCGGGTGGAGACAAATGTCGGATGCACGATCACTTTGAAGAATGTGCGTCATATACCCGATTTACGTCTTAACTTGCTATCCGCCACTGTTTTTGACCAAGAGGGTTTTCATCACACTTTCGGTAGTGGAAAGTGGAGGATGACCAAAGGGTCGATGCTTGTAGCTCGTGGAGAGTTGTGTTGCACTCTTTATAAGACACACATGAGAGTGTGTGGTGGTGAAATTAATGTCGTTGAAGAAGTTTCCTCATCAAATTTGTGGCATAGGAGACTTGGGCATATGAGTGAGAAAGGAATAAAGATCTTGGCAGAGAGGTCTTTAATTCCGGCGGATAAGAGTATATCTCTTAATCCTTGTGATCATTGTGTACTAGGTAAGCATCATAGAGTTTCTTTTCGTAAACGATCAAAACGGAAAGAATCTAAGCTAGCCTTAGTGCACACTGATGTGTGTGGTCCAATTGAAGTGGAATCGGCAGGGGGTCACTTGTATTTTGTGACTTTCATTGATGACCATACACGTAAGACATGGGTTCATCTTATGAAGCATAAAAGTGAAGTCTTCGAAATTTTTCAGAAATTTCATGCTATGGTGGAGAGGGAGACAGAGAAAAAATTGAAATGTCTCCGTAGTGACAATGGAGGTGAATATACCTCAAATGAGTTCAAAAGTTACTGCTCCAAGCATGGAATTAGGCATGAGAAGACTGAGCCGGGCACTCCACAACACAATGGAGTGGCAGAGAGGATGAATCGCACCATTGTCGAGAAAGTTAGATGCATGTTGAGGATGGCAAACCTTCCAAAGAAGTTTTGGGGTGAAGCTGTCAATAGTGCAGTTTATTTGATCAACCGTTCACCTTCCGTTCCGCTTGGTCTTGACATTCCTGAAAGGTTATGGTCTGGACGTGATTCCTCTTATTCTCATTTGAGAGTGTTTGGGTGTAAGGCTTTTATGCTTGTGCCGAAAGAGAAGAGGTTAAAGCTTGATAGCAAAGCTACTCCTTGCATTTTCATGGGTTATGGTGATGAGGAGTATGGCTATAGGCTATGGGATCAGGAGAGGAGAAAAGTGGTCAGAAGTAGAGACGTGGTCTTTCGTGAGCAAGAGATTGGCTCCGACATGCTAGTTGAAAAGTATGTCGACACATGTGCTACTTCCGACCTAACACCAATTCCTACTCCTATTGTTGATCATATTGCAGGTGAAGGTGAAAATGAAGGTGGAGAGCAGATCTTTGAAGAAGATCAACCACAAGTGTCCGATAACAATGAAGAGACACTTGAGGATGAGGAAGAAGGGGCTGTAGAGCAGGGGGAGCAGCCCGTTACTCATCCCACAGGGGCTGATCAGGAGCTTAGGCGATCAACCCGTGAGCGTAAGCAATCAACTTGGTACTCGAGTGACGAGTACATCCTCCTTACTGAAGAGGGGGAGCCTGAAACTTATCAAGAAGTGCAGTCACTATCCGATAAGAATGAGTGGAATGCCGCAATGGAAGATGAGATGAACTCTTTGTTGAAAAATGATACATATGAGTTGGTGAAGCTTCCAAAAGGCAGAAAAGTGTTGAGAAACAGGTGGTTATTCAAGTTGAAGAAAGACGGTGATAATCTAGTGAGGCATAAGGCGAGATTGGTGGTGAAAGGTTGTTATCAAAAGAAGGGTATCGATTTCAATGAGATTTTCTCACCGGTTGTGAAGATGACTTCGATACGAGTCGTGTTAGGCCTAGCCGCTAGCTTGAACCTTGAAATCGAAAAACTTGATGTGAAGACCGCTTTCTTACACGGTGACTTGCACGAGGAGATTTATATGGAGCAGGCGGAGGGGTTTGAAGTGAAAGGGAAAGAGCACTTAGTGTGCAAATTGAAGAAGAGCCTTTACGGGCTTAAACAAGCACCAAGGCAGTGGTATAAAAAGTTCGATGCCTTTATGACGAGTCATAATTAGAATCGGACAGAAGCTGATCCTTGTGTGTATTTTAGGCTGTTCCCGGATGGTAACTTCATTATTCTTCTCCTTTATGTTGATGATATGCTTATTGTGGGGCAGAATGGTGATATGATAAGCAGCCTTAAAGAAGACTTGTCTAAGTCTTTTGATATGAAAGATTTAGGCCCTGCCAAACAGATTTTAGGCATGCAAATCATACGAGATCGGAAAGCTGGTAAGTTGTGGGTTTCACAAGAACGCTATATTGAACGTGTATTTGAAAGGTTCAATATGAAGAGCACTAAGCCAGTGAGTACTCCACTAGCGGGCCACTTTAGGTTGACAAAAGAAGATTGCCCGACTAGTGATGAAGAAAAAGAAGGTATGTCTTCCATACCATACTCCTCTGCCGTTGGGTCTTTGATGTATGCGATGGTCTGTACACGACCTGATATTGCATATGCAGTTGGAGTGGTGAGTCGGTTCTTGTCTAATCCCGGAAAAACTCATTGGGAGGCGGTGAAGTGGATTCTTAAATATTTGAGGGGAACATCGAAAATGTGTTTATGTTTTGGAAAATCTGATCCTATACTTTTAGGATACACTGATGCGGATATGGCGGGTGATATTGATGGTAGAAAATCCACCTCGGCTTACTTGTTCATGTTTGCGGGGGGAGCCATATCTTGGCAATCTAAGCTTCAAAAGTGTGTAGCTTTGTCTACCACTGAGGCTGAATATATTGCCGCCGTTGAAGCTAGTAAAGAGATGTTGTGGCTTAAACGGTTTCTCCTAGAGTTAGGTTTGGAACAAGAGGAGTACATTGTACATTGTGATAGCCAAAGTGCTATTGATTTGAGCAAGAATACCATGTACCATGCTCGAACAAAACACATTGATGTCCGTTACCATTGGTTGAGAGAGGTCATCGAGGATGAGCTTTTGAAGTTGTTGAAAATCCACACCGACAAGAATGGGGCTGACATGTTGACTAAGGTCTTACTCGGCCACAAATTTGCAAGTTTTTGCAAGTTGGCCGGGATTGTCTCCAAGTGAGTTGTAGGAGACGTATCTCCTCCTAATCGGGTTGGAGGGGGAGATTGTTGGGTGGGGTCCAACCCTCCTTAATTTATTGTTTGTTATTTTTCTTATTGTATTGTTTTTATTTTCAGAAAAAAAAAAAAGAAAAATGAAAAGAAAAACAGAAAAGAAAAAAAAAGAAAGAAAAAGAAAACAGAAAAAAGAAAGTGTGTGTGTGGCGGGTGTTTATCTTTGTGAGACATGTGGTCTCACTTTACTCTTGGTCAAAAGAGGAAAGGGGGCTGATTTCTGGGGGTATTTCGACAGAAGCAAGAGAGCAAGCCCAGAAAACAGAAGAAAACACAAACACATACAAAGAGAGTGAGAGAAACACAAGTGAGGTTTCTTCCGATCAGAAAAAACACAGTGACGCAGAGGACTCCGACTTGGCTTGAAGCTCGTCATCAGCTTGCAAAGTGGGAGCTACTGCATATAGGTGTTTTCTCTATTTGTATCATCAAGTCCAGGTAACAAGTATCTTTCTTTTGGGATTCTTTTGTACAATTGATTAGGGTAATCAATTTGTATTGATCCGAAAGATATTAGGTTGTAGCTGGATTGATTTGGTGTTGTTTCGAGTTAGGGGCATAGCTTGAAATTTTGAACCTTTGTATTTTGCTAAATTGATTAGTGAAATCGATTATTGGTGCCCAGTGGTTTTTCCCTTCGAATTGGAGGGTTTCCACTTAAATTCTGGTGTTGGTTGTTTGTCTCTTGTTTGATTTCGTTTTGCATTTGGTTAGGACTAATTGCGTCGAATTGCTGCCGAATTTTTGCTAGACTGTTTTGGTGTCTTTTAGGCATAACACAATCTTGTTCAGCTCACTCTGAGGTGATCTTGCTGTTCCTAACACCCCAATCTAAGATTCACATCAAAGTTATCATTAGTTCTCAAATTTTCTTTCATTTTCATTTTTTATTTTTTCATAAATAAGATGAGGATGGGCCATTATTTTGGCTACATATGTAACACATCTATCTCAACTAACTAGTTAATTCACTTGCATTATCAATTCACGCACACCAAATAATAGTACCCCGTATTATTTCAAAAAAAAAAAAATTAATAGTACTCTGTAGTCCGTACAACTTTTTCCAATAAAACGAAAGTATGTACTCCCGTGGAGTGTTCACAAGAATTTTACCAAAAAAAGGTATTAATCCCTTGTTTGAACCTCAACCAACAGCTTAGGGTTCAATATTTAGTTTGATATTCGGTTTGGATGGTTCCAAGTCAAAGAACACGATTTGAGTGTCCTATCATCCAATTGGAAGACCCAAATTAGATAGCAAAAACCAACGTTAAATTTACCTGAAGCTTAATGATGCTATTGCTTTCTCGAGCCGTCACGATTTGATCCTCTAACGCGGTCGAACTGCCTATTCGAGCCCTCACCATTAGATACAAATACACTGCCACAAATGCCACAAGAGCCGAAAACGAGGCGAAAGCATAAACCAATTCTCTCCGGTTTTTTTTTTGAAAATAGTAGCATAGCATAGAAATAGAAAAGTTACAATAGAGTTTTAGAGTACATCATCTTAACTCCTACTAGCACCGCCCGGGTCAATATCCTCCCCCGGATTGAAGCGGGGAACAAAGGCGCCATTTTCAGCAAAATACATTTGAACAACCAAAGGGGGGGTTACAAGATGCTTAAATTGAATACATGTTATGGTTCTCCTAGCTTCACGAGCTAGATGGTCAGCAACTTGAACCCACGTCCTCGGAATGTAGTGGGTTTTCTCCACAATGCCATCCTCGATGAATACCCTGCACATATCATAGAGATTGATAAATCTATCCTTGACCTTTTCTTCTCCTTGTATGCCTAAAGTGACGAACTTGCAGTCACTTAGGAACATCACCGACTGCCTATGCTGATCCTTGCACCATTGGGCAGCTGCAAGAAAGCCAAGGACCTCCGCATGGGGAGCATCCATGGCGAAAACAGTAGCCATAAACCCAGCTGCCCAGGTTCCATTAGGGTGAAGCAGAACACCACCCACTCCTGCAAAGTCAGCGTTTGGGGCAAAGGAGGCATCCACAAGTAATGTGAAGTGCGGTCGGGGAAAGATCAAGTAATTCTCTCCGGTTGGCTTCATTCTCTTCCTCCCTTAAGGCATACAATTGTGCGTAATCAATGCTCGAGCTTGATCTCCATCTTGGCGTATCTGAACCCGAACTCCAATAATAGGAATCTGAATCCCAACTTGACCTCCATCTTGGCCTATCTGAACCCGAACTCCAATAATAAGAATCTGAATCCGAACTTGACCTCCAACTTGAACCCGAACCTGAACTTGGACTATCAGAAGAAGAGCTCCACGAGGAGAATGAGTCGCCACCCATCCTGCCTCCGGACGCGGCCCGTGCAGGGTATCTACGGTCGTGTATGATCATCAATAAGCATACTAACACGGCCGTGGCCGCCGGTTTACTTAGACACTTGATGGCACTTGTAATTGCATCGATAATTAACCCAAATGGGTTCTTTGGTGAAGTTTTTACTTGTTCATTGTTAATATTCTGTTCAAGTTTGGGATTTGAGAAGTTCGGGGTGTTGGTTTCATGTTGATTGATTTTGAAGGGTTTATTTGATAATAATACTGTAGGGCTTATGTTATTATTGTTGGATTTTGGGAGGAAAAGTGTTATTGAAGTTGCACAAGTTTTGTATGGAGGATGTCGAAGAAAGAGATTTTGAGGGGATGAAGATATTGTGTAGTGAAATTGGTTATGGTGGTATGTATTGTAAGATTAGACAGAGGAAGAATTGATAGAAGACATTGTATTGTTCTCATTGATTCAGTTGGTTTATATACAATGTACAGAGGAGTCAAAGGCTAATCAAATCCCTATATTCACGTTGCTAACCTAGGTAAGAATAAAGTATTACTTAGAATAAGAAACTAATCTAGGAAAGGGAAAAGACAGTAAATCAATTTACACCAAAATTACATGGGAACGTATATTGAACATTATAGTGAGATGCTGTGATTGATCATGAATTGATCTTTTCCTTAATACGCCCCCGCAAGACGGACGATCTTGGAATCAGGCCGATCTTGGATAGTAAGCAGTCAAAGCGCGGCCGTGGTAGTGGTTTGGTGAGGGCGTCAGCAAGTTGATCATCACCGGAGATATGTGTGACACGGAGGGAGCCATCACTAACTCGTTCTCGAACAAAGTGGAAGTCAAGGGCAAGATGCTTCATACGTGAGTGAAAAACAGGGTTAGCGGAGTAATGAGTGGCACTGAGGTTGTCACTATAGATGGTGGGGAGAGTGGTGGAGGAGTAACCAAGTTCAGACAGAAGAGAGACAAGCCACGTGAGTTCTGCTGTGGTGGATGCGACGGCACGGAATTCAGCTTCGGTGGAAGAACGAGCTAGGGTGCGTTGCTTCTTGGAGCTCCAAGAGATGGCATTACGACCAAGGTAGACAATGTAGCCACTTGTACTTCGAAATTCGTCTTTGTCACCAGCCCAATCTGCATCGGTGTAGGCGTGAAGGCGCATAGGGGAGTTGCGGTGGAGCATGAGTCCATGGTGTATGGTGCCAGCAAGGTACCGAAGCAGTCGTTTGACGGCAGTCCAATGATCTTCTGTAGGAGAGTGCATGTATTGGGATAATTTATTAACGGCAAAGGCGACATCGGGACGAGTGAGAGATAGATATTGAAGGGCGCCTACAGTGGCACGGTATTCGGTAGGAGTGGAGAGTGGTCGTCCACTGGTGAGGGTGAGAGTAGGAGTCGTGGCCATGGGGGTGGATACAGGTTTAGAGCCGAGCATGTGGGTGCGAGTGAGGAGGTCAGTGATGTATTTAGTTTGATTGAGAAATAAGCCAGCAGAGGAGGGTACAACTTCAACACCAAGAAAATAGGAGAGAGGGCCTAGGTCTTTGAGAGAGAAGCGTGTAGCAAGAGTTTTGATGAAAGCAGAGAGATGAGTTGGTGACGGGCCAGTGACTATGATGTCATCTACATAAACAAGAAGATAGAAAGTGGTGGAGGCAGTTTTGTAGTAGAAGAGGGAGGAGTCAGAGATGGTGGAGCGGAAGCCATTGGTAAGAAGGAAGGTCTTGAGTTCATTGTACCAAGCTCGAGGAGCTTGTTTGAGACCATAGATTGCCTTCCGGAGTTTACAAACATAGGAGGGGTAGGAGGGATCAATGAAACCCGGGGGTTGAGACATGTAAACGTCTTCGGTGAGAGTGCCTTGGAGAAAGGCATTGTTGATGTCGAGTTGGCGGAGAGTCCAGCCATGAGAGACAGCAAGAGAGAGAATGAGACGAAGGGTGGTGGGTTTGACCACCGGACTGAAAGTGTCGGAATAGTCCAAGCCAGGGCGTTGGTGAAAGCCTTTGGCGACAAGACACGCTTTAAAACGCTCAATGGAGCCATCAGGATTGTATTTAGTGCGATACACCCATTTGCAACCAACAACGTTTTGAGAAGAAGAGGGTGATACAAGGGACCAGGTGCCATTGCGGATGAGGGCATCGTACTCATCTTGCATCGCTTGGCGCCACTGGGGGTGTTTGAGTGCAATAGCAACGGTGCGGGGTTCAGTGGAGTCACAGACGGAGACGGTATTAGCATATTTGGGGTTCGGTTTGCGGATGTTGTTGGTGAGCCGAGTAGTGATAGTCCGGGTAGGAGGGGGAGGTAGAGAGGACCCAGAAGTGTGGGAGGAGGGTGAGGATGACGGAGAGTTTGGCGAGGGCGGCGCCGGAAAGTTATCAGAGGCCGGCGAGGCCGAGGAAGAAGTCGAGGCAGAGGACTCTGCCACAGATGCAGGGGACGGCAGTAAAGGGGATGGTGCTGCCGCGGAAGAGGAGGGAGAGGGCAAGATGACGGGAGATGAAGGAGGAGACGGTGCGGCGGCGCCGATGTGGGGGGGAGATGTCTGGGCCGAATCGGCGGTGGAAGGAGTAGCCGGGCTGGTGGCAGATGGGGAGGGTGATGCTGCGTCATGGAGTGAGGCAGGCGGAGAGCCAGTGTGAGCATCGGAGTGAGAGAGTGACGCCTGTACCGGCGGTGTATCGGAGCCGGGTGGTGGCGTGGGCTGACGGGGAGGGAGAGGAGAGGGAGATAGAGCTGTAAAGAAAGGAAGAGAAATAGGGGTCCAAGCAGAAATATCAGACGAAACTGACACATCAGAAGTATTAGATAAGGAGGGATAAGGGAATGAAGATTCCACAAACTTCATATGTCGGGATGTATATATTTTGTTAGTGGTAGGGTCAAGTGCATAATATGCACTTTGAGTGGAGGAATAGCCAACAAATATACACGCCTTTGACCGAGGTTCAAGCTTGTGAGCAGTATAGGGTCGTAACCAAGGGTAACAAAGACATCCGAAACTCCGTAATTTAGAGTAATTAGGAGCTGTCCCGAAAAGTTTGAGATAAGGAGATGAGTGTTTGAGAGTGGGGGTGGGGAGACGATTTATTAGATAGACAGCGGTGGTGAAGGCGAGGGGCCAATAAATAAGAGGCATGTGTGCGTGAGAGAGAAGAGTGAGTCCCGTTTCAACAATATGACGATGTCGTCTTTCCGCAAAACCATTGTGTTCGGGGGTGTGAGGAGGAGACGTGAGATGAGAGATGCCGTCGAGAGTAATGGTGGGAGTAAGTTTAATGTATTCACCTCCATTATCAGAGAAGAGTTGAAGGATGGGTCGTTTGAAGAATTTTTCCACAAGTGCACGAAATCGAAGAAAGGTGGGGTAAGTATCAGATTTGTTTTTGAGGGGGTAAATCCAAGTATACTTAGTAAAATGATCGACAAAGATCACATAATATTTCAAAGAATCGTAAGAGTAGACGGGAGACGTCCAAACATCAGAAAAGATAAGATCAAGAGGGGCTTGAGATTTTAGAGTAGAAGTAGAAAACGGCAACTTGTGACTTTTATTTAAATTGCAACTATTACAGGGATAATTAGAATAATTGGAAATTTCCTTGGAAAAATTACGACCTAAGTGTTTAATAATAGGAATAGCAGGATGCCCTAAACGATGATGCCAATCGTACACAAGTGCCTTGGTAGAGGTGTTGACAGTAGGAGGGGGATACCACTCATACACGCCATCAGTAGCCGGTCCTTGAAGCAGGATTTTCCCCGTAGAGCGGTCCTTTAGAAAAAAACAAGAAGAATGGAATTCAATTAGAGCATTGTTATCACTGCAAAGCTGAGATATGGATAAAATTTTGCGTGAAATATTCGGTACGCAGAGAACATTCTTTAAAACAAGTTTATGAGAAAGAGCAGAGAGAGTTAAAGAGCCAATATGTGAGATAGGTAAGGACGAACCATCTCCAATAACTAGCTCTTCAGTACCGTCATAGGGGGCATGGAGAGACAGATTTTGGAGGTCATTGGTGACGTGATGCGAGGCACCACTGTCCAATAACCAGGAGGACGAGCCGGAAGCAGTTGCGGTGTGGGCTTGGGGAGAGCGAACATGACGAGATGCCGGGCGGGGGAAGGTGATGTTCGGAAACATTTGCTTGAAGGGCTGACAATTCTCAAGGTAGTGACCCTTAACACGGCACCATTGACAGGTGCCTTGGAAAGGTTTGGCAGGACGGTTGTCAGGAGCCGTAGGAGTAGGAAGGAGTCCATCTTGACGGGATTGAGTCCGAGGAACAGAGGGGCGGCGAACAGTAGCATGGGCCACCGCTGGGCCAATGGTTGAGGAATCGGGAAGATTTTTGAGGAAGAGTTCCTGGTTGATCAGCTTTTCATGGAGATCGGGTAGAGAAATTATGGAATCGCGAGCACGGACTCCATCAATAACAGAGCGGTAGGCATCATAGTTTAGGCCTCGAAAGATGGTCTCAATGATGTCTTCCGGATCGACGGGCTTACCCAATAAAGCAAGTTCATCGGTGGTGGTTTTGATAGTGCGGAGATAATCAGTAATAGACTGATCAGAAGATTTGGAGGTATTGGTGAGTTTGTGTTTGAGCTGATTGATGTGGCCTCGGGAGGGATTAGCAAAGGTGGAGGACAGAATGTCCCAGGCAGCCTTGGATGTGGCGGCTTGAGTGACCAAAGGTACAACAGTAGGAGACAGAGTGCCGACCAATGCACCAAAGAGCAGCCTGTCCTGGCGGTACCACACGGTGTAGGCGGGGTTGGGTTCAGCGACGTCGTTGGTGGTGATGGTGGAAGGAGGAGCAGGATGAGTGCCATCGATAAATCCGAAGAGTTCGAGGCCGCGCAAGAGGGCCTCAATCTGAGTCTTCCACCCGATGTAACTGTCGGGGGTAAGTTTCAGAGAGTTCGGAAAGGTAACAAGAGAGACGGGAGCAGCCTGAACTGGTACAGCAGGTTGAGCAACAGGTACAACAGGTTGAGCAATGGGGATGACGGGTTCCACAGGATCCATGGGTGACCTGCACAAGGGAGAGAAAAAGAAAGAAAGAAAAAAAAAAAATTATTTGAAGAGGATCGGTATGCTCGATACCATGTAAGATTAGACAGAGGAAGAATTGATAGAAGACATTGTATTGTTCTCATTGATTCAGTTGGTTTATATACAATGTACAGAGGAGTCAAAGGCTAATCAAATCCCTATATTCACGTTGCTAACCTAGGTAAGAATAAAGTATTACTTAGAATAAGAAACTAATCTAGGAAAGGGAAAAGACAGTAAATCAATTTACACCAAAATTACATGGGAACGTATATTGAACATTATAGTGAGATGCTGTGATTGATCATGAATTGATCTTTTCCTTAATATGTATTAGGTAGTGCCCTAGATCTCAGCACTATTGTATTTGCCATTCTATTTTCACCAAGATCGACTTGGGCAATGATCTACTTATACCGTCACTTTTTAGCATATTTATCGATGGAGAGTTTTGCTAGGTGCAGTTGTAATATGCGACAACTTAATAGGTTGTTTCGATCGGAAAGGATAAAATAGATGACTCGTAGTTATGCTATCAATCAATCACAATTTTGCCTGCATACTGGACTAGTTTGATGGCCCGTGCAACGCGCGGGCTACTTATGTTTAAATGTTAAAATTATGTATATCTAAAACCTAAAATATCATTTCAGACACCCGTGATATATTTGTAAAGTAATTAGATGGAAAGTCACATTTAAAACCTAAAGTCATGTTTCGAACACTCGTGAGATATTTGTAACGTAATTAGATGGAAACTCAAGTTTAAAAACCTAAAATCCCATTTCGAACACCCGTGATAATGTTATTCTATTATAATAATATTACCATATACTTCATAACCTATTTTGGATAAACATTATTACAATATAATAATATTAGATTAGGCCGACTACAAACCGAATCTCCGGTGGCATAGTATCGTCGTCCTCTATATTCATTAAAGGTACAACAGTAACTCACTAGTCAAATTAAAGCCCACAATGAGTCAGATCGCAGGAGGCCAAGTTTTTTAATGATGATTGGTTTGATCGACTTGCACAAAGATGTCTTTTGTGGTCAATTTAACACTCACCAAATGGTACAAAATGTACCAAACTTAAATAATGTGAAAGACAGGAGATCCGACAATGTACGCAGCAAACAATAAGGAGAAATATCTAATTCAAGGTTAAAACTAAGTATGCTAAGGTGTGTGGTAATTCGTTTGCAAGGGCTCAAATCGAAAACCAAACGAGTGATTGAAAGTTATATTTTTAGATCATCTTCAAGAGGTTTCAAATGTGGATAATCTTTAGAAAGCTCTTCTTCTGACAATGTTTCATTCTCAACTTGAGGAGTCCAAAGAACTTGAGCAGCCTGCGCGAAAAATGGGATGATCATCAGTACCATCATTAGGAACAAATTTAAACGAATCGAAAGATAACTGAACAAGCTAAGACTTCTTACGATTGTTTCATTGTAAGGAATAGATCCAAGCTTTTGCAAGGCCTCTTTCAATTCCACAGTTCGCTTGATTGTAGGCAGTTTAAGTACTCCTGTAACCGCCACCAAAAGTGTAATCTGCACACACATTTCACAACGTCATTACAGCCATGCGCCAACACGACGAAAATAATTAGTCATAGATGGAGGACTATAAAATAAACAGGCAGGGAAACGACTCGACCATACATTATCTCACTGCCAACTTATCTTTGTACATTGACTCGATCATGTAGAATTATAATTGGAAGACACCTCAAACATACTTTCGACTTTTTATTTTTATTTTTGTTAAATCTCACTTATTTTATCGGTGTAGTGGCTCACGATTGTACGGACATTAACAATGGCACAGAAGATTTGCACTCTGACTCTTCTTACCACAATGAAGTCGCTGCTAATTCCTGTGGTTTCCGCACTCTTTGTAACATGTTTCTTGACGTTATTCAGATTGACCAGTGTTTCCTCATCGAACTTTTTTCGTTCCTCCAACGACAACTGCTTGAAGAGACTTCTGCCATCCCAGATCCTTCTCTTAGTGTTCACCTGATCATGACGAAGGTAGATTATTTGAATAAAAATTAAAAACATACAAGAAACAGTTTCTAAAAGAGTTGAGTCAGTGTTATACACTTACAGATAAATAAGCTGACATGAAGTAGTCATCGTGTTGAAGCAAGACGCGTATTGTTTCTGCGACAAGAACAATTCAGCACGTATCGGGATGATCAGTACATACTAAACGAAAGTCTTATGTATCATTGTATCAATTTTAATTAGTCGGGAACAAGAGGGCCAACGGTTGGATGCAATTCTCAGTGCAATGTAATGAAATCTTCATTTAAGTAATTATTAAGACATCACCATCGACTGTCACGAGGATTTACCTGTCAAAACGTTGCTTATGCCCTTTTTGGTAGACGTATCAGCTGTTAGAGCAATCTGGTTCAGCTCACTCTGAAGCTTTCTTCCTGTTACTAACACCCCAATCTAAATTAACAAACATAATATCATTAGTTCTCAAATCTTATTTTATTTTTATTTTGAGATCGATGAGGGTCAACCATAAATGTTGATACATATCGATCTCAACTAACTAGTTAATAAGCTATAAGCTAACAGACATAAAAATGTCTAGATACATTGGTAATTCTTATAGCTATATATCTTTAAGATTGCATTAGTACACCATATGCACCATATGCACCAAAGCGTACAACGGATTTCAATAGTAAAGTATAACGAAAGTACACTATCGTGGGGTGCACACAAGAATTTGCCCAAAGGGTACTAAACCGTTGTTTGGACCTCAAACAAACGCTTAGGGTTCGATCAAGCCCTCATGTATATTAGTCGTTTGATATTTTGGTTGAGATGGTTGCAAGTCAAATAATTCGATTTAGATGTCCTATCATCCAATTGAAAATCCCGCATTAGATAGCAAAGTAAAAGAAAGAAAAAAAAAGTTAAATTTACCTGAAGCTTAATGATGCTATTTCTTTCTCGAGCCGTCACCATTTGATCATCTAACACGGCCCAAAATGCCGCGAGAGCCGAAATCGTGGCGACAACGTAACCCAAAAAACTCCAGAATTCTCTCCAGAATGCTTTTTTCTCTTCCTCCGTCCACGGCTTTGATTCGTACGATCCCCCGTAATTACTGCTCGAGCTTGAACTCCAACTTGAACCCGAATCGCCCGAACTTGATGAACTCCAACTCGAACTCGAATCTGAACTTGAACTCCAACTTGAACCCGAACTTGAACTATCGGAAGAAGAGCTCCATGAACCGAATGAATCCCCACCCATACACCCTCCGGACGCGGCCCATGCTGGGTATCTACTACGGTCGTGTATGATCATCAATAAACATACTAACACGGCCGCGGCTGCGGGTTTCCTTAGACTCTTAATGGCCCTTGTAATTGCATCGAGAATTAACTCAAGTGGGTTTTTTGGTGATGTTTTGTCGACTTGTTCATTGTTATTATTATGATCAAGTTTGGGGTTTATTACATGATTGGATATGAAGGGTTTGCTTGATGATACTAATGTTTTAGGGTTTATGTTATTGTAGGGTTTTTGGAGGAAGAGTGTTGTAGAAGATACTTGCGTTTTGTATGGAGGATGTTGAAGGAAGAGATTTCGAGGATATGATGATATTGTACATTGAAATTGGTTATGGTGGTACGCTGTAGGAAGTGCCCTAGATCTCAGCACTAATGTGTTTGCCATTCTATTTTCACGAAGATCAACTTTCGGGAGAGATCTCTTGTGCCGTCCGTTTTTATTGACGGGGTGTTTGTATATGCTTCAACTCTTCATAGGTTTTTTCGATTCGAAAGGAGGAAAATAATAGATTACCCGTTATGCTATCAATCACGAATTTGGCTGCGCACAGCGTTGCTTGCTCTTTCATTCATCCGTTTAGAAATTAGGCTCGATTACAAACAGAGCGTTCGGTGGCACACAATCGCCGTCCTCTATACTGATTGAGGATTTGAGGCGCAACAATAACACACAACTCATAATAAAGCCCACATCGGGTCAGAGCAAGGAGGCGAAGTTTCTTGATGCTAAGTGGTCTAATTTGATCAACTTCACAAAGCTGTTTTATGTGGTCGATTGAAAATTTGATGTCTCTTAATTTTAACCACCGGGCCAAGATTTCACTAACTCAACGGAGATATGTTATCTAACACTCACCAAATGGTAAAAAAAAAATGTGCCAAACTAGATAATGTGAAAGACAGGAGATCCAACCATGTATGCATCAAACAATGAGGAGAAAAATCCAATTCCATGTTGAAATTAAAAATGCTAATTAAGTTGTGTGCTAATTCGTTTTCGATAAGCAAAGGAGTAATCGAAAGTTATGTTTGTAGATCATCTTCAAGAGGTTTCAAATTTGGATAATCTTTAGTAAGCTGTTGCTCCGACAATGTATCATTTTCTTCTTGAGGAGTCCAAAGAACGTGAGCAGCCTGCGCGAAAAAAAAAAAAAAAAAAAAAAAAAAAAAAAAAAAAAAAAAAAAAAAAAAAATCAGTAACATTATCAACAGGAACAAATCGTCTAATCGAATCGATAGATAACTGAACAAGCTAAAGACTGCTTACTATTATTTCTTTGTTAGGAATAGATCCAAGCTTTTGCAAGGCTTCTTTCAATTCCACATTTCGCTTGATTGTAGGCAATTTGAGTACTCCTTTCACCGCCACCAGAATCGTAATCTGCACGCACATTTCACAACATTATAACAGTCCATGAGTCCAAGTTTGAGTGCAGGAGAAAGTACTCTGCCATGTTTTCTATCTATGCCAACTTGTGTTTGTGAAATGAGCCACAACTTAGATTATTTACGTTTAATTTATAAGGTGAGATTATTATTATTGTTAGACATCTCAAATGTTCGTTTGTTAATTATTTTTATTAAATCTTCACTATCTTATTAGAGTAGCATATATAGATTGACATAATCAGTGGCAGAGAAGATTTGCACTCGACTCTTACCACAATAAACTCGCTGCAAACTCCTGTTGGTTCCGCACTTCTTTTGATCTGTTTCTTTCTGTTGTTCACATTAACCAGTGTTTCCTCATCGAACTTCGCTCGTTCCTCCCATGACAGTTTATGGAATAGCTTTTTACCAGCCGAGATCCAGTGTTTCATCTTCACCTGATCAACAAAGGTAGATTCGATCAAAAAAACAAGAATAGATCGAAACAGTAGTATTTGTAAATTCGTCATTGTTATCAACTTACAGATGAATAAGCTGACACGAAGTAATCAGTGTGTTGGAGCGAGGCGCGTATTGTTTCTGCCACCAGAACAAATAAAAAGAAGTTGAAATTGCATGCATGATCAGTAAACCAAAGTTAATGCATCGTTACGTTTTTGTAAAGAAGAAGCTAAGAGAGACGGAGTGGTTGGATGTTATTCTCATTGCAATGTAACGAGAACTCGAGAACCTCATTTAACTACGGTAATCACCATCGACTATCATTCTAATGACGTTCAAAATTAAGTCAGAGGAAGAGAAAAGCCAGAGGAGGTACCTTTCAGAACGTATTTTATGCCCTTTGTGGTAGACGTATTAGCTGTTAAAGCAATCTTATTCAGCTCACTTTGAAGCGATCTTGCAGTTCCTGACACCCCAATCTAAAATTCACATTTACCTTATCATTAGCTCTCAAATCTTAAACCACAACATCTTTCAAGTCTAGCCAGCCGAAAAACAATTGAGTAGTCTATCATAACCAAATGATACGAACGGTTGCAAGGAAACAAAGAGCGAGAGGTATTAAAATTGAGGTTGTGCCAAGCATTTTTACCAACGTTGTGACCGGTTGGAGTAGATCGACAATAACCCAATGAGTTGTAGTAACAGTATAGCCAATATCGACGAGATAGCAAGGAGTGAAAACTAGCTAGTTTATACTCCGTAAACAACAGTATATGTTTGAAAGTGTTTTTCAATTGACCCCATACCGAAAAAGGGAAATATCAGAAATCCTTCATGATCATTTATTAGAGAACCATTTCAACCAAAAGTCTAGACTGATGGTTGATGAGATTCAATAATTGGTTTTATACCTTAACACGTCCCCTCACGTGAATGCTTGGAGATAATGCACAGGCTCACCCATACCATGTGCTTGAGAGTCCACTTGAGAGATGAGCGGGTTACCACGATTTGAACTCGAGACCTCAGGATCGATGTACCATGTTAGACAACCATTTCAACCAAAAGTCTAGACTGATAGTTGATGAGATCATTATAGGAGGGTTAGGACCATAAAGATGCACAGTATCGATCTTAGGTTACCAATTAAACTAAGTGGCATACATTTGCGGGTTTTAGTGGATCGTAATCATCTTCTCACAGAAACCAAACAAACAAGATAGAAAGAAAGACAAAAAAAAATTAATTAAGATAGAATGAAGTTAAGTATACCTGAAGCTTTATGATGCTATTTTTTTCTCCAGTCAAATCTTCATCCCAATCCTCGCACAATTTCGAAAGTATCGCACCAGCCGAATAGAAGGTGACCATAAAATCCACAAAAGACCAGAAGACCTTACAGTCTCTCTCCGTCCATTCATCTGCGTCCCAAAAATCACCAGTATCACTATCCGAACTCCAAGAATCAGAAGAGCTCCACGAGTCGAATGAATCGCCACCCATACACCCTCCGGATGCGGCCAATGCAATAAACATACTACTACGGTCGTGTATGATTATCAATAAACATACTAACACGGCCGCGGCTGCGAGTTTCCTTAGACTCTTAATGGCCCTTGTAATTGTATCGAGAATTAACTCAAGTGGGTTTTTTGGAGATACTTTTTCGTCTTGTCCATTGTTATTATCGTGATCAAGTTTGGGATTTGTTTCATGATTGGATATGAAGGGTTTGATTGATGATGATGATATTTTAGGGTTTATGTTATTGTAGGGTTTTTGAAGGAAGAGTGTTGTAGAAGATGCTTGGGTTTTGTATGGAGGATGTTGAAGGAAGAGATTTCGAGGATATGATGATATCGTGGAATGAAATTGGTTATGGTGGTATGTATTATTAGGAAGTGCCCTAGATCTCAGTACCAATGTGTTTGCCATTCTATTTACGGGAAGAGACTGAGTTTTGGTAGCCGCAATTGTAATACGAAGACCTAAACGCAGCAAAGAACCGCCTAAACGCAGCATAAAATAATAATTTAAGGTAATAAATAGAAATATCAACAATTCCATTTTACCAAATTACCCTCCACTTGAAAAAAAAAAAAAATTCTCGCCTTCTTCTTAGTTGGCTAATTCTGTATGCATTTGAATGTTACACCGCCATCTCCTCCTCTCGTTTTGCTTATAATCATTACCTTTAAGGCCGTAGATTAGTACTATAAGCCAATGCTTAAATCAGTCAACTAATTAGAGTTAATGGTGGTTTGTTCATTATATTTTGGTACCATTGTTCTACGTTTTCTGGGTGGGTATTGATGGCCTCAATTTTTTGGAGTTTGTACGTATTTGGGTTGAATGAGCTCATTGTGAACTTTGTATGTATCGTAACAGTGCTCTGTTTCTTTTTCGGCAAGCTAAATTTCAAATTGTGTCGACTAGAGCAAGCAACACCATCCAAGGACGCGTCGACCGCTGCGGTAGATACACTTGAGGAAGTGTCGGTCATATCGACCAGCACACACCAAAGAGGTGTCGGTAAAGGTGTCGATTGAAGCGATCAACACCCATCAAAGAGGTGTTGACCGAAGCGACCAACACCTATTTGGGGAGTGTCGAAGGCAACAGCCGACACTTCCTCCAAGAGTGTCGATTGAGGCAGCCAACTGTTTCTCATAGTGTGTTGTTAGCGGCTACCGACACCTCTTTAAGGGTATCTATTGGGCCGGTCAACCTTCATCTTTTAGCAATCTAATGATTATAATGGAAATAAACTTACCTTAAGCGATCTAGCGATGTATATTTTGAGTGTTCAATACTTGCAATCTTAGTTTAGGGGATTTATAAATGGTTAAGCTTGCCTAAATAAAACACAAAAGGTTATTTTGGGAAGTTAATAAAAGTATATTAATTTAAAGTATTATTATATGCTGCGTTTAGATGGTTTTTTGCTGCGTTTAGCGCCACTCTTGTAATATATATCAGTCTTAAACTCTTAAATAATGTAGCTACTACTTTTGCCACCAACTCTTGCGACAACATTTTCATAAAACTCTTTAAAAAAAGTCCAACTTTCGTAAAACTCTTAAAAAGGTTTTCCAAGTAAGACAGATATGTAAAAACTTTCGTAACTTGGGTTGCGTATATTAGAAAACTATAATGCATATCCCAATCGATTCGTGTCAAAATGTGTATTAATTGGACTTCCATGATCCATTAATACGTTCCTCTCGTATATATAGAAGATCCATGACTTGTGTTAAGTAGTAGTGACACATTGTGTTGTAGTGCATGGAGGTATATATGTTAATAGGACTCATCACTCCGTCATTGCTAGACCAAGCAGGGCTGAATCCAAGCGGAATTTAAGAGCTCACTGGTTTGAGAGATATCATGGGTGTCACGGTCCCAAATTTGGAGTGACCGTGATGCGCCCCCTCGTCGGTTCTCCAGACGAGGAAGCAATCAATTCTTAATGCGGACAAGCGATTATCGATGCAGACAGGCAACTATCGGTGCGGACAAGTACTCGTGGGGGATCGCTCACTCGTACAACTCTAAACTCGGGACTTTAGATTGAGTGACTCTCGGTACCGCTAGTCTCGGACCGAGCACAACACACACATTCAATATTAACGAAGATCAATGATCACAACAACGACTTAATATCAAGCATCAACAACGGCAAAGTTGGAAATAGGAGAAGATTGATTTCATTGACTAGCTTCTCCCAAAGAGGGAAATTTACTTTTACACAACTCTTGCCAAAACACATTAAGTGTGCAGCAGAGGGATACATTTTGTTTTATGAAAATAAACTAAGTACAAGAACTCTAAAAACATAATATGAAGTACATTACAAGAAAGAACTAAGGTACATGGAAATAAACTAAGTAACAATGCTTGAAACACTTGGATCGTCACACTCTCCCCCACTTGAACTAGTCACCGAGGCCGTCCTCGGTGACGTTGTCGATGAACCTTCACTCTTCACGTGAGGTTGTTGGCAGACCTTTTGAACGGATGTTACCCCGCTTGTTCTTGTTTCGGAGGGGGTCTTCTGTATCTGGGTGATATGGCTTCAGACTGCTCACATGAAAGTCCGGGTGACATTTCATCCAAGGTGGCCTCTCCAATTTGTATGCTCCTCTCCCAATCTTCTTGCCGATGCGGATCGGACCCTCATACTTGCGCACCAAGCGTTTGTCCCTGCCCCTGAGCAATCTCATTTGTGCAGCAGTGATTTTCACCATGACCATGTCGCCGACATTGAATTCCCTGGGCCTCCGGTTCTCATCAGCCCACTTCTTCATGCGCTTAGAGACTTTCTCCAAGTAGGCTCTAGCGATTTCAGCATTTTGGTTCCACTCCCTCGTGAACTCATGAGCTTTCTTGCTTCGACCCTCGTACGGTTCGGCAACAGTGTGCGGCAGTAGAGGTTGTTGCCCTATGACAAACTCAAACGGACTCTTGTTCGACGAATAGCTCGTTTGCGCGTTGAAACAGAGTTGGGCAACATCAAGAAGTCTCACCCACTCCTACTGGTTAGCCGATACAAAGTGCCTCAAGTACTCTTCCAGAATACTGTTGAATCTCTCTGTCTGCCCATCCGTCTGCGGGTGGTAGATGGAAGACATGTTGACATCAGATCCCATGAGCTTGAACAGCTCGATCCAAAATATCCCATTGAATCGTGGGTCACGGTCGCTGATGATGCTCTTTGGTAATCCCCAATACTTCACAACGTGTTTGAAAAACATCACTGCTGTCTCTTCAGCACCGCATGTTTTGGGTAGAGCAATGAACGTCGCATACTTAGAGAAGCTATCCACAATCACCATGATGACACACAGTTGTCCCACCTTGGGTAACCCATTGATAAAATCCAGGAGACACTCTCCCACGGACGAGTAGGTACCGGAAGTGGGTTCAACAAGCCCCCTGCCTTCTGCCGCTCGACCTTGTCTTGTTGGCAAATGAGACAGGTCCTTGTATATTCTATGGTATCACCCTTCATGTTCGGCCAGTAGTACCCTTGCTTCAGTAAGCTCAAGGTTCTCTGCCAACCCGGATGACCCGCCCACATAGTATCATGGCACTCGTTCAAAAGTATCTTTCGGAGTCCACCAGCTTTGGGAACGAGCAGTCTTCGTCCCTTGGTAATCAACAAGTCCTCATCTAACCAAAACTTACGGGTTTTCCCCTCCTTCACTAGGTGAATAAGGGTCTTTGCCGTATGATCCTGGTCTAGGTGTTCCTTGATCTGCTCTCGAATGTTCGTGGTCACTAGAGTCGAGGACAAGTGTGCCACCTGACACGGGGCCGCTAGGTCCGCCCTTCGACTTAGCGCATCCGCTACCCTGTTCGTAGCCCCCGGACGATGCACGAACTCGACATCAAACTCGCAGCTCTTGCCATCTTGCTTGTCGGTTATTGATCTTAGCCTGGGTCAAGAAGTGTGACGCCGCAGTGTTGTCGGTGCGGACGATAAACTTTGAACCCAACAAGTAGGGTCGTCAGCCCCGTAAACAATGAACGATGGCCAGCAGCTCTTTCTCTTGGGCAGCATATCTTCGCTCGGCACTATTGAGCTTCTGACTCTCATACGCCACTGGATATCCATCTTGAAGTAGGACACCCCCAAGGGCATAATCAGAGGCATCCGTCTCCACTTCGAAGGGTCTCGATATGTCCGGCAGTATCAACACAGGTTCCTTAATCACTACTTCTTTTAGTCTCTCTGGAAAGCTGTTTCGCGTTCCCCTGACCAATCCCAACATAGATCCTTTTTCAAAAGCTCGGTCAGAGGCGCCACTATCTTCGAGTACCCTTGTATGAAACGGGGTTAATAGTTGGCCAATCCAAGGAAGGAGCGCAACTCGGTAACACTCGTTGGAGCCTCCCACGCTTGGATCTCATTTTCTCTCTCCTCCTTCACTCCCTTCCCCAGCCCCTATTCTCGATCACCACCACCCATAAACCCTCCCTTGTCCCTCGCCCTACGCCGCCGATAACACACCCCACCATCATCCCCCCAAATAAGTAGTGTCAAGGGAGATCGAAAAAAAGGGAGGGGATAATAGGGGAGAAGGAACGGGCGGCTGTGTCGTGGAGTGGCGGGGGGAGGGTCGCGTGGGAGAGGCGGTGAAGATGGCTGGGTCGAGGCCGTTGTTGGTGGGTGGTCGGCGACGGATTGCGGCGGGGATGGGGTGGTCGGGTGGGGTTGGGGGGTTGGGGGAGGAGAGAGAAAAATGAAGGGGAAGGGTATTTTTTTGTTTTTTATTTTTTATTTTTGTTTATTTAATTTAATCTTAACCATTTATCTAAAATATTTATTTTAAAAGAAAAATCGTTCATTATAGAACAAAAACTGATCATTATAGAATATAAATATGTCATTCTGGAACAGCAATTGATCATTATAGAACATAAATACATCATTATTGAACAAAAACTGATCATAATATATCAATCATTATGAAACAAAAACAGATCATTATACAACGTATATTAATCATTATAGAACATAAATTAGTCTTCAATTGTTTGTTTTTGTTTGAAAATGGTTAGCTTTTGTCCTACAATGGTTAGTTTTTGTTTTGTAATGGATGGATTTTGTCTCAGAATGGTTGTTTTTTTCCTAGAATGAATATTTTTTGTTCTGAAATGGTTAGTTTTTGTTCTAAAGTAGATTAATTTTGTCTCAAAATGGTTGGTTTTTGTCCTCAGAATGATTATTTTTTGTTTTGGAATGGATTATTTGTCTCAGAATGGTTGGTTTTAAGATTTTGTCGCCGACCACCACTAACACCAGCCCCGTCCCAGCCACCGTGCTCGTCGGGCCACCGCGACACCCCCCCCCCCCCTCTGTCGTTCCCACACGCAGCCTCCTCTTCCTTCTCCCCCAATTCCCCATTTTACCACTTTGAAAGTTGGAGGAGATGTGGCAACAAGGCCAGGAGGGGCGGCGACATCGGGGAGGGGCGGCGAACATCGAGGAAGGGGCGGCGACATTCAGGGGAGGGGCGGCGGTTGAGGATAGTGGCTGCGGAAGGGAGTGAGATAGAAGAGAGAAAATCAGAAAAAGAGACGTGGTGGACGATATAGGGGTTGGCGCGGGCTCAGGGGGTCCACCATGGGGTCGCCGGAGCGGCGCCCACCGAATGGTGGTGGAGGCGTCGAGTGGGGTGGTGGTCGGCGCATGAGGGCGGTGGTGGTCAGGTGGTGCGTGGTGGTGGTTGTAGGTGGTTATGAGTTTGGGTTTGGGTTTTGTTACGAGTTTATTTAACCGCAAGCGTACGGATAATTGTAGCTAACGGGTCGATCTCAGGGAGGTATGGAAAATGTGTAGGTCGTCTAAAGAATTATGGAGTCAGCTACGCTATGGTCGAAATGGTTTGTGATTGTATCAATTAATGGTGAAAACAACGAAGATGAAATCAATAAACTAAAAGCCTAGGGTGGAGATATCCCCACTAACATGCATCTACTACGATCATGAAACATATAGCAAGTCAATTTAACATAGATTAGGGGAGATCATGCAAAGAACTACTTATCCCGCTAAGGCTATCATAGTCTAATCCAATTACTATCCTAAATCCCACTCTCTTGGTGAAGTGATCAAGTAACAAGAAGCATTAAGAACGCATAATAATTCTCAATTAGTCCTAGCAACCCACTCTCGTGGTGAAACAGTCCTAATCAATATTAGAGGGCTAATTACTAAACAAGAATCGCAACTCTCGTTTATAAACTCCGTTTAGAGGTCAAGCAAGCATTAATCAATGAAAATCCTAATCGCAGCAACGCATATAGATTAGACAACATAAACCAAACTCATGCTTGAGAATTAAATCTAGCCGTAATAAGCCCTAATCATATGAACAATATAACTTGCTAATTCATGAATCAAATCGTAGCATCAAACATGTTAGGGTTCAATCAAACCCCTAGAAAACGACTACTCACACATATTGAAGTTAACAACAACAATAATAATTGAAATAAAGCAATACATAATTAAAGAGTAGAGGGAAGAAATTGCAATACTGTGAATTGCCTGAATAATACTCTGAATAATAAAGAAAATCATGCGAAGAACAATAAGCGTCGTAGTCTTGAAAGTAGCCGTGCAGAAAATAATGAAAGCTTAGATGTCTAATACAATGGCTCAACTAGGTATAAATACCTAGGAGGTTATTTTACAATTACCTATTTAAAAATAGGAAATAAACCCCCGAAAACAAATTAAGTAAAATACGGAAAACATCATCCGTGCAGCTACACGAGTCGTGCACCACAATGCACGAGTCGTGCTCTCTTCAGTGACCAAATCGTGAATGTACACGAGTCGTGCAATTCAGGCACGAGTCGTGTAAAACTGGTTCGGCAGTCCAACTTCAAACGCCTCTAATTTCTTCGTTAATTATCCGATTTGGGCGTGTGACCACTTCTTAGAAAGCTAAGATCACAAGCTTTCACCTCCAACAGGTTTCACTGTAAAATTCAAAGTGGTTTGGGAGATATTGCGCTCCGAAGTTGGCACTGTGCAAATGAACGTCAATCCCGCACTCTAACTTCTCCAAAATGTCCTCTTTATGCCTGAAAAGCTCAAAAACCAACAACTATACCAAGGACGTGAAATATTGCGAGAATGAACGAGAATCAATTATGAATGGGGGCAAATCTATCAAATATAACACCGTAAAGTCCTATATAACTATGCAAAATAAGGACTTATCAGGTTTGGGTTTGTTGTATTGATTGAGTTTGGGTTTGGGTTTGTTGTATTGGGCTTGGACTGGTGCAAATATGAGGGAGAGGCCCAGATGAGGAAAGGGGGAAAAAACTGAGATTTGGCCCAAATGAGGCCCAGAAAAGTGGTTTTCTGTTTTTAGTTGTCAGTTTTCATTTTCAGTATGACTATTATGGAAACATACAATTAAAATTCATTTTTCCAACTTATTTAACTAAATTTTTTCCACAAAAAAAAAACAAAATCCGAAAACGGCAGTGATACCGAACGAGCCCTAAACTTCTAACGTAATGAACTGCTCCTACTTAGCTAACATAATGATACCACTAAAAACAATTCGCCAAAAATTAATTTAATAAGTACTTAGCTATTCAGGTAGAATAATAAAATCACTAAAGTATTTAACAATTACATACTAAGAAAGTGATTATTAGCTTTCATTTGACTCACATATTTACTCTTTTCCAATTGATTTTAACTAATCGATACGTAGATAACTAGGAAGTCTGTTTCATGTGCGAAATTTGTTCGTATTTTAATCATAACTTTCATATTCGAAGTCTAGCCTACGGAAGGCTAGAAACATAAGAATTATTCAAGGTCATTACCCACACTATGCACCCAACTGGTCTAAATTTATTGTCAGTTCAGCATGTCAGATAGAGTTATGAGAAGTGTTTTATGTGCAAATTCCGATCATATATGATCATAACTTTCACATACCAAACCGAAATGAGTCGAAATAAATGTTCATGGAAAGTTAGAAATAAAATCTACAAGCGCCGTTTCTGGGATATAACCCAAATCACGGACCTAACTAGACGAGATATTGGCCGAACTTAGGAACTTGGCTGTGTTTTGGGAAACATTTTCCGGCAAATTCCCATGGTGCCCCCGAACTATGTCAGAATGCTCGTGGTGCCCCTACTTTTGAAACTTGTACAATACGGTGCCCCCGAACTTTGCACTTATAGGCACGTGGTGCCCCTAACCCCTCTAATTCACTAACACCGTTTATTTTTGGATGTTAATGTAATACCCTAGATTTCAGAGGAAGTTTCTAAGAGATTAAAGGCTCATATGATGTGCTTAAGAGGATTGATAGTGCTACTCATACCAACAAAGTCGACTTTCCTTTTAGGAATCTCATCTAATAAGAACTCCACAGTTAAGCGTGCTTGACTGGGAGCAATTTCAGGATGGGTGACCTCCTGGGAAGTTCCCAGGGTGCGCATGAGTGAGGTCAAAATGCGTCGAAAAGACCCGTGTTGGTCTGTGAGGTCAGCCCACAGCCTGGCGAGCTGCCATAGGTGACTACTTCCGGCTCAGGCGATGAGCCGAGGTGTTACAGTTAAACGGTGATGTGTCAAATGGTTATCAATTAAATCTTTTGTATTAATAACTAGTCGTAGACCCGTGCAAAATTGCACGGTTGCCCTATTTCATTGTAAATTTATCATATTTAATTTAATATCATTTTAGAAGAGTTATGTCCGATTCGTAAAATTAAAACTACTTAATAAGTATCAGATTTAGTTAAATATGTTACGCCGATTCATGGATTTCAATGTAAACAACACCGCCTAAACTCTACTCCCTGCGGTCCAAATGGGGTATATGCTTGTTAGTTTTCGGTCTAATTTTACGAATTATTATATACTTCGTATTCGACAGGACCAAACCATCTCAATTGATCGAACTGAGTGAATTTGCTATATATGCACATAATAGACAATAATATTCACATAGTTTCTTATTCAACTACATATACCCACGGGTGTTTGATGAAGTGGCTTAGCTACCGTATAGTCTGTATTATCTTAAAATTAGCTGACATATAATGGTCCTACCTACTCACCCGCGGAATATTTTTGTTGGTATCACCCGTAAAACTCATTGTTAGCGTCTTAACTTTCGACTTAGCTACCCACTCCCGTATTCTTTGTTTGATGCACATATGTATTAGTCTGATTACACCCACCGCTTTGCATAACAATCATGTACAACTATTTCCAGCATAAACTTAATGTAATCTATAATTCTTTGTTCCACATAAGAAATGATCATTCTCAAATTTGATTTTAATGGAATATATGCTTACTATATATGGTAAAATTTCGGTCGAAATTAAATAAAATGATCAAATTTTATTTCCAAATAACTTAGTGTAGAATATATGGTAGTATAATTATTGGGCGAAATCTTTGTTATTTATTTGGACGAAATCTTAGGAATTAATATTCTTTATATATAAAGAAAATAATATCCTTTATATATAATTTGACTAATAAAAGAATCAATAGAACATCAATTGTCCTACTGGTTGAAGTGTTACAATATGACCTTGAGGTCACAGGTTCAATCCCACATAGCATCATGTTTTCACAATTGTTATGTGGCAGGTGATGATGTGGCGCTGACATCATCAGTGACATCAGCGGTGATGTGGATGGCCTAAAAACTGTCTAAAAGTTTGCCTATTAGTATATATAACTAGTTTTTGCCATCGTCAATGTTTATTACCAGTTTTTCCGCTGTAAGATTATTTGGCCAAAACTAATTGGTGTATTACAATTTTTTTCCTTTTAATGACCGAACTTAATCTGATAGAATACATACTCTAACTGAACTTGGTCCAATAATTGTTCAACATGCCAAATAATCGATCCCTAAATCAACCACTATAATTATATAACAATTCTAAATCTTAAAGGGATATTTTCAGAATACCCATGTAGTTTCCAACTTTTGCTGATATACCGCCAAGGTTTCCGCATTCCAAAAATGCTCCAGAGGTTTGCGTTTCGAATTATTTTTAGGGTTTAGCCTAACGGCCATTACCACTGTCAATTTTTTTAAAAAACTTTTCATCATCATATAATCATATCATTTGGAGTACCCCTTAGAGAACCTAACCAAATTCAAATTATTATTCTCATTAGTTAATAATGTGTGATTTACATATTGAGGATAATGGTACTGCTGATAAGTATTTCCAACACTCTATCGCTACCAGTTTACTAATTCAGCATGTGGATGAAGATACTTTTGATCTCTTTTGAACCCGTTTCAACAATCTCTCCTTTATCGACATTTTTTACTCACGTACACCTAAATTTACATCAAAAGTTGAGTACAAAGTATTTAGTGTATTAATTATTGCATTTTCAAATTTTGAGGAATTAGAAAATTCTTATATCACAAAGAATAAACTTAAAATAACATAAGAGGTAAATTGCTCATGATAAAAACATATGGTGTTAGATTGCACATTTAGAAGTTGATTGTTAGATTGCACCATTGATTAGAAGCGTATGGGGTAAATTGTCACTTTCGCCCTTCGATAATCTCATAGTTGATGCATGAAACAATCTTACAATATTTAAATTTTATTACTTAACACTTGCAAATCGTAAAAATAAATGACCAAATTGATCAATTGCGTTCCATTATAATAGTTATACTGTGATATGATATAACTATGATTTGGATCCTAATAATATGGGATTACAAACAATGATAATGAGTACATAAAATTGATATAAACCAACACCCTCGTATATTGTAGCATATCAGAATCCCTTTTCTGCAACACTTTTCTTCCCCACCAAAGTTTTCATTATTTTGGCAACTTTTAAAAAAACAAATGGTGAAACACATATTTTTTGTATGCTAAATCAAGCAAAGACCAAATTATATATAGTATGTCGAATTAGCATGTTACAAAAAACTTGGAAAACCAACGGCCAAAAGTCACTACATTGATTATCATCAATAAAAAAACTTCAAATTAATCATAAAATTCAATTAAAACTTTTTAGATGTATTGTGGAAGATGAAAACTTCTTTATTATTAATTCAAATAAATAAGTTGATTTAATATTTTTTTTTTTGTTTTGATAATTGAAGTCTGGCCTTATTTATTTATTTTTTTATTTATTTATTGAGGAAACGTCTGACATATCCTACCTCTTAGGTTCTTCCACTACCTCTCAAATTTAATATCTTTACGACAATTAAAGTGAGACATAGGTATGAACTTGGTTTTTACCGCTGAAAACTTACTCAAACGCATATAGGGATGACACGTAGGATTAGCGAATTTGTGAATGTTAGCCTATTAATATTATTATATAGATATTAATAATAAAAAAATCAAATTTTTTTTTCTCTCTCCTCAGGTTCACCCACCGGTCCACCGCCCTACAGCCTCCCACCGGCAACGTCGCAACGACCACCTGCCCCCTCCCCGAAATGGCCATCAATGGGCCGCATAAGGCGGCGCGAGCCTATTGAGGTTGGTCGTCGATGCCGAGAAGAGGCGGAAGGCGGTGGATCTAGGCTCAAGAACACCGTTTTGCGCATGTGGTCGGCCTCGATCCACCGTCTTCCGCCCGTTTTCGGCCTCGACGACCAACCTCAATAGGCTCGCGCCGGTACATGCGGCCCAATGGCGGTGCATTCAGGGAGATAGAGGGTGGTCGGAGTCGCCGGCGATGGTCTGTGAAGGCGGTTGGCAGGGTGGGGCACTGGGTAAGGCTGAGGTGATAGAAAAAAAAATTGTTTTTTTTTTTAATTTTAATTATTTGTGTTAATTACAAAAGATTTAATTAAATTATTACTAATTCAATGCCACATCACCGTTTAACATCCAAAACTTAACGGTGTTAGAAAATAAGAGGTGACAAGGACACCATGTGCCTATAGGTGCAAAGTTCGGGGGCACCGCTAGGTACAAATTTCAAATATAGAGGAACCGCGAGCATTTTGACATAGTTCGAGGGCACCACGAAAATTTGGCGAACATATTTTGTCCCACATTAACAAAGCAAGTGAAGGGTGGGGGTTTCACCAAAAAAAAAGAAGGGTGGGGGAATTCCCCTATAAAGCAGCATGGGGAATTAAGTTGCCCCTTATTCAGCTATGACGTTAGCTCTATGGGCTTAGCTTTGTCATTGCGAGGCCCAACGTCACTCCTGGTAGGGTTGCCTAACCAAAAGGAGTAAAATTGTGACGAAATTTCTCGAATTTGGATCGAATGTCGAATCTTCGTAAAAATGTTAGAAAAGTACAACTACAAACTAATAATGATTTGGCTAAATGTTCATTGGTGCAAACCGACAATTTCATTGATTTACGATATTGGGGTTTACATTTTTTTTTTTAATTAAAGCACACACTAAACTACACACGACCCCAATTACTATAGTTGGGTAGCTATTCTTCAACAAAGTCTCTGCTAAACTACACACAAGCACACTTAAACTAAAGTTTTTTTTTTAATAATCACACTTAATTAAGCTAATTTGGGCACTGTTTAGTGGCGGACCAGGCCTTGAAATTTGAATTACAGGTTGCAAATTAGTAGCGGTAACGGGTCGAACCTTAATAGTTTGGGTTCATCCGGGCACGGTACCCGGATCCTTCTCGGCCTCTCTGACGAGCGGCCTTGTCCAGGAAGTTTCGAACCGCTCCACCATCTAGAAACAAAATACAAACACACCAATTAGATTAGTTTAGAACTCAAACAGAAAACAGTATACCCAAAACTCAATAATATAAGTAATAATAACAACACTCCGTATTTAAGAAGACCGAATTCATATGTGAAATCTTGAGTGTTTCTTAAGCCATATGTTTTTTACAAGCAATCTATATATTACTTTAAATAATTGCGTGCATAAATAACTGACGTGTACATCATTAAAATAAAACCGACACGTGTACAAAATATAACATTTGATTGGTCCAAATATTTCCATATATTGCAATGCTATCTTAACAGATTTCAGTGCAAACAAATAGTATCTTTTATAACCAAAAATAAAGCATAGCATATATTTTATGAAGAAAAATAAAATGATGTGCTATTTTTGTGAATATTTTGTCATCAAAATAAAATGATATGGTGTGATCTTGCACACATTAAATTGAGTTTTAAACATGTCATAAAATACATATAGTAATATCGTTTTTCAGTGGAATTTTAACGTTATTATTTGTTACGGAGTATTATATATACTAAAGTTGTGACGGGTGTTAGGGTGCCGATTAAGGAAGATATCATTTTGATTCAAACTTAAAGTTGATCAAGCCAATTTGAAACACAATTTAACAATATCATTTAAGAAATGTGGCGGGTGTGGGAGTGCCGATTAAGGAAGTGAGATAAGAAATCCTCGAAGACAGAGGGTTGGCTAGAACATTTGATTGGGGGTGAGTGGGCATCGAATAACATGTTGTTGAGTCATAGGGGGGTTAGCTAATGGATTGAATCGAGTCGGGCAACCAATTAGGAAAGTTCATGGTGTGGGCGACAGTTGTTATGTTGAGGATCGTATGTACGAGTTAACAACGGATTCTGGGAATGGCTAAGAAAATTGATCGGGTAGGGGGCCAACGAATTTATGACTTTTAATTTCTATTAAAATTTCTACTGAAACAACTGTAAGACTAAAATTATTTTTGGATCATTATCTTAATTTAATATGTTTTTAATGTTTTTAAGCATTTTTCCCTTAAATTTGTCTTAATTTTTTTTTAAATAAAGCTCAACGAGCCGATTTGTGCCTGACAAGGAAATACGGGAAATGAACTGATCCGATTTAGAAAAAATGGGTCATGACTTAAAAAAAATAGGTCCGAATATATTTTGGCGGGTCTACAAAAGTATAGAGAATACACAAACCAAATATTGTTAGTCATAAATACTTATTTGTCAATTTTGTATTGTTTTAAATTCTCATCGGTGTTACCATCTTAATGAACTTTAAAATGTTCGTCAATAAATAGATTTAAATTTGCAAATCTTGAATTTGTTAAAATTTTAAAAGTGTCATGTTAACATTTAGAATTCCCGTACATTTTGCACGGGTAGATTTTGTAGTAATAATACTAATAGGCTAACAAATATTCTTACAAATGATACGTGTCACAATGAGAGAAAAAAATTATGTTAGTTTTCGAAGTTTAAATTCACGTAATGAAAAGAAATTAATTATATCATTAATGAAATCCATTTATCGCTACGCTACGTCCATTTATGTTGTGCTATACTAAATAACAACACATTATGTATATGAAATTGGTTTATTAAGAGTCCCGTGATTTTACGGGGTTCAAAACTAGTACTAGTATAAGATTTCATCCCTTCGAATAAAATAATGTTCCAATAAAATGATTCGATTTTTCCCAAAAAGAGAAAAAATTGTAAAAATCGGTTAACTGTACTAGTACATTGTATTAATGAATTATCCTCCGAATTGATTAAATTCAAGGTTTAAAAAAAAAAAAAAAAACTTACCTGAAACATTGATATGGCAGACATGGAAGTCGCCAACTAACCTCCGGTTGGACATTGTTGTTGTTATTGTTGTTGTTGTTATTAGGGTTTTGGTTGTTGTTGTTGTTGTTGATGTTGTTGGGATCCATTTTTGATAGTGTTGGTTAGGAGATGGTGTTTATTCAAGGACTCCGGTGGTTGGTTGTTGTTGTTGTGGTGGTGAGTATAACAACACAACGTATGTATATCAGTATGTATATATATGATAAACTGTAATATGAAGAGAGGGAGAGAAGAGGTAAATTGAATCGAGAACTGATGATCCCATGTGAAGTGAGGTAACTTCATTGTTGTATGGGGAAAGACAAGCAGAGTTGAGAATCTTGTTATTTGCGGATCTTGAAACGTTGATTGGGATGTTGATGGAGGTAAGGACTCACACTGGGTGTGTTTTATGAGCTCATGTCAAAGGAAGAGAGAGAGGAGGAGTGTAAATTGAATCGAATACTGCAAAAGCCTATGTGAAAGTAAGAGAGAAAAAAAAACTCCATTACTCTATGAGGAAATGGAAGCAGAATATAGAATCTTGCTATTTACGGAACTTGAAATGTTGATGGAGGTATGGACTGAGAGTTAGAGTTGGCAAGTCGTGTCACGTGCTGCGTGCGGCACGCCGCACGGGCTGGCACGGGCACGACACGACACGAGGGTTGAGCGGCCAGCACGACACGTGGCACGTCGGGCTCGCCTCGTGCCACGGTTGCGAAATTGGATTTTGCTAGTGCCTTGGCACGCTCGGACACGAGTCATGTCGGGTGTGGGACGCTAAAACACGATAAACACAATATAAAATGATTTTTGAAATTATTATTTTGTGGAGTATGAGTTTCCAATGTTTGATTCTAATAATAGAACATTTTTGGGATCAGATGCTTGAGAGAGAGTTACGAGTTGGAAATGTAGTCCAATATGTAGGCCTTTCTTATTGTGGGCCTCGGAGCATGAGTCGACCTGCTCCCCATCGATCAGGGTCAGCCCCGTTCATCTGAAAGTCGTAAAATTTGTGCTTATGGGTTCTTGACAAGATATAAATTGTCATCAAGAAATCCACTTTATCATCAAATTTACATGTCGTCGTTCACTCGTTTGTAAAGTAAGCGACTAGACCGTTTTTTCCTGATTTTTTTTTTTAATTGTTTGAGACTTTGAGCAATTGCGATGGGATGTGGGTCCGAATCAATTTCTCCACGATAAATGATAAGTACATCAACGTCACTAACACTAATAGAAGAATCCTAAATTAAAGATAGAAATGCTACGCAATATGCAACGTGATCCCCTGTGTAAGTCATATCCTAAATTCCTAAGATTTAACACGTTTGGTGACAACAACATTTCAGGATGAGATGCTTTACAAAGGAAGCTTCTATTGCTCTTTCAATGTATTTGCCAAAAGTAATTAAGTTTTAGAAAACTACTCTCATTTTCTATCATGTTATAATTAATTCGAATTCTTTGAGCCGCTAAAGTTATCGAGTACTCCTCTTACAAGAACTAAAGTCATTTAACTTCATCGAGTATGAATCGAACTAACTTAATTTAAACTAAAGTGAAATGATATTAGGTTCTAAATTCGTAAATTTTAATTTTTGGTGAAATGAGCGTTTTAGGATAATAATACGAGGTGTATGCTCATTGGCTCAACTGATTTTTGTGTACAAACTATAGACTTCATGGATGAGGTTTTCAAATGTAGAAGGTTGCGGCTTGCGCGAAATGATTGTGACCAAGTTGAGGTTTGGTGTAACAAACTAATGTAACGTGCTATGTACCCAGCTCCTTTTTCTTTTCTATTTTAGCAAAACCAATTGGAATACATTGTGATATTTGGAAGCACGGCCCATACTATACGAGTCTATATTCTATGGACCAAAATCAAACTCTTACCCACTTGTTAACGTACAATTTGAATTAATATGTACTTCTTTTCATTTTGTTTTGTTAATGTTTGATCGGAATTTTTCTCGCAAGAAGAGTGCTTATCTTAGTCCTGTATTAATAGTTAGAAAACAAATTCTCACATATTGTGTTAATTGTTATAAAAATTTCTTCTCACACTTTAAGTGTATAATTAAAATTCAACTTTCGATTTGATATGATACAATACAAAATGAAATTAATATAGTTAATTCATCAATAGCTGAAATCAAAAGTTACGACCTTAGCACAAATACAATCTCAATTAAATCCATTAAAAGTCTAGTCATACACTCATACACGACCTTAGCACATACAATCTCAATTCAAATCTCATCCAAACATCAAAAGTTAAATCAATACTTAACGATTAGAATTCGGCTCATCTCCAATTACTTTTACTACTACAAAATTCGTTTTAGACCTCACATCAAAACTTATATTTAAACGTGCCTCACCAAAAGCACAAATATATTAACAACTTACAAAAAGGCATCTCTTCTTCACAATAGTAGTAATTCCAATTCCCAGTGTGATCGGCAGTTCTTCACATTCACACTTTAGCGTGACGATTACATTTTGTTGGAGTATTATACTACCAACCAAGATTCCCTTTTTATTTTTCTTTAATATTTTTCCCAGTGAAACTAATAATTCAATTTGTGGTGTTCTATTAATTACCCATTTATCCCATTTGTTCATCTCATCAATCTTTCTTCAAAATTCCCACATCATTCTTCTCAATTTTCTTGAATACCCACTTCAGAATTTCACTCATTTTTCATCCCAATTTCAGTCATGGGTGATGCTAATGGTATGTGATTCAAAGTTTCAATCTTTTTTACATTTACTGCTGTAATTTTTGTTCTTGTTTTTTGATCAATTTTGGGTAAATTTTCTTGATCAATGTTGGGTTAATTTTCTTGTTTAGTCATTAGTTTTGCTTGATTAATATGAGTTGAAATTTGGATTGGTTGATCAATTGATTGCCATTTTAATTTGGAATCTTGTGTTGTAAGCTAGAAGTAGATGATTGCTTTGAATGTGTATGATTGTGATAAATTTGTTGTTGATTGGATTTGGACTGATTGCCCATTTGATTATGATTGTTGAAGTTGTATTCTATATTTCTATGTGAAATTTTGAGTATGATCTTCTGTGTGATGGAATTTGGTCTCGCTTCTGTTAGAAGCTTCTTGATGTTTCCGAAATCGGGGTAAGGCTTGCGTACATCCGACCCCCGCTTACCTCGCTATAGGCGGGAGAGGGACTGGTGTAATGTTGTTTTTGTTGCGTGATCATTTCATCTGTTGGATTCCGTCATCTGTTGGGTTTGATTGTTTTTCGCAACTGGAATTTAGTAATGTTGTTGGTTGTACCAAGTCTCGAACAACCAACCTATGGTTGAAGACAAATGACCTTTTAACCAACAGGCCCAATGGGAGTTGGTTGGAATTTAGTAATGCGAATCTGATGTTGGTCGAATTTGATAGTTGTATATGCATGTTGCGAATCCCATTTAAAGAGCCAACTCAACCAAAAGTCTAGACTTATGGTTGGGGCCCAATGATTGGTTTTATGTCTAGCAAAATTGTATAATTGTTGTGTGTATCATGTATGGCCGTATGCTTATTTTTAACTGTGTTGTTCTGTTTATGAGATGCTTTTGTCGAAAAATTTCATCTGATGAACATCAATTGCCTTTGCCCTTTGTTTCGTTGTTCATCAGTTGTTGAAACCAAGGACGGGACCATCTCAGTCGCTGCTGCATTTCCTGGTCATCAGGAAGGTGAGTGCACTCAGTAATGTGATGTCTTTATCATGTGTAGACGATTGTGAATTATGGTCGCAAGCTGCTAATTAGTTGCGCTCTAGTGATTATTTTGGAGGTGGTAGTGCTCATTGTAATCCTAGTGTGTATGAAGTGGGTATAGAGCTGAAATGACTGGTTTCTTATTGGTGCTGACAATGTTTCTTTGTCCTTTTGGTTGTCGTGAACCAGCTGTACAGGACAGAGACCACAAATTCTTGATGAAAGCAGTTGAGGAAGCCTATAAGGGAGTTGATTGCGGCCATGGGGGTCCTTTTGGAGCTGTTGTTGTTCGCAATGATGAAGTTGTTGTTGGCTGTCACAACATGGTTTTGAAGTACACAGACCCAACTGCTCATGCAGAGGTCACTGCTGTAAGAGAGGTTAGATGAAAAAACTAGATGTGCTTCTGATAAGACTTTCTGTTGTTAATTATCGACTACTTTTACTCTGAACTGTATATGATTGGTAGTTGGTTATCGTTTGAAAGGCTAAACAACTAGCTTGATTGAAAGACTAGTAGTTGAGCCTGCTATATGTTTGCTTAAATCATGTGTTCATACTTTTAAGCAAGTAGGTAGTATGGTTCAGTTCCTGTCAACTGAAAGTATTTGAAATGAGTGGAACTTAAGTAAACAGAATGTCTTATTGTAGATGTTCTGCTGGGATTCTTCACAAAGTACTAATGTTGGCCTTTTAAAATTCACTTGACCGTAGTAAAAAAAAAAAAAAAAAAAAAGGTGGCTTGGTGTTGCATATCCAATACTTGCCACCCTCTAGACGTCCTTTTAAAACTTGACCTGTTATTATGCTGTTGACACGCTTCTTGATTTTGAGGTGCTCTGAGTGAACTCTGAAGTGTTGATTTATTCTTGGCTTTCAATAGCTATCTTAATGTTATTGTAGATGTTCTGCTGGGCTTCTTCACAAAGTACTAATGTTGGCCTCTTAAACATTCACTTGACCGTAAAAAAAAAAAAAAAAAAAAAAAAAAAAAAAAGTGGCGTGGTGTTGCATATCCAATACTTGCCACCTTCTAGATATCCTTTTACCTTGACCTGTTATTATGCTTTTGACATGCTTCTTGATGTTGAAGTGGTCGGAGTGGACTATGAAATCTTGATTCATTCTTGGCTTTCGATAGTTATCTTAATAATGCTATCCAGTTGAGTTACCGAATTCTTTCTCTACATAATAAGCCATAACATATTCACTATTTGTGAACAAATGCACCCTCCGACCTCTGTGTGTTTGATTTTAAAAGAATCAATACACCATATCACTTTATGAAGTTTCACGATCCAGTGTGGTGTGAAGCCATTCAGGGACTAAAGATGCTTATACTTTCATAACGGTTTCTTTTGGACCTTTGGGGTCCATGGCACACACTTTTTCTTCCTATAGTAGTTCAATTTTTTGACATAGTGAGACATAGAGGGCTGCCTGGTGAGTGTGTGACCTCAGACTAGTCGATTGTAAAGCAAAGTTGTCAGTTCTTAATGGAACCTCAATGAAACTATGCCGTGATCTATCGTTTGATGTCATTTCTCTGAGCTAGTCATTTTTAACATTCTCATTCAGTCCTGAGGTATTCTGCTTCCAGAATTATGTGTATATTTCATCGTACTAAAATATGTCCTGCATATATCAGTCGCAGACTTTCCATGCTGTAATATGCCTTAGTCATACCTTCTCGTTTGCTCATAAAGCACTTATATTAACAACTTTAGTAATTGTCCATTTCAGGCATGTAAAAAGCTCAATCGGATCGAGCTGTCAGATTGTGAAATATATGCTTCGTGCGAACCTTGCCCCATGTGTTTCGGTGCAATCCATCTTTCCAGGATCAAGGTATGTTTTTATGTTCATGCCCACCAAATTACTTGGCTCTGCCCTCAGTTTTTTTTTTCTTTTTTTTTTTCTTTTTTTGAGTCTGTATTGATTTATTTGTGCCTCCAAATTTGTCATATACAGAGATTAGTTTATGGGGCTAAAGCCGAGGCTGCCATTGCAATTGGCTTTGACGATTTCATTGCGGATGCATTGAGGGGCACTGGGGTGTATCAGAAGGCTAGCCTGGAGATCAAACAAGCTGAACCCAATCAAGCTTTGATGGCAGAGCAGGTCTTCGAGAACACCAAGGCCAAGTTCAGAATGTACTGAAATTCCCCTTTCCAATTCTTGGATAATAAGCACAGCAATTTCTTCAGAACTTTTATTTCTGTACAAAATTTAGAGAACCCTTTCCATTCTTCACAATGTTTATCCTCAATTTACAACTGTGAATAGCTTCCCCCGTCTTTCATCGGTATGCAAGCCCTTGCTATTCTTCTGATATATTGCTTTTGCACCAGGCCCACCAGCTATCCTACTTGCTATGCTTTATTGAACAGGGGTTTCTGATGTCGACTGCTAAGTCTGATGAATCTCTCACAGTCTAATGCATTTGCATCTCGGTTCTTTAGCTGGTTTCTTGATAGCCTTGCACCCTTCTGCCCTCATAATCCACCCGAGACCTTAAATGATGAGCCGGAATTTTGACATTAACTCGGTAGGAGACCCTCATTCTCACAACTAGAGGTCAGTGAAGTGATAGCTCAACCGATTGAGTTTAACACGTCATTCTATGAAGCGGAAACGAGGAAAGCAGATCTTAGTCACTGAAAAGAGCAATCGCATTAAGAAGCCCTGTTATGGTTCGAAAGGGCCTTTCACATGAGCTATGTCTCAATTAATAGGCACCCATGATCCATCTATACACAAGAAGTGAACCTCACGTCTTATGCACCTTCACAATCTTAGCTGTTACCTCCATGCATTATTATTAGGTGGTAAAACTTGATTCTCAAACAATTCGACCCGACTATTCTTTAGCTTTGAAAGGCAAAAGATCAAAATAGCGAGACTCCGCCTTATTTATTGTTTATTGCATTATCAATTCAGTCCACCATCAAGTACAGTAAATGTAGCCTAAAGATTATTGAAACTCCACCCGAATCTTTTAACACTCTGAAAATGTAATGTCAAGTAACCAAATTTTGAAAATGGATTGTGTTCCGGGTAAAAATGGACAAAGCTGCCCCTCTTTTACTGGACAATCAAGATTTGTAATGAAGTTGGGAAGACGCCTTTGGGACGCCCTAGAGGAGGTGCAGACCAGCCTCCGGACCTGCTCCTTCATAGAGAAACGTTACTAGCCTCGGGGGATTCACCGAGGAAGCCCCCTCCGATGCCTAAGTCAGCTTTTAGATAGTATTTGTGTAAAGAGTAGAGAGAGAGACTTGTTGTCATACCTTTGAGTATGTGGTATTTATACTAACTTGCCTTAGTTTTGTGGTTGTAAATGATGCACGTGTGTGGACGTCATTTGTCCACGTCATCAGTTTACAGAAATGGGGTCCACATCAGGGGGGTGTCCTGGAATATTGACCCTACGGGGTCTGGGCCTGGTGAGCTGGCAGGGTCCGTACCAGCTGCTGGCAGGGTCGAGCTGGCAGGGTCAAGCTGGCAGGGTCCGTACCATCTTTCTAGGAGATATGGCCTAACCCTCTTGGGCAGGTAGCTTTCCTGACCAGGTCAGCTCCATTTGGTCTAGTTTTCTCAGCTAGGACTAGGCAGGGGGAAGAAACAGGGTAGGTCCTGTTTGACCCCCAACAATAGATAGCCCCGAGCGGAGTTGTGTACTTGTATACGACTCCGTTCAACGTCTACGGAGGTATATGTACGCTTTGTTCCTTGTATGTAGCCGTCCAGATTTTTCCGAAAGCTCCTCGTGACTTCGGATGCTAGTCGAGGGAAGCTATCTTGACTTATCCGGATGTCTGGTGCGAATCTCGGTATTTGTTGGAGTATGTTGTATTGTCTTTCCGGGGATCTGTCTTGATTTACTTGGATGGTGGATGAGGATCCGGGATGTGGTCGAAAGGTGCTGCCCAGACTTATCCGGAAGCTCTGTATATGGCTTCGGATTTCCGTCGAAGGGAGCTACTCAGAATTATCCAGCGGTCCATTCATCCTGCCCTCGTCGATAGGTGTTCCTTAGAAGAATCTTCTTGCTTGGCTTGCGCGTATTCTTTGGAAGCTGTCTGGAGACTCGAGATTATCCTTTTAAAGTTGTGCTACTTTAAAGGGATATATAAGCCCCGAGCTTGCCGCTTTGAGGCCACTTCTGCTAACGAGCTCTTGTGGTAGACCGGATTAGAATCAATTGAAACTTCTACTAGCACGGGTGAAAGTCGCGTGAGCCGTTTGAGACTACTTGCTCCTTATCTTTCCGCATCTTCTCTTCAGATTCTTTCGTGTAGACTTGACATCAAGGATCTACCTTGTCAGTGAGGGTGACAGTAGCTTGTTGGTCGAGTTTCAGATCAGCGAAAATGATGCTAGATTGAACCTCTCCAGTCTTCTTATAGTTGCTGGTGTATATCTTGAGCTGTCCGGACCATTCTGATGGCGAGGTTGTAATGCTCTGCCTGCCTTAATTGTAGAAGGTGACAGCTAGAAGATGGTCTTAGCCTTCTGGCAGGGGCAGGTGTATAGCTTGAGCTGGTTTGTACCATGTTAATGGTGTAGGTGTAAAGCTCTTGCTCACCGTGCCATGACTGTGGAAGGTGCCAAGTTGTAGCTGGACTTAGCCTTCGGGCAGGTGCAGGTGTGTAGGTTGAGCTGTCCGTACCATTTTAATGGTGTAGGTGTACAGCTCTTGCTCACCGTGCCATGACTGTGGAAGGTGCCAGGTTGTAGCTGGACTTAGCCTTCGGGCAGGTGCATAGCTTGAGCTGTCCGTACCATGTTAATGGTGTAGGTGTACAGCTCTTGCTTACCGGACCTTATTTGTAGGAGGTGCCAGCTAGGAGCTGGTCTTAGCCTCTTGGTAGGTGTAGGCGTATAGCCGGAGCTGGCCGTACCTCATTTGTAGAAGGTGCCAGCTTAGAGCTGGTCTTAGCCTTCTAGCAGGGCAGGTGTATAGCTTGAGCTGTCCTTACCATGTTAATGGTGTAGGTGTACAGCTCTTGCTTACCGTACCTTGATAGTAGAAGGTGCCAGGTTGGAGCTGGTCTTAGCCTTCTGACGGGGCAGGTGTATAGCTTGAGCTGTCCGTACCATGTTAATGGTGTAGGTGAGCAGCTTTTGCTTACCGTACCTTGATAGTAGAAGGTGCCAGGTTGGAGCTGGTCTTAGCCTTCTGACGGGGCATGTGTATAGCTTGAGCTGTCCGTACCATGTTAATGGTGTAGGTCAGCAGCTCTTGCTTACCATACCTTATTTGTAGGAGGTGCCAGCTAGGAGCTGGTCTTAGCCTCCTGGCAGGTGTAGGCGTATAGCCGGAGCTGGCCGTACCTTATTTGTAGAAGGTGTCAGCTAGGAGCTGGTCTTAGCCTTCTGACAGATGATGGTGTATAGCTGGAGCTGACCGTACCATGTTGATTGTGTAGGTGAGTAGCTCTTGCTTACCATACCTTGATTGTAGGAGGTGCCAGCTAGGAGCTGGTCTTAGCCTCCTGGCAGGTGTAGACGTGAAGCCGGAGCTGGCCGCACCTTGATAGTAGAAGGTGCCAGGTTGGAACTGGTCTTAGCCTTCTGGCAGGGGCAGGTGTGTAGCTTGAGCTATCCTTACCATGTTAATGGTGTAGGTGCACAGCTCTTGCTTACCGTACCTCGATTGTAGAAGGTGCTAGCTAGAGCTGGTCTTATAGCCTTCGGGTAGGTGCATGTGTATAGCTTGAGCTGTCCTAACCATGTAAATGGTGTAGGTGTACAGCTCTTGCTTACCGTACCTCGATTGTAGAAGGTGCCAGGTCGGGGCTTGTCTTATAGCCTTCTAGCAGGTGATGGTGTATAGCTGGAGCTGACCGTACCATGTTAATGGTGTAGGTGAGCAGCCCTTGCTTACCATACCTTGATTGTAGGAGGTGCCAGCTAGGAGCTGGTCTTAGCCTCTTGGCAGGTGTAGGCGTGTAGCTTGAGCTGTCCTTACCATGTTAATGGTGTAGGTGTACAACTCTTGCTTACCGTACCTCGATTGTAGAAGGTGCCAGGTTGGAGCTGGTCTTAGCCTTCTAGCAGGTGATGGTGTATAGCTGGAGCTGACCGTACCATGTTAATGGTGTAGGTGAGCAGCCCTTGCTTACCATACCTTGATTGTAGGAGGTGCCAGCTAGGAGCTGGTCTTAACCTCTTGCCAGGTGTAGGCGTGTAGCCGGAGCTGGCCGTACCTTATTTGTAGAAGGTGCCAGCTTAGAGCTGGTCTTAGCCTTCTAGCAGGTGATGGTGTCTAGCTGGAGCTGACCGTATCATGTTAATGGTTTAGGTGAGCAGCCCTTGCTTACCATACCTTGACTGTAGGAGGTGCCAGCTAGGAGCTGGTCTTAGCCTCCTGGCAGGTGTAGGCGTGTAGCCGGAGCTGGCCGTACCTTATTTGTAGAAGGTGCCAGCTTAGAGCTGGTCTTAGCCTTCTAGCAGGTGATGGTGTATAGGTGGAGCTGACCGTACCATGTTGATGGTGTAGGTGAGCAGCTCTTGCTTACCATACCTTGATTGTAGGAGGTGCCAGCTAGGAGCTGGTCTTAGCCTCCTGGCAGGTGTAGGCGTGTAGCCGGAGCTGGCCGTACCTTATTTGTAGAAGGTGCCAGCTTAGGGCTGGTCTTAGCCTTCTGACAGATCGCCTTCCTCTTATGAAGTCTTGCTTTCCCTTTAGCGTTTGCCTCGTACAGTTGGCTTCTTGCCTTAGGTTTGAGAGGAGGTCCTTCTTTAGCTATCAACCATCTCCAAGAGCAGCTATCAGTTGGAGTTGCTCCGAGGCTGTCGGCTACTAGCTTATCTGAAGTGGCTTTCCCTTTTTGTATTAAGAGGGTCGCCTTGAGCTGCCCTTGTTGCCTGGTTAGTGTCTTCAGCTCTTCCGCTTTTCCGCATTCTTCTCCCGTCTGCCTTTGCAAGTATTGAATGCTCTTCATGCTTTCCATCTTGCTACTGGTGGCTTTTTAGGAGTATGCTTTTCAGCTGTCCTAAGTGGTCCAGGATTAAGTGACCAGGGAGCAAGGAACTACACCTGGCCTAGCCATTTTCTCCTACCAGCTTGATCGACACAGGTAGCATTTTCTAGGGTCTGTCTGCTACCAGGTCTCCCTGATCACAAGCGATGGCAGCTGGCCCTTGGCCGTTTCGGGGTTTTGTTATCAGCAGGAACCTGTCTAACTGTATTCCTTTCCCCCTCGCGTCTACCATCTGCGTGGGCTCTTATGGTGTGTAAAACGACCCATGTATGGAGCAGCTTCGGATAGCAGCCCGGGCTAGGTGTGTGTTGGCTCATCGGCCTTCCCATGCCTAACCTATACACCTAGTTCCTTTAGGGAGAGAGTTAGTCCTATGTCCCTTTTGCCGTTAGTCGCCTGTTGCCGGGTATCGTTAATTACAACGGACCTTCAAGCCAGACTAGGCATGTTTTTCTGAGTTTTCTGTTCTCTTTTGGGTCCCGCTAAGGTCCGACAGGGTGGATAGCTGTTTGCCCTTGGTGAGGGTGTAGCTATGTGTGCTGCGCAGACGGCTTAGGTAGGGTACGCTCTTTCTTGTGATAGCTGCATGTGTGTTAGCGAGCTATGCAAAGATTGTTGAGCACCAGTCGTGTGCCCGTATTGATGCATACGGGTGTGCTGGTTTGTTGCCTGGCAGCTTTGACTTGGCCAGGTAGCTTGCTCATACAACCTGGCTGCTTGTCATAAGTTTGCTGGTCTGCCGAGTGGTTTGTTTTTACCACTTGCCGGCTTACCATGAGTTTGTTGGCTTGCCGGGTGACTTTTGTTGTCACCTGACAGCTCGCCATGGGTCTGCTGGCTTGTCCAATGACTTCTCTTGTCACTTGGCAGCTTGCCATGAGACTATGTGACAGCATGGGCTGCCTTGGTCTTGATACTGGTGAAGGTGCAGGCTCGGTCTGACTTGGTCTTGTTGCAGTAGGGGATGACCTGATCTTCCCATTGGAGGCAGGCTGGTTTGACTTTCTTGGTGGTAGGGGTCGACCTGGCCTGCCTAGCTGCCAGACACCATCAACTTGATGTATTCACTCTTTGGATCATATCGCGGTGAACTTATTTTGGTGGGCTAACTGTAGTATGCTACCCGGTAACTTCCTCCATTTTCGTCGTAATGCCTTTTGTGATTTCAAGCATCACTCGGAGTGAGAAGTATGGTAGGTAGGACGGTAGCAAGGTTTTTTGTGGCTAGTTTGTGGGTATGCTTATTTAGGAACAAGTGTATTGATTTTGTTCTAGTATAGCACTTCCGCTCCAGCTCCTTGCGTCCTAGCTCCAGCTCTCGGGAGCTAACTCTTCATGATTTGCCGTGATCTTCCCGGTATCTCCTGCCCCTTACTCCTTTGTTATCGTGTGCGATGATAAAGGAGTATAAGATTCAGGGTACCTTCCATGTAGGACCTGTCCTGACTTATCCGGAAGCTTAGCGCGGTTCCGGATGTTTGTCGAAGGAAGATGTCTCGCCCTTTATGGTTCTTCATTCGGTTGTTGGGAGACTTGGGAAATCTTTTCGACAGCTCTCGTGAACTCTCCGGATGATTGGAGGAGGTTGTAGAAGCCACTGATTTTCTTCGTCGGCTGCTTTACGAGCTCCGCGCCTTCTTTAACAGAGGCTATGGCTGCTCCGCTATCTCAGCTCCGGGACAGCTTCTTGGAGGCGGATCCATCAGCTTCTCTACCAGGCGGCTGGGTTGGACCTGTACAGCTCTGGCTGGCATGGGTCTTACTGAGGGGAGAGTCCAGAATGAGCTGGAATTTTCCCCAGTAGTAAGCCCCCTGGGCTGGGCAGATTCATCAGCTCTTTCGAGGCTCATCTGCCAGCTCCTTGGAGGTCTGCCAGCCCCTGTGAGGTCGGTCTGCCAGCCCCTGTGAGGCAGGTCTTCCAGATCCTTGGAGGTGGGTCTGCCAGATCCTTGGAGGCAGGTTTGCAAGCTCTCTGGGGCTTGGCAGATTCATCTGCCAGCTCCTTGGAGGAAACTCATCTGCCAGCTCCTTTGAAGTAGGTCTGGCAGCTCTCTGGGCACGTCTGCGAGCGCTCGGGGGACAGGTATGTCTGCCCCCTACGCTTGATCCCTCACGACTTCCCGGGGCAGAGAAGTGATTCTTGTCACTGTGAAGCTGCCCCTTGGTCCGGGTTTGTACCTTGTAGGAAAACACAATGTGAATCGAGGTGAGCACATAATCATTCATTTAAGTGTGACATCTAAGCACAATATAAAGGAGATGTTGTGCAACATTTTAATCTTTTGTTTAGATTTATTTATCTAGCAGATAAGGGAAAGGACGGACACAAAATCCGTTAACTGCGTAGGTGCGCGACTCTTGCTTACCGTACCTTGCTTGTAGAAGGTGCCAGCTAAGGCTGGTCTTAGCCTTCTGGCAAGGGTCTCAGGTGTTTAGCTTGAGCTGGCCGTACCATGTTAACAGATTCTGAATCCGTTCTTAGGGCCGTTAAATCTTTAAGCTCCCAAAACTCTGCTTTAGAGAGGGTTTGGCAGCTCAATAATTTCGCAAATCCCCTTCGAGATAAGCGATTTGAAAAAAAAGCATGCCTCAATCGGACATTCCAATCAAAAGTTATGACTGTTTGAAGTTTTGAGGAAACTTTTTCGAAAACAGTGGACTGATTGAGTTTAAACAAATAAGTAGGAACACTTAGCTTTGCAAGAGATGGATATTCGTGTTCTCTATAACATCTCGGCAGTTTGCTTTGTGGATCTTCTCCTACTTGTGAGGTGTTGACGACTTGATGAGCGTTGGGCGTGCCCCTTACTGTACCGTTCCCATGCCATAGGGGAAGGTGTGTCAGCAAAGGATGCCGGCTCTAGCTTAATCCTCGCGTCCTGCTCCTACCACGGTTGGTGAAAAGCTTGCATGTTGTCGTACTCCGTCGTGCGTGCTGGGCAGCTCCGATTTGTGAGAGTTTCGGAGTCTGCCATCTCACATGTGCGAGTGGATCTGACAACTTGTGAAAAAAGATGAGGATTGAAGTGGAAGAAAGATGTGTTTCTTTGGTCTCTCCAAATACTAATCTTTCGAAGCCTTTCGAATCTCTATAGGAGTTTGAAAATGTATGTATGGCTGTATGTCTTCCCCACAGACGGCGCCAAATTGTTCCGGGTAAAAATGGACAAAGCTGCCCCTCTTTTACTGGACAATCAAGATTTGTAATGAAGTTGGGAAGACGCCTTTGGGACGCCCTAGAGGAGGTGCAGACCAGCCTCCGGACCTGCTCCTTCATAGAGAAACGTTACTAGCCTCGGGGGAGTCACCGAGGAAGCCCCCTCCGATGCCTAAGTCAGCTTTTAGATAGTATTTGTGTAAAGAGTAGAGAGAGAGACTTGTTGTCATACCTTTGAGTATGTGGTATTTATACTAACTTGCCTTAGTTTTGTGGTTGTAAATGATGCACGTGTGTGGACGTCATTTGTCCACGTCATCAGTTTACAGAAATGGGGTCCACATCAGGGGGGTGTCCTGGAATGTTGACCATACGGGGTCTGGGCCTGGTGAGCTGGCAGGGTCCGTACCAGCTGCTGGCAGGGTCAAGCTGGCAGGGTCCGTACCATCTTTCTAGGAGATATGGCCTAACCCTCTTGGGCAGGTAGCTTTCCTGACCAGGTCAGCTCCATTTGGTCTAGTTTTCTCAGCTAGGACTAGGCAGGGGGAAGAAACAGGGTAGGTCCTGTTTGACCCCCAACAGATTGGAGTGCTAGTACTTTTTACCTAAAATCATAAATAGAGCAAATCTCACCTCACAATCTTCTAAGAGAAAGGCTATATGTATATCCATATACATTTCTACATTGACACCCGATACGTGAACAAAACCTTGAAAGTCAACGGTTAACCCCTAAGAATTCACTTTAACTTTAAATCTCTAAAGTTAACAAGGAAAAAAAACGTGAATTATTACATTCATAGCACCACTTAAAGGTGACACGATACTGAAATTGTTAGGAATAAATATCCCAGCCAATTCAACTAGTTAAATACTTCGATTATAAGGGGAGCAAAATAACAAAAACGTTTTACGTTCTTATGACTCGAACATGATACAATTGGTAACATACTCCGTAAAAGAATTGGAAATGTGAAGGTAGAGTCTCACAGGTGACAGCTTTATAATAGGAGTAGGACAAAGCCATACATACACTTAACCAAAACCGTGAGTAGCACTACGTATCACGTAAGTACGTAAGACTCAGCCAGTAATAGAGCAGGTAATGTGAACCGACCAAAAAATAAAGGGAGGGTGGATCGAGCCAGACGAATTAAAAGCTTACAAAATTGAAGGGTTGGTGAGTCAGATATGAGAAGGATCACACCATCTTGATGACCTTATCGAACCAACTTGGTGTAGACGGCCAAGACAAGGACAGCCCCACAACCATTTCTTTGGACCACTTCGATTATGTATGTATATAGACCGTGGACTAGCTAGCACATGACTAGCCGTTGCATCATTATGCTCTTCCTACCCTGTATACTCGTATGTAATTGGCAAATTCTCGCACAAGACGGTTCGATTCAGTATAAGATATGGTGAGACGTGTTATTTACGTAGTCTTTTTGCAATTATGCGTTTAGACTGTTGACATTTGATTTCAATATGAGAGAGATTCGAACCAAACGTTTACAATTTAGGAGAACGGAGGAGCATAAGTTACAAGGTTCACGGTTGACTTGTTGTATAAGAATGTGACGAAGCAAACAGAAAAATGCAAGGATTAAACTAATGGTCAACATGCTATACTGTGAATAACGTGATTTGTGGACGAATTTATGATTAAGGGATGCATAATAGACTAGAAACCATTGGAATACAGAACTTTGGGTCAATGTCGCTTGCGTAGTGAATGAAGTTATACACCATCTTACTCTTCAGAGTTCAGATCACTCGTTTTCTAGATACTACTCCCTCCTTCCCTTAAATTGGCAAAGTTTGCCGTAATCTTATCTCACACATTCAAACCAAATATCAACAATCTCGGAAAATGTAAAGACTATGTTAGCATTAACAGTTCATGTCTGAAGACCGATGTTTGATTAGTGATCACATTACTTATCTCTTAGATTAGACATTTGTGCAGCGCGATTGCACTACAAACACGTACTATTATAGCTAATAGTACCTTGTCAATCTTCACTTGTCATATACGGAGTAATTTACAACATTACCTGGTTAAATTTTGTTGAAACACGTTATACGGGTAAGTTGTCAAAACTATGGGATCTTCGCCTAAGCATTAGGTCACAGTTTCGAATCTGCCTCATGTTTAGTTGAATCAACATTGCGTCGCACATTGAACCAAAGGTATATAAAAACAGGGCAAGTGGGTATGGGCAGGGGCGGAGCCAAGGGGGGGCTTACCCTGGCTACGGCCCGCCCCAGGTTTGCGGAAAGTCGATTTTTTTTTATATTTTTACTATAAAACTAGTTAAAAATTAGGAAATCGTAGTATTTGGCCCACGCCAGCTCCAATAAATAAGTTTCGGCCCAGTGCAACATTCGATCCTGGCTCCGCCACTGGGTATGGGTGTGTTGGTTTGTGCTGATCACCATATTAAAGGGGTTAGCATTTGTGTAAATGTCCAACAAAGAAGTCCAACATTTGCATTGGGAAAAAGTAAGGAGTAAGCTTCCCACACGTCATTGGAAAGTGGTAAACCTTTGGAGATGTAATGGGGTGTTAGAGGTGCACCATCCGATCCAACATCATGTTTGGTTCTAGACATAAAGTATATAGGTATCCCATACGTTCCCTCTTCACTAAATTCAAGCATTTGGAATCTATTCCTTCCTAACTTTTGTTTAGAAATTTGCATTTGTACCAAAAAAATGTAGTGACCCATTATAAAAAGGATCAAAGAAAAAAAAATATAAAAGTTAATCAACACCCCGATTCTATATGTTCTTCTCCTGTCCTTCTGCACCACTTTTATTTATGCAAGTAACAAGATAAAAAAGAGAGTAAATAGTGTGAGATCACATAACAAAATCACGAGAACTTTGTAAACCAAAAAAAAAATCGAGAACTTCTCTAAAAGCTCGTATTCCTATCTTGCCACCCTGCCAGATTGTCGTACGATGGCTCTTGTTGAGTAAAGGTAAACTTAACAGTAAGCCTCTTTGTGTCATGTCAGACACGGAGACACAGACTTTAAGACCCCTAAAGTGAAGAGTCGAAGTGAAACAGAGAGTGTAACCTAATCAAATTGCTCACAGTAACAACATTTCACCAAGAACTCAATATATACACGCTGAAGTCTGAAGTTATGCAACAGATACTCTTACGGAACTTCCAGGAGCATCTGGCCGTCATGCAAGGTCCAACAAAGTGCTTCATCAAAAGATCAGTTTTCAATGACATAATCAGTCAGATGATTCACTTTCAGAACTTTACAGACCTCTGCAAATATGATTAAGCGTAGTAGTACTCTGCTTTCACATCATGGAACTAGCCTGGTATTCTGGTAAGACAGAATGCTCCTAGAATGAGCAGTACCATATGCAGGCAACAGAGACACCCAAAAACAGAACATCTGCTGACCAAGAAGCTTCCTATAAATGGTGTCTGGAAATGAGATTCAGAATTTACACAAGGAATTATGCTAAATCAGTAAATCTGACGTTTGAAAGATGGAATTTGGAATTAAAACTTGAGTATATTCCTACCCCATTCCAAGCAAGTGTAAAAATCTCTTTTCCAAGTTCCAACAGCTAATCCGTGTGTCATGTCAACTTCTAGCACACTTACTCTCTCTCCCTTCCCCCCTTCCTCCCACCATCCCACCCACCACCACACAATCACACATCAGCAGGCCAGCCACATCCACCCCCAACCCCCTCCCTCCCTACACCCCACTGCCACCCAATTCTTCCTGCCTGAATTCTACATCGGCCACACTGCCTATAGCCCAAAACCGCGCAATTCAGGAAGCAACTCTGCTGACAGACCCTCCTTATCCTCCCCATCCAGATACACCCTTAAAAGCATCAGCCCTAACCACCTATAATATACCACAAACACCATCCCCTGACCTGCCCCACCTTTGCGACCTAAGCCCTACAGTTCTCACACGTCAAAGAGATCTCTGATTAATACATCTTAATACATCACAGAGATAAGTATACCAAGTGATGCAGTCTCACAGAAATAAAGAAAGTTCAACAAAACCCAAACTGATTCAAGCGACTGCAACATTCACTAATACCACCATGGCTTCAAGTACACCTTCTTAAATTCAGATGCACACAACACTACCCCAGAGCTTCAAAGGCTACCCTCTATGGCGAGGTAAGGGGGAGTGGGGAACCTAAGATGAACGCCCAAGCCAAACGCTGGATGAATTCATAGAATTTCTTTTTCCTCTCAATAACACTCCATATTAATGTGACACAAACAGCAAATACTACCTAGCTTTCACCACTACTTGTTGCCAATTACACTATGAAAACCTTGTTAAAAGATGAAATAGCAGAGACAGCCAACACATCCATCAAAATGACATCAACTAGAAAACAAGCACGCAAAACTCATTCAAGCTCATGGAAATAGATAGTGAATAATCAACCTTCATCTCAACCACAAGAAACGAACAAGCATCTTATATTACCCAAACATTGTATCTCATTGTATGATTGTATCTAAACGATGGCAAGTTTTGAATCAACTGTACAAAAACACAAAAGCACACCAAAAGCACGTCAAAGTATGAATAAGAATCCGCGCCTTCCCCATTTGAATCATTGCTATACATAAATTAAGTGAGTTGCGCAAAGAGCAGCTACACACAGAGAATCAACATTATTCAGCAACTCCCATATTATGTCAAACTAAAAAGCAAACGAATAAAAAAGCGAAAAAAAAGTAAAAAATAACCTATCAACCAACCCCAAGGTTACTACTACCTACACATATATAATCATCAGCCAGAATTGATGGATGAAACAGCAATATCAATTCGAGAGAAAAACTCACTCATATAAATCCACCAATCCACTACTCTACTCCGATGTGTTCGATCCCCCCTCTCCCCCCCCCCCCCAAAGACCGCGACTTTCCTCAACTTTCCATCGACCTGAGCTCTTCCAAGGACTGCTTAATCTGTTCTTGAACCAACTCCAATCGCTTTGAGTAAACCTCCAGCTCCAAAATCTGTTGTTTCCTCCACTTCTCATCCATCCCGCCTTCCACATTACCCGCTCCTCCTCCTACATTCACCGCGGAAAAATTCAATGGTACCGCGTTCAATGCCACTGTCCCAACTCCCTTAAACCCCGGACTTCCACCTCCACTCGGACTTGCAATAGCCGCAGCACCATTAACCGCGCTGCTAATAAGGTCTTTCAACACAGGGGACAAACAGTTCCTCACCGTCTCCTCAACCAAACCCTGCAAAGGCGGACTCACACCAACATTATTCGGAGCCACATTACCGCAATTGTTCACACCACTACTAGCATTGTTGCTGTTCATACTGATCATACCACCCTCAGTCTTAACAAACTTATCCTCCACCTTGGCCGAAACCCTCGGCCGCTTCCTGGTCGAGAGTTTCGCCAATCCTCCACCACCACCAACGCCACTCGAATTCGGCAACATCATCTCATATCCAGCACTACTACCACCAGAACCAACACCACCACCAGGACTCGCAGTGTTCAAATTAATGTGGCTGATAACATAGCTGCTATTCGGCGGCCTCGGTGGCGTT